>CM055885.1:2305000-2692500 GCA_029582165.1 Portulaca oleracea | reverse complement strand
TTTTTTGGATCGATTTTAATAAGCGATTAAAAACACATTCAAAATCTTGATTAGAAGTTAAACATCAGAAACACAAAAGACCCCTGAAAGAAGTCAGACACCAATCTCTGTCTCTCCAACTCTGGATGAGTATAAAATGAACGGTCCAGAGAAACAGCAAACATGAAATTCTGCAGCAATCAATAAGTCAAAGTGACGTCTAACCACAACCTAATCCCATACCCCTCATTAACCAACCATAAGTTAAGTTACGACAAAAGAAGAAAGAAAGATAAGCTCCTGCCTTTCAGCACCCAACTAACAGGAAAACTATCGCTCTTAGCCAAATTAAACAAACAATTAACAAGGTAGTCAAAGGGGTGAAAGATCATAACCTAAATATAACAACTTGAAGGACTATCACGATGTTCACAAATTCAAAACCTAAATAGTGACTAATTGATCACAGCCCGGAAAAGCCTCGATATCTACTTGCAATTGCCGAATCACAACAATTCACAAGCCATCGTCAATTTCAAATTCCAGGAAGAAAAGGGCCTACGAAATCCTTATCAAATCCCTAAAAACCCAACACACTAAAATCTAATTGACATACACACAGAACAAAACAAGTAAAATCCAGTCAAAAATGTCAAAGATCGCCACCCACAACTACTCAAGTTCAGGACAAAAAGCAGGAAATGAAATTCAACTGGCAACCGATTTTCCAGAAACTATTAATGGTTACAGAACAAGATAATGAGACTTGACAAATTCTAGCAACTTTAAACCAATTACGAAATAAAGTGCCAAGGAATTCCCTGAAAAATAGGATAGAGAAAGGGGTGGGGGCTGGGAAACTTACCCCATGACATTAAGCTTCAAATGAATGCTGAGCTCGATGAAAAGCTCATACATCTGGCCAATATCAGCTGCATTTCCATGAGAATAGAGCAAAGTAGTTGTAGCCATTGGGTACCTGACATACATAGCAACGATCTCAGTGCCTCTTCGTGTCGGGATCTTCAAAACATCGACATTTTCACGATGCGGGTAAGGGTCTAATAGCAGCAACCCCGTCGCTTCATCCTTGAAAACTCTGTATGAAGGTGGGTTTGGTGGAAAAAACGCAAATTTGGCCGCCATAGACGATGTCACCCCACCCATCTCTGTTTCTCTTTCTGTGTTTGCGCCTTTTTTTTTTTTATAGAGTATATGAATATGATAAGCTGCGAGTATGAGAACGTACAGGACTAAATCAGAGCAGAAAAGCTGCAGAATTAGACTAATTAGGTATTCACATTCCCTTATTCTGGGGGATTTCTCAATGGGTAAACTACTTTCCGTTGGGTTTACTTTTGGTTTTCTTTTCTTTGTTTTTTTAGTATGATCAAACTGGGTGATTCTCTATGGTTGGAGCTTTGGAGAGTTGGAGGGTGATAATGGTGCTAAAGTTGGAGAAAGAGAGAAGGAAAAATAAGCCAAGTTGGCAACAGTGTAATAATTAGTAATCATCGTTAAGAAGGTGGGTCACCTTCTTGTCTCTTTTATTATTTTATTTGTGTGGTGATGTTTTTTTTTTCAATTTTATTTAAAGATAATAAATCATATTTTGATTCGAGATGATTAATAATCATCTTGAATGGTTTAAATTTCATATTTTTTAGATTTTAATAATATTTTCTCTAATTTATGTATATTTATATACTACAAGAGTATAATACTGATTTGTTTGGGCAAAAAATAAAAATAATAGCTAATTTTATCAATTATAGTAGAAAATGCACATTTTATATATAATTTTATATTTATGAAAAAATATAAATAAATTAATATTTTTATATCGTTTGTAGCTTATAATTACCCTCAAAGTAATGAGGCATACTTTTATAATGATTTAAATATAAGGAATAGATAGGGTGAGAAGAGAGATTGGGTGAGAATGTGAGAATGAGTCTTTTTGACTCTTAGATCATAAATCAAGGGCCCTAAATATTTCACTATTTTTTATTTATTTTTTCCTTATTGGTCATGTGAGTTAGTGTAGAAAAGAAAAAGAAAAAAATTTGATGCCTTGGACATAAGTGAGGCAATAAGTGCAACGGATTTTCAAAAAATTGTTGACTGAGATTATTGCATACAAATATTTTTCATACTATTCAACTATGCAAATATTTTTCAGACCTTTCAACTCCCACACGTCATTGTCTTCTGTGTGTTTGTTCATTTGATTTATTCGTCATTCTCATCTGACTGATACATGATGTTCATTTTCATTTGAACATGATGTTCATTTTTATCAAATTTTATGTTCATTTTGTTTGTGCGTGATTTTCATGTGATTACACACATGATGATCATTTGATTTGTGCATGATCTGTTTATAATAATTTTGTTATTAATTTGCTTGTTCATTTGATTTGATCATGTTGTTCATTTTGGATGTACCTGATGTTTTTTTATTATGATTTGTTGTTCATTTGTTGATGCATAATGAGACCAAGGGATGATCTCATCACACAATACCTAAGGATCTTTAAAAACGAAGATAGGAATCTCCTTTCTCAAAGTTCCAAAGAACCAAAAATGGAATAGAAATGGATGAAAAGGATGAAAAGAACTATGAAAGATGATTACCAAATGGATGGAAATAATGAACAAATGGACAAACGAATGATGAATGATGATGAACGAATCAAGCTTGGACGTGTTTGATGAAGAACAAACGCTTCTTGTTGAATGCTTGATGAATTCTTGTTGAATTCTTGATGAATAACACGAAATGGATGATAAATGGATGAATGACGACGGATAGATGATGGCTTTTGAAGACTCTTGGAAGGATATAGCCACACCACCTTCAAGAGACCTTCAATTCCTTCCTTTCACCTTCAAGGATGCCACCCTTGAATAGAAGAAGGGGATAACTTCAAACTCCTCAAGAGAAACGAAACTAGACAAAAGCTAGAGAAAACAACACCATGTGTTTACTTTGTATTTGATATATTGAATGAATGAGATTACAAGAGGCCTAAGGGGGGTATTTATAGTAATCCTAGCCCTCCCTAAACGTGCACAAATCAAGAAATAGGCCCCTTGAGGCTTACATCATCTATTCTAATGATTACATCATAAAGAAAACAATGAACTAAACTAGATTTCAAATGATGATAACTCCTTGGATTCTCATCCAAACTTAAAGATTCTTGAACCATATGAAAGCTCTTGGAATGTAGAATAATCCTCTCTAGGATGACTTCTATGATAGCTTCATGGTCCTTGAATTAAGGAGCAAAAGTATACGACCATATGAGTTGATCCCTTCCAAGTAGAGAGATATATGAGAGACTTGAGCTCTTCTTCCTTCTAGGTGAGTATTAGATGTCTCCATGGTTGACCTTGATGCATAAGACCATCAATTATGCATCATTTGTGTTCATATGATTTGTAAATGACATTCAATTTATTATAATTTACTTTTGTAACCATGGTCGTTAAGGACGCCGTGCTCAATCAAAATGCACATTACGTTGAAACAAACTAGACATCATGTATACAATGTTTGGCATAATATAAACTACAAAAGACATCATTATGTTCAAACCAACAAGATATCAAACTAAATCGTCATGTCATTATCAAGATGAACATTACGTATAAACAAAATGGACATCAAGTGTAGACCAAGAGGACAACACATATAACCCAAATGGTTATCGTCCTCAGACAAGATGGATATCACATTGAAACAAAATAGGCATAATGTTTTCGCCAAAAGGACATGAAGTCTTCACCAAAAGGAGATCAAGTACAACTCAAATGGACATCGTACTCATACAAGATGGACATCATTTTCCTTTAAATTGTTCGATTCTCATAATTGTTTGGATGAATGTTCGATTTTCACCGCAAGATACTCATGAATTTGCTTGTCTTCATTGAAATTAATCTAATGCCTATTTGCCTTGAATTTGTTTCTTTTTTCAAACTTATAATTAATGCATTTCAACATTTTTTTGTTTGTTTTGGAAGCTACTAATGACATATTCAATTCCCAATGCAAGCCTTAATTTTTCCTTTTTCTTTTCCAGTTTTAGGTAGCCAAATAAAAAGAAAAATTATGTTTTTATTATGACCATTGATCTATGATCCAATGGCTATTAAATCTCCTTCTCACATTCTCACCTAATCTCTCTTCTCACCCTATCTATTCCCTTAAATATATTTATATTTAATTTTATGAGTGATTTAGAATCATCTTATAGCAAGATGTTTATCATTTTTCTTTTTTTAATTGTCTGTGCTTTTGTATTATTTTCAATATTTTAGCAGCACTGTTTCAAACTCCGAAATTTGAATAATAAGAAGTAAGAAAGTGGGTTACCTATCTTATATGATGACATTATTTAAACTAAAAGTATCATTGTCAATTTGTCATGAGCATAAGAAATGGTGAAAGCTTCCTACTCAAAATCAAGATCATCCTTTCCAAATAAAAAGAAAAAAAATTAAGGTCAACACATTTAGAAAAGGAATACTAATGTCAATGAACACCATATAAACAACAGTTTGCTTTGTCTGATATGTGATTTGAAAAACAAAGTATCCCATGAACGCCTGTTCAATTATACAATTATTTTAATAATAGTAAATATTTGTTTGTTGCTGTGAAATTAATGAAAAAAATATCTAGACATTTGGTTTGATTATGTTCAAACATCACATAAAATTTATGAAACTTGCGCAATCTCAATCTTACTAACTTCAATAGTAGAGATTAGACCCTCATTTTTGTATATTGTGCATTTTTATATAGATCAATATAGATATAAAAATATATGAATTATTTTTAGATAAAATTATTGAGATATACAACTATAGAATATTCATAGAAATCTATCTTATCTTAATAATATAAAAGTTATATATTCAAATTTTAAAATACTGAATAGAGAGTGATTTTCGGTGGATTCATCCAATCAGCATTTAGAAAAATAAATTCCACCGTCTACAGTTCCCGCCTAATCAATATTCCATCCCCGATATTTCTCTTTTCTCGGTAACTCCCCTAATTTCTAGCAAGTGTGCGCTCTAATTCTCTCCAACAACTGCATCTCATTTATTCTTTCCTCTATCTCTAACCAGCAACAAATAAGCATATCAGTTTCTCTTTAATTTTAACCATATAAATGATCTTGATTTTACTGAGTTTTTCCTCAGCCTCATACCATATTTTGTTCATTATATCCCCAAAATTTTGATTCAATTGAAAATTTTTGTTGGATTTTTCGTATTTTGGGTGGTGGGTTTGGTGGTGTCGATGCTGATTTCACAGGGCTTCTCATAAGCCTTATGAAAAATTTCGTTTCTAATTGGACCCAATTGCTGATTTTACTGAGTCTTTCCTCAGCCTCATACCAGATGAGAAAGAAGGCATCTTTGCTCTGCAGGCATGGCCAGTTCTTCGCTTTTGTATTTGTTGTTAGGTTGAATATCTTAAATGGAGTCCTGGCCTGAACAAAATATCAAATAACTGTGACCGGTGGTCGCCTGCTCAATTGTTCCCCTTTTTTTGTGTATTAATTTCCTCCAAATGTATCGCTCATTCTGTGTGTGCTACTGCGCGTCTGCTGCAACTGTGTATCTTTCTTTTTCTTCTCACTTCTCTTTTCTTCTCATCTACTTCCTCTTCCGGTGGTTCGTGCTTAGTGGGGTTGCCCTGATTCTCTAACCGAATTGCACCACAAGATCCATATCAAATTAAATAGTGATAATTGAAAAAATACAAACGATTCTCATATCATATCGTTCTTGTCGTGTTATAATCCCAGATTTTCCGGATCAAGCAGGACTACCAAAAGTTTCATTCTCAGAAACTGTATGTATTGTTTGCTCTTACTATAAATTTATTTAAACCATTTTCTTATATTCAGCGTTTGGTTTATTTGTGGGTGAAAACGAAAATTTGTAGTTTACTTGATTGATGGTAATCACCCTGGAAGTCACGGTTCAAACAATGTTCAGAAATGTGGAGCAGTTCATCATCTACAATGTCCAGTAATTAATCAAAGTAGTTTGATTTGGGATTTTGGGGATTTCGTGGATATTCTTTACTCCAAATCTACTACCATCGTTGCTCACATCCTCTCACGTATGCATGTCATCGTAGTAATTTTTGGTTTACGCCTTCATGGTACATTTAGTTAGGGTTTTGGATTTGAGTTTGGGTTAGATTGATTTTCAAGGTAGTTTGTTTTTAGATAATATTATTTGAATAGTATAATTGTATTATTCAATATTCTCCTAATATCAACAATTATATCCTTCCTTGATATGTGATTTAGATAATCCATATTTTATATGTAATTTATTCTTTTTGTCTAGCATCAAAATAATATCAATTATATGCTAAATTTAACTCAACAGATGAGTCTTTCATGCCCTGCCGCAACTGCTACGTGAAGAGCGGAGCTGTTATCGGACTCAGTGGCTAACTCAGACTGCTTCAAAGTCCCTTAGTAAAGCAATCGTCGTAAGGCGTCGATGTCACTGCTCATGAGGATCTGATAGTGGTAGGCATTGATCAGTCCGGTCACAGGAATGTCAGGAATGGAGCTGGTTGATGATGCAGCGGACGCTATCGAACCATGTCCATCAAGACTTGACCTGCCGGGGCTATGGCTCGAGCTCGAGCTTTGGCCAAGAAAATAATGCGTTGATAATTTAATGGGTTGTTGTCTATTTGATAACTTGTTGATAAATAATGCGCTGAATATAGACTTTGGGTATAAGGGTAGGATATTGGCCAAGAAATGATAGACATGGGGCTTGGATGTAGTTGTCTATTTGCTAATTGATGACAAATAATGCTGAAACAGACTTTGGATATCAAGGGTAGGATGTTGGCCAAGAAACGATTGACATGGGGCTTGGATGAAGTAAATATTTGCCTTCCCCGAGTTTCCTTTTTGTTGTATGAGTCTCAGATGAATGCTAACAGATATCACTACAATGAGTCTAATGTTGTAGCATGAGACAGTATGGTCGATTTATAACCGATTCAACATGATATGACTCTCGCTATCTACTGCTATGTACATCAATAATGGTTGAATCTTGATTGTTGGGCAGATTAGTGGGGATGTAGGAATATCATCCTTCCTTGCGGAGGATAACATTTTCTGACGGAAAGGAACCATCCAAGGAAGTCAAGAAACTGAGTTTGACAGCACTGAGTTCCATGATCCAAACTGACTACCTCTTTTAAGACTCTGAAGGTCAAGTTTGAGTCTTTGAGACTGAATGCTTCCACCCTACAGTCTAGACTGTTGTTCTCCATGGCAATATTTGCTTTGACATAGCTCAGGTATTTTAGATGAAAATTCAATTCCATTACAAGTCCTTTTTAGCTAATAATCAGTGGGTCTTTGCTAACTACTTTGTTTCCTTATCTTTCTAATGATTCGTTTTGATTGGTGCAGATAAATGGTCATCTGCTTATGATGTGAGAACCATACTGCTTTCTATCCAAAGTCCAGATGGAAGTAATTATATCATAATTAAACTTTGCATTTCAATGTAATGATATGTGATGTTCCATTGTACAATATCAATAAATTCATAGATGAAACAATGATGGTGTACTAGCTTTGCGTGTATATATTGGATAAAATGCAAATACTAGCTCACTGTTCAACACAGTAGCAGCAACACTATGGAGCAACCTGGAAGAGTATGGAAAAATGGTGAAAAGGCTTTACAAGACACCAACCTATGCGGAGCAGGAGGGTGGTTATTAGATGATTAATTAGAAAAAAGGTTTTATTAGGAATAATTTTGACACTGTCATGATCATACCAAATTCAAATTCATGGCATTTTTAGCATAATATGCAAATTTATTAGGCTAAGGGTGGGTGTCATGTCCTCTTTTGGTCCTAATCCTGTTTTGTCTTTATTATATCATATCACATATATATATATATATATATATATATAGGATAATTGAATTCTAATAATCCCTCCTTTCACTCATTAGATAATTGATCAGACTATCACTTTCAGATTCCTACTGGTCAAAAAAATAAAATTGGATTGTAGTGGGATATTTTCGAGGGAATCATAGATTTTGTGTTGCATTTGATTCAAAACTTAATATAACACTTTACAATGATTTTTAATGAATTTACAGCGTTTCTCCCAATTTTTTTCATTTTTTTACTATTTTTTACGATTTTTTCACTTTTATTATTTTTAAAAAATCATAATAATTATTCGGAGTCTCAAAAAAATAATTTAAAAAATGTTTTAGAAACTACAATTCATTAACTTTCTAGGGGCAGGAATGAAAAAAACAAAAACAATATAGTGTAGGAATGAAAAAATAAGAAGAATGTAGAGGTGGATTTGGTACCAGTACAATCCAATTTTATTTTTTTTGGACCACCAGAATACGAAGTGAAAGTACAGTCCACTATTGTCCAATTGGTGAAAATAGGGATTATTATAATCCAATTATCCTATATATATATATACATATATATATATATATATATATATATATATATATATATATATATATATATATATATATATATATATATATATATGAGAGTTGATCAAATGAGCATTGCCATAAGATGAGCATGTGAGCATGATGGAGATTAGCCATTGGATCTTAAATCAAAGGGTGAGATTAAATATGAGTTTTAGCATTTCTTTTATTGCATGGATATAAAAAACTCACGTGAGTATGCTTGGGAAAGGAGAAACATTGCATTTAATGCAGCATGGGGAAGGGTTAAGCGTGATATTGGGAAATTAATTAGCTCATTTTATTAGTTATTGTTGTTCACTTTATTATAACTTGATGTCCACTTGTTATATAACTTGTCATGTTGATGTCCTCAATGGAAATACTTGATGTTCCATGTAATATTTGATGCCTCAATTAAAATATTTGATGAGGGGACATCAAAATATTACTAGGGACATCAAGTACTTTCATTGGAGATATCAAATATTTTCTATGGGGGACATCACGTTTTTTCATTGACGACATCACATATTAAAAGGGACGTCGAGTTTTCCCAATGAGGACACCAAGTATTGTCATTGAGGACATCAAGTATTTTCATTGGGGACATCAAATATTTTCATTGGGGACATCAAGTATTTCTTATGAGGGCATCAACTAGCAACTAACACTCGATCAATAGAGATATCATTAAGTATTTATTGCGAGCCATCAAGTGTTTTCTTTGGGAGCATCAAATATTACAAGAAACATCAAGCATTTTCATTGAGGACATCAACATACATACCCAGCGGACATCAAGTTACATAACAAGTGGACATCACGTTTTTTCATTGAGGACATCACATATTAAAAGGGACGTCGAGTTTTCCCACAGAGAATACCAAGTATTTTCATTGAGGACATCAAGTATTTTCAGTTGGGACATCAAGTATTTTCATTGGAGGCATCAAGTATTTCTTGTGAGGGCATCAACTAGCACCTGACTTGATCAATAGAGATATCATGTGAGGACATCAGGTGTTTTCTTTGGGGGCATCAAATATTGCAAGGAACATCAAGTATTTTCATTAAGGACATCGAGTTACATAACAAGTGGACATCAAGTTATATATGTTGACATTCTCAATGAAAATACTTGATGTTCCTTGTAATGTTTAATGCCCCCAAAGGAAACACTTAATGTCGTCATAATAAATACTTAATCATACATCCATTGATCGAGTTAGTTGTTAGTTATGTAACTTGATGTCCACTAGGTATGTATATATGTTGATGTCTCCAATGAAAATTCTTGATGTACCTTGTAATATTTGATGCTCCCAAAGAAAATATTTGATGTCCTCACATGAAATACTTAATGATATCTCTATTGATCGAGTTAGTTGCTAGTTGATGCCCTCACAAGAAATACTTAATGTCCCGAATGAAAATATTTGATGTCCCCACAGAAAATACTTGATGTCCTCAATGAAAATACTTGATATCCTCAGTGGGAAAACTCAACGTTCCTTTTAATATGAGATGTCGTCAATGAAAAAACGTGATGTACCCCATAGAAAATATTTGATATCCCCAATGAAAGTACTTGATGTCCCTAATAATCTTTTGATGTCCCCTCATCAAATATTTTAATTGGGGCATCAAATATTACATGGAACATCAAGTACTTCCATTGGGGACATCAACATGACAAGTTATATAACAAGTGGACATAAAGTTATGATAAGGTGAACAACAGTAACTAATAAAATTGGTTAATTAATTCTCTAATATCACGCTTAACCCTTCCCCATGCTGCATTAAATGCAATTTTCCCCCTTTCCCAAGCATAATCACGTGAGTTTTGTGCAAAACCCCGAAAAATCCAAAGATGTTGACCGTGACGTCGTTAGTAAATTAGGTTTGACTTCGTTATTTATTATTATTCGTTTGTGTTTATTTTTGCTAACACTTGAGCTCGTAGGATCGTGAGAGACTAATAAGGGTATATCGGTAATTTCATGGGTTTAGTATTATTAGTTTACTCTTTTTATTATTATTATTACTATTAATATTATTGAGTTATGTGATTAATTATGTGAATATTATTTGCTATGTGATTACTATTAATATTATTATTAGTATTATTATTATTATTATTATTATTAGTTTGTCTTTAGGAAAATTAGTTTTTTTTAGTGTTGGGTTGGATTAGGATTAGGATTAGACTAATTGGGCCTTAATTAAGTGGGTAGTATAAAAGCTAATTTTCTCTCCCTCAAACCCTAACCCTAGCTAATTCTCTCTCCCTCTCCCATCTCTCTCTCTCCCTGTCCTCTCTGCCGCGCCACCAACCGCAGCCGCCACCACCCCAGTCGCGCCAGCCACCGCGAACCACCGGTAACCACTCCCTCTTCCTTTCTCTTTTCTCTTCCTCGATCCCTCTCTCTTTCTCACTCCCTCCGTTCGACTGCTCCGCCGCGCGGGCCACCAGACGCGCCACCACCGACGACCGCATCGTCACGCCCAGACGCTGCCGTGACAACCACCGCAGCCACCCTCTCTGCCGTTTTCGTCGCCCAGAACGCGAGTAAGGATAAGGCCGACTCGTACCACTGTTGCCGAACAACCACCCGCGACAGTTCACCCCCAGTCCCCGACGTTGACGTTTTCCGACCCCTACTGTCGCCGCCTCTGACCGCCGCCCCTCTGTTGGGTTTTAGGTTATCTATTTCCTAAACAGATACAGATTAATTGGCGGAATATTATAACAGTTATAAACAATTAATCAACACAATTGCAGAGGCTTCAGTAATTATACCTGATCGCTAATTCCTGCTGAAGAAGAGGTTGACCTTCCAGATTCCAACGCTGAAACCCTCTACTGAAAAGTCCACGCAGCACTCCGGGAACCCGATTGCTAGATCGACCCGATCGAGACGAATCTCAATCTAAGATGTATGTGAGATTGTTTCAGGAAACTAATAGTGTTTCCTGAAACTAGAACTGCAAACTAAAAGAGAGAGGAACTCAGAAATCACCCAGTATCTCTCTAAGAGTCGAAGCGATTGGTGTGGAATAATCTCTCCAGAGACCCCTTTATATAGTGTTTAGAAAACCTAGGTTAGGGTTCAAAACCCTAAAGGGCCGAAAAGAGCAACGCGCGATTTACGGGCTCAACACACGTGTTGGACTCGAAAGTCCAAACATTCGCCCACGGTCAACACGATCGGTGTCCCAACACGACGTGTTGGGTCAACACGGACCGTGTTGACCCAATTCGATCCGTGTTGGGCTGATTTTTCACATAAATCGCTTTCCAACTTTTCTAAACCCGATACAATATCATTTAGGTTACATACATTGTTCCAGGCAATCGACTTGTGTGACCAGAGGACCAAATAATATAGTTGTAATTAAACATATTTAATTACTAATTATAGAGGTCTCTAGCAAGACATATAATTACTATATTACTTTGGTTTAATCTCCGTGTATCGAACATTGTCGGGACATTCCCAACAATCTCCCACTTGTCCCACAAGTGTTCGATTCCTTGAATTCCCTTGTCACTTCGCCTCTAGTTCGGATAAGGTAAGCTGAAGTCATCCTTATGTAAGACCCGAACGTTCCTCGATCTCCGAGTTTAGACTTTGAAAAGCAGATGATCAACTATTGATTCAAGCTCGAGCCAAGCATTTTTCACCCAATCTCACCGAGTGGCCAACGAGACAATCGTCCCTAATAGGGAGGACAATGCCATCTTGTTCGACACACATTCTCACATGATCCAATCAGAACCTGCACACCGCCTTTATAGCCTACATTACGAAGACGTTTGACGCGCTCCAAAGTCGAGCGGACCATGTAGTCTATGTACTGAACTCATGATTTAGGAATTTTGAGTAGTGAGAGCTCTTATGACATTCCTAACTTAAAGAGTTCCCACTGCGGGTCAGTTCGGTAGTTGTTCTCAACAGTACCCATGTGATTGATTTATGATGTCATCACATCACTATGACCACGAAACTTGATCATCACCTCAATCCTACATGCTAATTGTGTTGATATTATCACTGTTCCTACGTGATAATACAATTAGGAACCAGGTCGACTATCGACCAAGACTAGCGTTATCAAGTTCACTAATGGGGTTTCAGAAATCGAACCTCATCCAATTTCCCATTTTGAATGCGCTAACCTTTTTGGACATTTACATAATTCTAAACCACAATTGATGTAAATTTTGGAATCTTATTCTCAATGATGAATCAACAAGGTCATAATTCATGAACGATTCATGCAAATTTGACTTGTTAATATTCCGGAATGTGTTTAATACATGTTTCCCATGCATGACTATCATGCTCTAACTACAACAAGGGTTTAGCACATAATACTTGCAATGAACCTCGTACATATACCATTTCACTAATGACCTTTCATATAGGAAGATATTTCCGGAACACATGTTTGGATTCATAGTGAGTTTCAGTTCCTTTGCTTGAGTGATGGCTCCTTTCAATGAGGCTTCATTTCTCTCATAAGGCTAGAAACATCACCCAGTTCTAAACGAACTTTGCAATCCTAACAGTTTCTGCCACAACTTCTAAAGTCGTGTCATACTTGTCTTATTTGTAGAATTAACCGTATGTCATGTTAGGAACTTCTTCCAGTTCACCTCAATACCACTCAATACAGATTGTATAATTTTCTCTGACTTTTCAGATAATCATATTTCTCTGCATGAGTGTAGCATCAATCCAACTCTTCACACTTAGCTTTTATCAACCACTTTAGACTTAGGACACATCCTTAATTTTGCTTATACATATACAATGTATATGTTATGTTGGACTTTGAACATCTCATGGCATATATTAATCTCACGCCTGAAGCATGAGTTATATTTCTCATCCTTCTTAGAACTTCTGATTGTTTTTGAGACAATGAAATTGCGTAAGGACATGCCATAATTTTGGAAATTAATCCATTCTCGAAGTAAGTTGAACTATTCAACACCTAGTTAACTTTGATTCAAACAATCAAAATCTTTAATCTATCATTATAGATCTTGTTTCCAAGAAAATTCTTAGCCCCACCAATCCTTCACTTTGAAAATTATTTCCAAGTCAACCTCAGTAGAAGCAACATTGGAATATTTCTTCTTAGTATGCAGTATGTCAATCACATACGATATCAGAAAACGCATATTATCTTTGGCACTTCCCAGTATGTCAAACCTTTTTGATATCCTGGTCAAGAAGGTCAATGATTCCAACTCCTAGAAGCTTCCTTAAGACCACAAATGGTCTCTTGAAGTTTACAAGTATTCCAACAATAGACCACTCAGTTGTGTCAAGTACACACCTTTCTTCAAAATCTAATTTTGAAGTCAGTCTTGATGTCTATCTTAATGGACCCATGTTTTGCCTTAAAACCCTCATATGCCTGATGGCTCACACCTTTAGACAAATCAACCAAGTTCTAAACTTAGTTGAATACATGGAATCCATTTTAGACTTGGTTGCATGGAATCTTGATTTACTTAAAGCTTCTTTGATGTAGGTAGAGTCATTACTTTCTAAAAGTAACATCTCACGTTCATCCATAGAAGATCGATATCTTTGTGGCTGACGGAGTTGTTTACCTGACCTTGCTTGGAGTAATGTTCATGACACCCTCTCCTCAACGTTTTGAGAAACTTCAACTGCCTCAACCTTGTTCTTAATTTTCCGACAAATAGGAAAATTTGAACTAGGATCAATGTGAGTTTCATGTGATGATTGTAGTGTTTTGTGTCTCTCGAACTTCGGTAAGTTCAAAATCTCTCCCACTCTTTCTTTTAGAGAATAACATATTTTCTAAGAAGAAAGTATTTTGAGACACAAACACTTTTCTCTATAACAGTTTGTAGAAGTGATAGTCCTTTCTTTCAGAAGACGGTTCAAGAACCTCTCTTCTCCTAATGCCTCCGATAATCTTTATTCAGTAATTAGAGCTATGGTTAATTGCGTGTATCCCCAAAAGGTAATCGGCAATGTTGACTCAACCATCACTTATCAGACCATATCTAATAAGGTGTGATACCTGCTCTTAGATACGTCAATGAGATGTCGTATTCTTAGAGGAGAGAGTCATGAAACAATTCCATATTCTCTGGAATGGTCAATGAAATCTTTGGCTCAAATACTCACCTCCTCAATCTAATTGAAGAGTTTTGATTTTCTTGCCAAGTTGGTTTTGTACTTCACTTTGAAACTCTTTGAACATTTTCAAAGGATTTGGACTTGTGGCGTATTAAGTAGATATACCCATATCTACTAAAAATCAAATCCTTTGTAAGTGATGAGATAGTACAGTAAACCTTTTTCTAGCACTAGTGCTCATAGGCCCACATACATCAGTATGTATGCATCCTAATAAGTCATTAGCTTGTTCACCAATTCCAATAAGAGGTGATTTTAGTCATCTTACTCATCAGACATGCTTTGCAAACATTGAACTTTTCAAAGTTTAGGTTTTCCAAAATCCTGCACTATGCAGTTTTTGAATACATTTCTGATTAATATGACTTAAGCTTATAGTGCCATAATTATATTTCATTTGAGTCATTTGTTCAAACTCTTGTCTCAACCATTAGCATCCTTTCGATCTTATCTAGGTGCTCTCATTGTTTCGCCAAGACTACTTCATTTTGGAAATCTTCAAACTATTTCAACATTCCAGCTTCAGATGAATCTCATAGACATGAATCACCATGTGTTATTTTATTCATCTTTGAAGATTTGAAGTAATCAATCTCTTGTACTTGTGCTCAATTGGGCTACATACACCCATATGCATGAGTGTTTGTTGGCACGTTCACCCTTTCTTGTAAAAGGTACAGTCATGCTTTGCAGACATCACATGTTTCAAAGTCTTATCATTCAAAAGTCTATGACTGTGACACTTCTGAATGCGCTCCGATTTGCATGACTTAATAGATAGTTACAAGTTTTATGTTTGAACAAGGGTTATTCCTTTTAAACCTTTTGGTTTCGATGTGTTGGGTGTGTTTATCCGAGATCCTCTCTCTCTCTCTAATTGAGAGTAAGAAACTCTTATAATGAGAACATAGAATCACCTATATATTTCTCTTATAAGTCTTGAGGAAATGGATAAACAACCAACTCTTCATAAGGAACTACAACTAATTGTATGTTCCTATTTGTAGGCTGACTCTCATCCTTCAAAACACATCTACTTTCTTTGTAGATCGCACATTTGCATAAATCACGAGTTTCACAAATGGTATCTTATACTCAAAGTGGGTTTAATAAGGGTAGTGTGTATCATATACGCATTTGCCTAGAATTGAAATCATATCTCAAGTCTTCCTTATAGTTATTCACGCTCCCAGTGTCATACATGATCTGGTTGTTAACCGATTGCTGTCATTGGTTGGGTATGTACAACTGTTTGTCCTTACCTTTCCTTTGACTTCTAGTCTTTGATAGATTTCTTAAATCTTTATTTTCCCTTTGACTAAAAGACTATCTTCGATCGCCAATCTTTTGGCTAAAGGGGGTCTGAGGTTTCTCATGTTTTAAATTAGTCAAATTATTTCAGAACATAAGTGCCATCAATTGGCCTTTATCTACCTTAACCGAGACTATCTGGTTATTGGTTTCATATTTGTCAGCTCTAACTAGTTCGATAAACTTGTTTTTGAGTTGGTAATATTGAAATCATTCCTCTAATCTTCAAACATTTTGAAGTTAAAGTTGTATGAATACTATGACATTACATGTATTGATTTGGCTTGATTGACCTCTTAATATTGATGCCTAGCTCAATGTTATATCAAAGACATATTTCTTTTAATTTGCCCTCAAGACAATCTTGCGATAGCAATGCCAATTAAGGAATTGGTGTTAATTGTTTTTCTCTTTCTCAAGGAGAAAACAATATATTATTAGTGGTGAGTGAAAAGACATAAACAATTCTACGAGACAAGTTGGTTCATTTTATTCATCAAAAGAAATTAAACTAATTTTAATTTCAAATCAAAACACTTTATCAACTCTCACTTAGTGTTTTAATTTAACCAAGACCCACAAGACCCATGGCTTCAAGTGGACTTTGGCCCAACAAAACTTGGTCACATGTTGTCTTTGGTGGATCATCTTATGATCGATCATTCAAAAATGACTCTTGGCAAGAAATTTGTATCGAATACAATATTTCTCTTCCTCTGCTCTTGGCCCAAAACTATTTTGATAGCCAATTTGAATTGACCTAGCTCCCACCCTACTTATTGATGATGGACAAATAATTCGCTTTGGCTTTCTTTATTTATCCATCTAAGTGGTGTTTCGGTAGGTTGAGCAATAATTCAATTATGAGAGTAGGTTTTATTATCCTAAGCATGCAATTCTAGGTGAACTCTTTCGAAAAGCATAAAAGGAATAATAAAACATGCAATAACGAATTTAAAGCATAAATAAAACCCCTAGTATGGCCTCCTAGACTTAATCAACTAATTTAACTAAGCCTCGATAGTCTTCAAGAAAAACTTCTTGGGTCTTGCAACTTCCTTGGATGAGCTCCCACTCGAATAGACACCTCCATTGTTGTTGGGCTCCCACTCAACTTGTTGTCTCCAATTACAACAAATTTGCAAAGTGTACCTCACAATTGAGGCCTTACATGAATTAAAATAAACTTAACTAAAATTTAAATTTAAAATTTAATTCAAAGACGGTAGGCAGACCGTATTTCACCCAACCCGGTACGCAGACCGGTAAAACCGACTATCTATGGACATACTAGAAGCACATGCAAACATGTAATATTGCAATAACTATATCAAATATAACATATGCTTAAATAACAAATTATAAAGGCATATAAATAATTGCAATATAACACATAAGGAAATAAATACTAAATAAAATTTCCTAAAGGTTTGCATGATTAATAAAATAAATAAAATCCAAATTTTATCTTAGATACTTAAACAAATTTAGGATTTTATACCTATACATACAAAATACTTGACTTTCTTAAAATCAAGGAGTCTAAAAGATACTATATCTTTCAAAATTATTTGCAAGTTTCCTAAACTTTACAAAGTAATAGATTTTATGCCTATTATCTGATTAAGTAGTAATAGGATTTAATAATTAATTTCTAAAATTAATTACAAACCCTAAAACACACGAATTCACCAAAACTGCTGGCAACACGGTCCGTGTTGAACTAACACGGTCCGTGTCGCTTCCCAGTTTCGGTCAATTTCGTGAATGAAAAACTTAAATAAAACTATCGTAACTTATCGAATTTAAAGATTTCATATCACAGCGTTATCTAATAACCTAATATGAAATATTTTCCCGAATTTTAACAATTTCTAAAGATTGTAAAAATTTAGGGAATTAAACCTTTTAATTCTCCGTTTAAGAGGAAAATAAATAACAATAGTCCGATAAGTTTAAAATCAAATTTTATAATTTTCCCATACAGTAGGTTCATCTAATATGCTACTGTAAGAATTTCAGAAATTTTCGTTTGATAGTTTATTTCGATTTTTCATGTTTACCGTAAATAAACTAAATCAGAAAATTAATTCTACAAAACCCTATTTTGCGAATTTAAACCTATTTCATGCATTGCCTACTGTTTAACAACATTAAACGTGATTGCTTCTAAAACATTCAAAATTAAATCGAGTTCATGCTATATTTAACAATTAAACAAACATAAAATCGATTAATGAAAGGCAATAAGAAACAAATAATAACAAAGCATGAAATTTTACAATAAAATCTCAAATTTATTATCATGAACATCAAAGATTAAAACTTTCATAAAGATTCAAAATTTTAGGCATAAATCTACTCTAGCATATTCATAATATAATTCAACTATTGACAAAATTAATTATGAATACAAGTACAATACTTTAGCATGCAATTGGTGGCTCTGATACCACTGTTGGGTTTTAGGTTATCTATTTCCTAAACAAATACAGATTAATTGGCGGAATATTATAACAGTTATAAACAATTAATCAACACAATTGCAGAGGCTTGAATTATACGATCGCTAATTCCTGTGAAGAAGAGGTTGACCTTCCGATTCCAACTGAAACCCTCTATCGAAAAGTCCACGCAAAGACTCAGAACCCGATTGCTAGATCGACCCGATCGAGACGAATCTCAATCTAAGATGTATGTGAGATTGTTTCAGGAAACTAATAGTGTTTCCTGAAACTAGAACTGCAAACTAAAAGAGAGAGGAACTCAGGAAATCACCCTGGTATCTCTCTAAGAGTCGAAGGCAGTTGGTGTGGAATAATCTCTCCCAGAGACCCCTTTATATAGTGTTTAGAAAACCTAGGGATAGGGTTCAAAACCCTAAAGGGCCGCAAAGAGCAACGGCGCGATTTCTGTGCTCAACACGGTCCGTGTCGAAACAACACGGTCCGTGTCGAAACAACACGGTCCGTGTTGGACTCCAGAAAGTCCAAACATTCGGCCCACGGTCAACACGGACCGTGGTGTCCCAACACGGACCGTGTTGACCCCAATTCGGTCCGTGTTGGGCTGATTTTTCACATAAATCAGTTTCCAACTTTTCTAAACCTGATACAATATCATTTAGGTTACATACATTGTTCCAGGGCACTGACTTGTGTGACCCAGTAGGACCAAATAATATAGTTGTAATTAAACATATTTAATTACTAATTATAGAGGTCTCTAGCAAGACATATAATTACTATATTACTTTGGTTTAATCTCCGTGTGTATCGAACATTGTCGGGACATTCCCAACACCCTCGTGCCGCCGTCGACACCGCCTCGCCGGAAACCTGCGCCCTAACCCTAAACGTAAACCCTAAATTTGTTTTTACAAATTCTTTTCTTTTTTTCTTTTTCTTTATTTTATTTTCTGATTCTTATTATTATTACTGTATTATTATTATTATTATTATTGTTGTATTATTATTGTTATTTTCTTGATTGGTTAATCTTGTAATTTGGCTAATTAGGGTGTAAATTTTGTTAAGTTATTATTTGTAATTAATTGTTCTTGTATTGTTTTTTTTACTTACATGTAATTTGTCTAATTCCTTATATGTAATCTTGTATGTTTAATTTGGTGTATTAGGGTTGTAATAGTTGTAGTAAAATTATTATTGTTCAATTGTTTGTTGTACTTTGTTTTCTTGTGAATCATGTTAGGGTTTTAGATAATATTATTATTGTATGCATGAATTCTTAAAGTTTAATTACTTGGATTAATTCTTGAATCGTTAGTTAAGTTTTCACATATTCTTTAATTCAATCATGTTTAAATCTTGTTAAATAAGTTAGGTTGTTTGAATTACTAAAGTTCGATTCTTGTTTACTAATTTATATTCTTGATTGAATCTTGTAAAAAAAAAAGTTAGTTGTTAGGATTCTTGATTGGTAGTTTAAATATTTATATGTTCTTTAATTTTATTCACATGTTCTTTAAGACCTTTCTTGATTCTTGATTAAGAAATTCGTAGTTACTTTTATCCTTTATAATTCATATAGGTCAAGCATGTTAGGATTATTAAAGTTATGTTTTTATGCATGATTAGGGTGTTGGCTATCAAAGTTCTATTCTTGTTTTATTAAGCAAGTAATTACATGTTTCTTTTGGTTGAGATATGTTATAGCATGGTTAATGTTGTGTGTAGTTAAGTTAGATTGATTAAAGTTGGTTCTAGTGAGTTTTAATTTTAGGATTATGAAGTTGGACCATGGGTTGAGTTAGATTAAAGACTTTTAACCTTAGTCACTGTTTTAGGCCCAAATTAGAACCCCGGGACCGAATGGTGAAGGTTAGAACCGAATTTATAAATTAAATAAGAACCGGGATCGGGACAGTTTCGTTAGTGTCTAAAGATCGGGTCACCACGGTTAGTGTAGTTGTCTTTTGATCGAACCCTTTGAACTGGAGCTTCCCTTAGATGTTAGCTTTAATAGGAATTTTACGGACCGGACTTTGGAATTTTATAATTTGAGTTATACCCCGATTACCAGACCTAGGTCAGATCTGGACAGTTTGGGAAGATGACGGCTTTTGAGGACCTTAAGGCGTGTTTTGGGTCTTGAGTTCAACATAAAAGTTTTAGTAGACATCCCTAGGTTTCCGAAAAGTCCAAAACCAGACCCATAGGATGTCGGGAAGTCAAGTTACGACCCTTTTTATGTGGATGCTGTAATCTGTTTTGTTAATGTTTGTTATTAATAAAAGTGTTGTTGGGTGAAAGTGATGCTTTGAGCTGGTTATGTGATTACTTGGAATGTATTAAATGTTTTAAAATGTAAATTCATGATTGATAGGAACCTATAGGGTTCCTAGGGGAGGGTTAGTCAGAAGGTAGTTAATACTAACTTCAAAGGGCGCGTTTTGATTAGAATAATTATTCTATTTTAGGCCCGAGCTAATTCGCATCGTTAGTGAGCTCAAGTGTGTTCGTTTTTGCTGTGAAGTGAAGCTAACCAGGTAATGTCTATGCTCTAATCCCCATTGGGATGCTCTTTAAATGTGTTTTAATGTTTTCTAATCTGTTTTGAGAATTGCATCCCAAAAGGGGACTTTATGTTGAAATGTGACCATCTGTTTTGGATAACTGTTTGTAATTTTGTGATCTTTGATTTATGTGTTGAGGAAATTGAGATGGTCTTTTATTAGTGGTTTTATTTTGGTTTTGATAACTTGGGTTGGGATTGACTTGAGAGCTGTGAGCTGAGCTTTGCATAATATACTAATAATTCAAAGTGAAACATTAAGCGGGTTTGTTCTCTGATTCCTTTGGTAGGCGGTTACTTTTATGCCTTTGGTAGGCGGTTACTTTGATGCCTTTGGTAGGCGATTATTTTGATGCCTTTGGTAGGAGATTTTTGATGCCCTTGGTAGGCGATTATTGATGCCTTTGGTAGGCGATTATTTTGATGCCTTTGGTAGGCGATTTTTGATGCCTTTGGTAGGCGATTATTGATGCCTTTGGTAGGCGATTATTATACTTATGCCTTTGGTAGGCGGTTACCTTGATGCCTTTGGTAGGCGATTGTTTTGATGCCTTTGGTAGGCGATGTTATTATATGAGATTTGATATCCCGCCCGCATAATAAAATGAATGGGTTGGGTTGAGGAAAATAGTTGTATGGGTTAAATGGTTTATTAAAAGGTTTGACTTGCTTCCCCTTCCTCAAATGAATTGAAATGGACTTAACCTTTTTTTAACGTTAGGGGTAGACATTATTGAGATTTCCCCCTCATTTTTGAAATGTTTTGTTTTTAGGTGATGATCAATATGCTGGGGACGGGAATTAGAAGTGAGGACGACATGTCTAGGAGTCGTTACTTTTCTTATGCTTCTTTTTGAAAGACTTGAAGTTAGTTGAGGTTTATTTCTAAGTATGAGTTTGTTAGTTGGTTTCCGTTGACAGACAGTCGTTGTTTTTTTCCTTCTTGCCTTGTATTCCTTCGGGGATACGCGGTGGCCTTGATAAGAGTTTAAGTCTTCCGCTAAATTTTGTCAGTTAACGTTAGTTTGACTTGACTTTTCGATAATTGAATTTCCGGGGCGTTACAGAATGGTATCAGAGCTCTGGGTTGCGACCTAGTAGCTCCTCAGAGTCCTTTAGGTTAGTTGGACCCTAGGAAGCTAAGTCGGAGTGATGAGCGTAGGATGGGAAAAGGGTTTATGCTTTCCTATTACTACATGATTATGTCTTTAATTTCCTATGTTGCTAATATGTTCTAACCCTGTAGGATGGCACAACGCACACACTGTTATCGTCATCCCACCCCGTGTTTTCATCGTTATACTCTCATTCTCCCCAAGGAGAAATTGGGAACTCATATGATAAACTTCTACGACGAGATTGACAAGTACACCAAAGACTTTCCGAACTCATGCCTTCGTGGTAACGACGAGAGTCAGGCGAACGCATTTTTGCTCACGCTTCGGGACAACCCCCGGTGGGGCCATACTGTACCATTATTGCTACCACACACTCTCCCGGTCGAGGAGTATCCCCACCCGTGCTGTTGGTGTAAGAGGTACCGAATGGGGCCGGAGCACCGAATTTCGGAAGTTTTCGATGAGATTGTCAAGATTTGGAAGCGTGATGTGGAAGAAGAAGTTCAAGTGAACCCATCCCCAGCACCTGTCACAGACATGGATCCCGAGAGTGACCCAGAGGAAGATCCAGAGGAGGATTCTGTGGAGGATTCCGTGGAGGATTCTGAGCCCGAGGTGACCTTTGGAGTTACAGCTGCACCTGCAGATGAGCCTGAACAGGAGACCGAACCCGAGGATGAGGTTATGGTGGACTGGGAGACAAGAGAAGACCCCGAAGAGAACTCAGGGGATGAGTCTGATAATCCAGATTGGACTCCGATCGCAGCTAGGAAGAACCCTCTATGTAGGAGGATCATATGAGTGGGACAATAATATTAGTATTAGGATTTGTTGTTGTAACTTAATTATGCATGGTTAGCTTGATTGTGATATATCTCTAAGTGTGGTGTGTTGTTTCTTTGCGTGATAACCCCAATATAGGGGATAGATTTACATACTACGACGCTGGTGTGCAAGTATTATAAAAAATAGTCTTGATTTTAGAGGTGATAGTATATATCTTCTTCTTCCCTTTTTAAATGATGCTATTATCTGGGCCTATCTGTTGAAATATGTTGCAGTTATGTATCTGCTTAGAACTTTTATGAGATAGTTTGATTGGATAGTCCCTCCTTAGAATTGGTGATTTACGCTGTGAGATTAAACCCTAAGTAGTCTAAATCGACCCTTTGAACCAGGATGTCGAACGTGAACGGTTCTCAACCCAACCACGTGTCGGGAGCGTCCATGAGCAGCCGAGCAAATGGCAAACCGCTGATCGAATCAAGGTGCCTTCCTCACTTGATATCCGGGCCGAGTACAACAACACTAGGGAATGACCTTGCTCGCCTGCTGATGATTGAGATGCTTAACAAGCACGAGGATCTACTGAAGAGGGTGGTGGATCGACAAGGAGGAGAAAGGGAAAATGATCCCTCCGCTCTTCTCCAAAGGTTTAATAGCTTTAACCCGCCCGCTTATACAGGGGTAGCTGACCCCAAAGTCTTTGAAGATTGGGTTGGGGAGATTGAAAAGATCTTCGACACAACCCGCTGTCCTAAGGAGTTGAGGGTGGATTTTGCTGCATACCACCTGAAGGAGGAGGCCGACCTATGGTGGGCAAGTGTGAAGGAGATACGGACCGAACCGGGTTTTGACTGGAACCATTTTAAGGTTATGCTGAAGGATCGGTTCTATCCTATGTCCCTTCAAAAGACGAAGGAAAAGGAATTCATGGAATTACGCCAAGGAGAGCGAAGCGTACTCGCTTAC
Organism: Portulaca oleracea; assembly: GCA_029582165.1. Lineage (NCBI taxonomy): Eukaryota > Viridiplantae > Streptophyta > Magnoliopsida > Caryophyllales > Portulacaceae > Portulaca > Portulaca oleracea. The sequence continues at coordinate 2,668,580 of CM055885.1, read as the reverse complement.
TCCACTAAGTTTACCGAACTATCTCGGTTTGCACCTGCCCTTGTGTCTAGTGAGCAATTGAGGATGGATTGTTTCTGGGATGGATTGAACTGCAAGATTCAGGATCGTATGTCATTACGTGACTTCACCTCCTACCAGAACATGCTTAATGTTGCTCTCACTGTGGAGAGAGTAATGCACGATATGGAACGACAACTTGGCATACAGGGGCATAAGGGGAAAGAGCAACCCCGATTCAACCCACCTCAACCCTACCAACAGAAGAGGTTCCGCCCTAATAATTGGCAGGGAAATCAGTCTTCAGGGCGTAGGCCACCGTATGTCCCGATATGCAAGGTTTGTGGACGACCAGGCCATTACCCTCGGGATTGTAAAGCAAGAAATGTGCGAGGAGGATGCTTTAACTCTGGAAGCCTCCAACATCATGTACGACAGTGCCCTCAACAGCCTTCGGGGGGCCACAATGGTGGAAACAATAGAAATGGCGGGAACAATGGAAACAATGGGAACTGGAGAGCCCCGCAGTCAACATATCAAAATCGGGGAGGCTATAATGGAAACCAAAGGCCACAACAACAAAACCGGGGTGGTCCCGGTGGGAATCAGAACAACCAAGGAGGCGGCAAACCGCCTCGTCAAGAAGAAGCAACCACCGTAACGCAGAGGAGGGCGAGTGTATGTGATGAGGAAGGATGAGGTGAGAATGAAGCGACGTCGTGACGGTACCTTCTCTCTCCACCTCTACAATGTCTGTTTTATTTGATTACGGTGCTAGTCATTCTTTTGTTGGACGAGCTATAGTAGAGAAGGCTAAGATGAAGCCCTCGGAGAATAGTAAGCCTATGTCAGTAGCCCAACCCACCGCCCATACCATTAGTTGTGGAGAGTTATATGGTGGATGTCCTATAGTGATAGCAGGTCAGGAATTTGAGGCAGACCTCTATATGTTTGACCTAATGGAGTTTGATGTTATTTTGGGGATGGATTGGTTAGCAAAATATAGAGCTCAGATAGATTGCTACAAGCAAAAGGTGACCTTAGTAGGACCGAATGGGAAGAAGGTAGTGCATTGGAGCGATAGACATCTTCAAGGTGTGAGGATTATCTCTGCCCTCAAGGCTCAGAAGTTGTTGGGCCAAGGTTGTGAAGGGTTTTTATGTAATGTAATCGACACCAAGGCGGAGGAGCCTACGATTGAGAGTATTCCGATAGTTCAGGAATTTCCTGATGTCTTCCCGGAGGAGATTCCGGGAATGCCCCCACTCAGGGAGGTGGATTTCTGCATCGATTTGGAGCCCGGGGCAGCACCTGTTTCAAAAGCCCCATATCGAATGGCGCCCGCAGAGCTAAAGGAATTGAAGACCCAGCTGGATGAGCTGCTAGAAAAGGGGTACATACGACCAAGCACGTCACCATGGGGAGCACCTGTACTGTTCGTGAAGAAGAAGGATGGTAGCATGAGGTTATGCATCGATTACCGGGAGTTGAACAAGATTACCATAAAAAATCGGTACCCTCTGCCTCGCATTGATGATCTCTTTGACCAGTTGCGGGGTGCAACAATGTTTTCGAAGATAGACCTGAGATCAGGATATCACCAGCTAAGAATCCGAGAGGAGGACATCTTTAAAACCGCCTTCCGAACTCGATATGGTCATTATGAGTTCGTAGTAATGCCGTTTGGGCTCACAAATGCCCCAGCTGCTTTCATGGACTTGATGAACCGAGTGTTCAAGCCGTTTCTGGACAAGTTTGTGGTGGTGTTCATCGATGATATATTGGTGTACTCAGGAACACGGGAGGAGCATGCAAACCACCTGAAGGAAGTGCTGGCGACTTTGCGTAGTAACGAACTTTATGCGAAGTTTAAGAAATGTGAATTTTGGTTGGAGCGAGTAGCGTTCTTAGGACACGTGGTGTCTAAGGAAGGAGTAGCAGTGGACCCTCAAAAGGTGGAGGCTATCACCAAGTGGCCGACACCGAAGAATGCCACTGAGATTAGGAGTTTTCTGGGTTTGGCAGGCTACTATAGAAAATTTGTTCAAGATTTCTCGAAAATCGCAACCCCTTTGACCAATTTGACTCGTAAGTCAATCAAGTTCGCGTAGTCGGAAAAATGTGAGCAAGCATTTCAGGAGCTGAAGAAGAGGCTTACCTCGGCCCCTATTCTCGCTCTACCTCAAGGGAACGAAGGTTTCATTATCTACAGTGACGCATCACATGGTGGATTGGGTTGTGTACTCATGCAGAATGGGAAAGTGACTGCGTATGCATCCAGACAACTGAAGACACATGAGAAGAACTACCCCACTCATGACTTGGAGTTGGCAGCAGTGGTTTTTGCACTTAAGATTTGGAGACACTACCTTTATGGAGTACACTGCGAGGTATTCACCGACCATCAAAGTTTGAAATACCTTTTCACACAGAAGGAGCTAAACCTTAGGAAGACTCGATGGTTAAAATTTCTGACGGACTATGATGTGTACTTCCAATATCATCCCGGAAAAGCAAATGTAGTGGCTGATGCCCTGAGTAGGAGACCCTATCCTGCTGTAAATCACTTGATGATGATGCCGCACGAGCTGTGCGAGGAGTTTAGGAGGCTGGAAATTAACGTGGTGACACTTGGAAAGAAAGCTGTATTGAATGCCATGGACTTGAAACCTACTCTCATGGAAGAGATCAAGAGGACTCAAGAGCTGGATTTGCAGCTTGTCAAGATACGGGAGGAGGTTTTGCAAGGGAAGGCCCCTGGTTTTGTGATTCACGAGGATGGTATATTACGGTTCCATAACCGCGTCTGTGTACCTAACATGGAGGAGTTAAAGAGGAAGATTTTAGAAGAAGGGCACAATACACCATATTCTGTGCACCTAGGGGGAAATAAGCTTTACAAGGATCTGAAACAGATGTTCTGGTGGAGTAATATGAAACAAGAAGTGGCGGACTTTGTGGCGAAATGCCTCACTTGCCAACGGGTCAAGGCAGAACATCAACGACCAGGAGGAAGTGGGACTCGATATCAATGGACTTCGTAGTGGGTCTGCCAAGGACCAGGAGGAAACACAATACAATATGGGTAATTGTGGATCGATTAACCAAGTCGGCTCATTTTCTAGCCATCGCCAACAACTGGTCCCTGGACCAGCTAGCTCAAGCCTGTGTAAGAGAGAGAGTAAGACTACATGGAGTCCCCAGTTCTATAGTCTTGGACAGAGATACCAGATTCCAGTCTGGATTTTGGAAGAAGTTGCAAGAGGCGTTTGGTACCAAACTCAAGTTTAGCACCGCTTTCCACCCAGCTACTGATGGGCAGACTGAGAGGACTATCCAAACCCTTGAAAATATGCTGCGAGCATGCGCATTAGATTTCAAAGACTCGTGGGATGACGAGTTGACTCTCATTGAGTTCTCCTACAACAACAGTTATCATGCTAATATTGGGATGTCACCATTCGAAGCTTTATATGAGAGGAGATGTAGGACTCCCCTCTGTTGGCAGGACATCGATGAAGCTCTAACGATAGGGCCGGACCTAATACAGGCCACTACTCAGAAGGTTCGAACCATTCAAGATAAAATGAAGGCGGCACAAAGTCGACAAAAGAGCTATGCCGACAGGAGGAGGAGACCTTTGGTGTTCGAAGTAGGAGAACATGTGTTTTTACAGGTTTCACCCACGAAAGGAGTTATGAGATTCAGTCAGTCGGGGAAGTTGACACCAAGGTTTATCGGGCCATATCCAATCTTAGAACGCATCGGAGAAGTTGCCTACAAGTTGTAACTGCCAGGAGAACTTCCAAGAGTGCACAATGTCTTCCATGTATCACAACTCAGGAAATATGTTCCGGACCCAACTCATGTGATTGATCCTGAGCCGCTTCAGCTACAAGAAGATCTGAGCTATGAAGAGCAGCCGCTGGAAATTTTGGATCGTAGGGAAAAACAACTTCGAAGGAAAGTGGTCCCCTTGGTGAAAGTGCGATGGGCAAATCATGCCACAACGGAAGCAACCTGGGAAACAGAAGAAGAGATGAGAACGAAATACCCTCACCTGTTTCACTCTTAAAGGTACGTCAAGTTTCGAGGACGAAACTTCTTTTAAGGAGGTAATGATGTAAAACCTCGAGTTTTAGGGATAACGGAACCGTTAGGTTTGTTACCGAATCGTTAGGCTTAAGTTTAAGTTTCGAGGACGAAACTTATTTTAAGGAGGTAATGATGTAAAACCCCGAAAAATCCAAAGATGTTGACCGTGACGTCGTTAGTAAATTAGGTTTGACTTCGTTATTTATTATTATTCGTTTGTGTTTATTTTTGCTGACACTTGAGCTCATAGGATCGTGAGAGACTAATAAGGGTATATCGGTAATTTCATGGGTTTAGTATTATTAGTTTACTCTTTTTATTATTATTATTATTATTACTATTAATATTATTGAGTTATGTGATTAATTATGTGAATATTATTTGCTATGTGATTACTATTAATAATAATAATAATAATAATATTATTATTATTATTATTATTATTATTATTATTATTGCTATTATTATTATTATTAGTTTGTCTTTAGGAAAATCAGTTTTTTTTAGTGTTGGGTTGGATTAGGATTAGGATTAGACTAATTGAGCCTTAATTAAGTGGGTAGTATAAAAGCTAATTTTCTCTCCCTCAAACCCTAATCTCTTCAAACCCTAACCCTAGCTAATTCTCTCTCCCACTCCCATCTCTCTCTCACTCCCCGTCCTCTCTGCCGCGCCACCAACCGCAGCCGCCACCACCCCAGTCGCGCCAGCCACCGCGAACCACCGGTAACCACTCCCTCTTCCTTTCTCTTTTCTCTTCCTCGATCCCTCTCTCTTTCTCACTCCCTCTGTTCGACTGCTCCGCCGCGCAGGCCACCAGACGCGCCACCACCGACGACCGCATCGTCACGCCCAGACGCTGCCGTGACAACCACCGCAGCCACCCTCTCTGCCGTTTTCGTCGCCCAGAACGCGAGTAAGGATAAGGCCGACTCGTACCATTGTTGCCGAACAACCACCCGCGACGGTTCACCCCCAGTCCCCGACGTTGACGTTTTCCGACCCCTGCTGTCGCCGCCTCTGACCGCCGCCCCTCGTGCCGCCGTCGACACCGCCTCGTCGGAAACCTGCGCCCTAACCCTAAACGTAAACCCTAAATTTTTTTTTACAAATTCTTTTCTTTTTTTCTTTTTCTTTATTTTATTTTCTGATTCTTATTATTATTACTGTATTATTATTATTATTATTGTTGTATTATTATTGTTATTTTCTTGATTGGTTAATCTTGTAATTTGGGTAATTAGGGTGTAAATTTTGTTAAGTTATTATTTGTAATTAATTGTTCTTGTATTGTTTTTTTTACTTACATGTAATTTGTCTAATTCCTTATATGTAATCTTGTATGTTTAATTTGGTGTATTAGGGTTGTAATAGTTGTAGTAAAATTATTATTGTTCAATTGTTTGTTGTACTTTGTTTTCTTGTGAATCATGTTAGGGTTTTAGATAATATTATTATTGTATGCATGAATTCTTAAAGTTTAATAACTTGGATTAATTCTTGAATCGTTAGTTAAGTTTTCACATATTCTTTAATTCAATCATGTTTAAATCTTGTTAAATATGTTAGGTTGTTTGAATTACTAAAGTTCGATTCTTGTTTACTAATTTATATTCTTGATTGAATCTTGTAAAAAAAAAAAGTTAGTTGTTAGGATTCTTGATTGGTAGTTTAAATATTTATATGTTCTTTAATTTTATTCACATGTTCTTTAAGACCTTTCTTAATTCTTGATTAAGAAATTCGTAGTTACTTTTATCCTTTATAATTCATATAGGTCAAGCATGTTAGGATTATTAAAGTTATGTTTTTATGCATGATTAGGGTGTTGGCTATCAAAGTTCTATTCTTGTTTTATTAAGCAAGTAATTACATGTTTCTTTTGGTTGAGATATGTTATAGCATGGTTAATGTTGTGTGTAGTTAAGTTAGATTGATTAAAGTTGGTTCTAGTGAGTTTTAATTTTAGGATTATGAAGTTGGACCATGGGTTGAGTTAGATTAAAGACTTTTAACCTTAGTCACTGTTTTAGGCCCAAATTAGAACCCCGGGACCGAATGGTGAAGGTTAGAACCGAGTTTATAAATTAAATAAGAACCAGGATCGGGACAGTTTCGTTAGTGTCTAAAGATCGGGTCACTACGGTTAGTGTAGTTGTCTTTTGATCGAACCCTTTGAACTGGAGCTTCCCTTGATGTTAGCTTTAATAGGAATTTTACGGACCGGACTTTGAAATTTTATAATTTGAGTTATACCCCGATTACCAGACCTAGGTCAGATCTGGACAGTTTGGGAAGATGACGGCTTTTGAGGACCTTAAAGCGTGTTTTGGGTCTTGAGTTCAACATAAAAGTTTTAGTAGACATCCCTAGGTTTCCGAAAAGTCCAAAACCAGACCCATAGGATGTCGGGAAGTCAAGTTACGACCCTTTTTATGTGGATGCTGTAATCTGTTTTGTTAATGTTTGTTATTAATAAAAGTGTTGTTGTGTGAAAGTGATGCTTTGAGCTGGTTATGTGATTACTTGGAATGTATTAAATGTTTTAAAATGTAAATTCATGATTGATAAGAACCTATAGGGTTCCTTGGGGAGGGTTAGTTAGAAGGTAGTTAATACTAACTTCAAAGGGCGCGTTTTGATTAGAATAATTATTCTATTTTAGGCCCGAGCTAATTCGCGTCGTTAGTGAGCTCAAGTGTGTTCGTTTTTGCTGTGAAGTGAAGCTAACCAGGTAATGTCTATGCTCTAATCCCCATTGGGATGCTCTTTAAATGTGTTTTAATGTTTTCTAATCTGTTTTGAGAATTGCATCCCAAAAGGGGACTTTATGTTGAAATGTGACCATCTGTTTTGGATAACTGTTTGTAATTTTGTGATCTTTGATTTATGTGTTGAGGAAATTGAGATGGTCTTTTATTAGTGGTTTTATTTTGGTTTTGATAACTTGGGTTGGGATTGACTTGAGAGCTGTGAGCTGAGCTTTGCATAATATACTAATAATTCAAAGTGAAACATTAAGCGGGTTTGTTCTCTGATGCCTTTGGTAGGCGGTTACTTTTATGCCTTTGGTAGGCAGTTACTTTGATGCCTTTGGTAGGCGATTATTTTGATGCCTTTGGTAGGAGATTTTTGATGCCTTTGGTAGGCGATTATTGATGCCTTTGGTAGGCGATTATTTTGATGCCTTTGGTAGGCGATTTTTGATGCCTTTGGTAGGCGATTATTGATGCCTTTGGTAGGCGATTATTATACTTATGCCTTTGGTAGGCGGTTACCTTGATGCCTTTGGTAGGCGATTGTTTTGATGCCTTTGGTAGGCAATGTTACTATATGGGATTTGATATCCCGCCCGCATAATAAAATGAATGGGTTGGGTTGAGGAAAACAGTTGTATGGGTTAAACGGTTTATTAAAAGGTTTGACTTGCTTGCCCTTCCTCAAATGAATTGAAATGGACTTAACCTATTTTTAATGTTAGGGGTAGACATTATTGAGATTTCCCCCTCATTTTTGAAATGTTTTGTTTTCAGGTGATGATCAATATGCTGGGGACGGGAATTAGAAGTGAGGACGACATGTCTAGGAGTCATTACTTTTCTTATGCTTCTTTTTGAAAGACTTGAAGTTAGTTGAGGTTTATTTCTAAGTATGAGTTTGTTAGTTGGTTGCCGTTGACAAACAGTCGTTTTTTTTCCTTCTTGCCTTGTATTCCTTCGGGGATACGGCAGTGACGCCCAATAAGAGTTTAAGTCTTCCGCTAAATTTTGTCAGTTAACGTTAGTTTGACTTGACTTTTCGATAATTGAATTTCCGGGGCGTTACATTTTGATATCCATGCAATAAAAAAATGCTAAAACTCATTTTAATCCCACCCTTTGATTTAAGATCCAATGGCTAATCTCCCTCATGCTCACATGCTCATGTTAAGGCAATGCTCATTTGATCAACTATATATATATATATATATATATATATATATGTGTGTGTGTGTGTGTGTGTGTGTGTGTGTGTGTGTGTGTGTGTGTGTGTGTGCGCGCGTGTGCGTGTGTGTGTATATATATATATATATATATATATATATATGTATATATATATATATATATGTATATGTATATGTATATGTATATGTATATGTATATGTATATGTATATGTATATGTATATATGTATATATATATATATATATATATATATATATATATATATATATATATATATATATATATATATATATATATATTATAAATATTGTTTTGTTGGAAACTTATTTTCATAAATAAATATAAATTGTTTTGTAAAAATAATTAAAATAAAAATGTTTTAGAGAAATTATCAATCATTATACCATTAAGTAGTAAAAATTACTACTTATAATTAAATTAATTTTAAAGTAATGATTAATTCTAAATTTAATCATATATCAATAATCACAACATCAATCTAAATCAAGTTGCAGTACTAATTTTTCATAACAAAGAGAAGTTAATTTACATTTTTATTTTAATATTTTAATTTGTATTTTTTGATATTAATTTTGGATTTTAAAGTATTAGAGGTTGAGTAATATTTGAGAGGGGGAAGGTAAATATGTGATTTAATGTAATTACAATCTTATAAAATAAATAAGTTTTTATCCATAATCTTGCCACATGTCAATTGTAGATTGCTTTTGTTTTGTTTTAATATATGTAATAGATTATATTGAGATATACAACTATAGATCTTACTATTATAGTTTGAGAATCTCTTTGACTTGCACAGGATTAATCCACGGACATTGACCAATCACAGCCGTTGATTACCTCTTTTAATCAAATCCAACGCTCAAATTTATATAGTTATTTGTTTATTTATTTCTACCCATCATGTGTAATTCTCAACTGATAAAATGTCAGTTTCTACATACATACTCCACTATTTGTTAACTTACTAATTTTCATGTTTCAATATAAAAATCTCTCAATCTCTCCATAATTAGGTCGCAAATCCAATGGATATTAGAGCATAGACATTACTTGAAACTCTTGTACTTCACGTCGCAAATGCACAGGAGCTACCACGCGGGCTCTCTTTCTGTCCTAGAATTTGGATAATTCTATCGCCACTAACTAACTAACTACTTCCTATTCTACCCGAAACCTAACCTTCTCTTTTTTAGTTAGCGAACATAAAAAGTATAACGACATCGAGATCTTACAATACACTTAAAATCAAAGAATATTAATAGAATCGATACGACACGTTCAAAGTAATAAACGATATTGCCACGACATTAATAACATAAAGAAAAGGTCTCGAACTTGACTCATATTACATCATAACATCATGAAACTTCTCACCAACTTTAAGACACTTTTCAACCTTACTTTAAAACCCAATTAGCAACAGTTAGCATCATGAACTCTACATAGGAAATACCTATCATGTCACTATTCACATTTCACAAAACATACCATATTGATTCCAAGGGCTTACCCTAGGGTCCCATAATCATACTTTATCTTTCAAACTCTTCAACCAAGGTTCCTAATATGTTTCTAGGGTCTCAAAGAACCCATAATCTTCACTCTTAACATTAAAACTGCAACATGAACATTTATGAACATAGTAATCCATACTAACTCAACTTGCTCAAAAAAACACTTTTGTATTTCAAACATTTAAACCAACTCCTAACATGCTTCTAAGGCATTGAACAACCATATTTCTTCATTTTTGAACATGAAACTCTATCATAACATTCATGAACATGACCTTCTAAAATAACCAACACTTTGTGAAATACTTCAGAAATAAAACACAACTACAGAGTAAATTACATTTACCCTACCTTACGTTTGTGGTAATAATTTTTGCACACCCGACATTTGCAAAATAATTTTCACCTTACCTGACATTAAGTGGAAGTGATTTTTAGTGGCAAAATCTAGTTACTTCTCATCGGAAATGAGAAAATACAATAATGTGCATATTGCCATATTGCTAAAATTTGCGAAGGAATTTGTCAAAGTTGTGACGGAATTTTTGGACCGAGCGACGGACCTTGCGACGGAATTGTTTCCGTTGCATTTTGCCTCGTCGCAAGACCTTTGCGACGGAATCCGCGACGGACCTTGCGACGGAATTCGATTCCGTCGCACTGCCCCACATTAAATTAGAAAAATTTAAAAAAAAAAATAATAAATTGCATGCGACGGACCTTGCGACGGAATTTTGAATTTTTTTAAATTAGGCAAACTCTTTCATAGTAACATTTTTTTGAATTTTTTTATTTTTTTTAGGCGGACTCTTTCATATATATATATATACACCCACTTAACATGGATAATTAGATAATAATTAAGAATTTTATTTAAATAATAAAATAAAAATACAAAACATTCATACATTTATTTACAGTAGTTTGACTTGACTAAGTAAATTTAAAGGAAAAAAAATCCTAATAACATTTAATTGAAAAACAAACATAAAAAATAAAAAATACATTTAAATTGAACTACATTTAGATTATGCCTTTTTTCCTTGTCAAACTCTTCCTTAAAATTTTCCTGAAAACGAAGATAAAAATTGTTAGCAAAATATAACGAATTAAATATATAAAACATAAAAGAAGAGGCGACATGCACGTAATGTTTGAAAAAATCCGGCATAATCTCTCACAAACAAAACAAAATCATGAAAAAGCTAATATCATTGACTGAACCAGATAGTTGATTATCATTGACTTAAGTGTCATGTGTATCGATTCCAGTTCTTTTTTTCAAGTCGGACATTTCAAACACACCTAAATTTAGGTTAAGACTACAGAAATAAGAAAAACATGGAGTCCGTACCCAAAATAATTCAGACAAAAAATAAAAATCTATGAACGTATCTGATTCCTTTTGGGTCGGACTGAACCGAATTTGCAGGTTATACATTTTTTTGTTAGCCCTACAATTGATAGCGATAACACCATAGTTGTGAAAGAGGAAGTGTAAATTATGATTGACTGGGGGCAACTATGAGTGGGATAAAACCAAGAAGAAGAGATTTGACGAGGAATATATACTAACTTGGAGGAGAAATAGCAAGAAGGCCATAGCGTTGAAGGTGGATCTGTTGTCCTCAACAAAATCCACGAAGGCATTAAACCTACGAGCCAGATCCTTTGGGAAATCCTGTTCCACATAACAGCCTTTATCACCATCACAAAACCAAAGCAAATGCAAAATTCACTTTCCTAAAATACTTCACTGAATGTTACTCGATCCTAGTATGTAATGTCTTTATTTTTTTTAAAAAAAAAGGAAAGAAAGAAAGAAAGAAAGAAAGAAAGAAAGAAAGAAAGAAGAAAGAAAATGATATCTTCTTCCAATCATCGTTCAGGAACACATCTCCAACCTGGATGGCAAGAAGCACAGAAATGGATACGATATACTGAAACAATCATGGATTAAGGTCTATTGTATCACATTTTTGCCAAGTATTCGACTAAATGGAGAAATCTGGCAAGGTCAAGGTACTGCCTTGGGCCCTTAATTGAAGTACCTCCACTAAAAGTTCCTGTGCACGAAAGTAGCTCAGTCTAACGCAATGATCAGCTAACTAGATGAAGATACATATGACTGGCCGGGAAAAAAGGTTAATGATATTCATTCTTAGATTGTGGCACCCAAAAGGACAAGGGCCTACCATATAGGTTCAACTCTAACCTGATGGCATGACATCAAGACATACCTGACTAGATGAAGATGCATGAAGTGGCCAGGAAAAAAAATGCGCCCTCACCATACTAATTGTTACAACGTGGCACCCCAAATGCTTAGTTGCTTATCGTAGGTTCAACTGTAAGTTCTAACCTAATTCCATGACGTCAAGATATAGCTGGAAAAATCGTATACCATCAAATCCCTTGTTTATCCCAAAAGGGCAACGGGATGGCGGGATGCCAAGTGTGTAAAGTCAGGTGCACAGAAGTGTATACGGGGAAAAAGCAGCAGTAAGCAAGAAGAATACTGAAAAGCACAATAATCTTGCTCCATGTAGGAAATTCAAAAGAAAATATCAGGCACATGATGTGCCGTAAACTGAGTCCCTATTCACTAACCAAAGAAAGGGAAAACGTCATATTACTGAAGAAAGCAGCCACACAGAGATGGTCTCACACAATGATGGATGAATAACAGGGAATTGACAATCTAAAGGCAAAAGGCAGGGATTTCATTTGTAGCAAAACATGGGAGCCTTTCAGCCCTCCAATTTATTGAGGATAGACTAAAGAAAACTTCACTAAATCAGAGCTTCAGGGCAAGATTTAACCATTCAAGAAAGTATCGAAAAACAAGATTTCCTAATGAATAGACCCCCACGAAGCTTATGAGCAGTTTCAAACGTCAACCAGCAAAACAAAATTGACAGTGAGGGGGGAGAGAGCAAATATCAGCTTCCGAATAATAAGAATTCAGAATTTCCAGAAAGAAGCATTTAAGAAACAAGCCAATGTTAGAGTTTTATATATATATATATATATATATATATATATATATATATATATATAGGATTATTGGATTCTAATAATCCCTACTCTCACTCATTGGACAATAGTAGTCTGTACTATCACTTTGTATTCTGGTGGATCAAAAAAATATATAATTGGATTTGAGTGGGACGCCGGCGAGTTCATGCGGTGGTTTTCTGACATGGCATGTTTGGCATGTGTTTGACCTGTTTGACTTTTAATTTTTAAGCCACGTCACCTATAAAACACACTTTTCCCTTTTTTTTAAATGTCCAGCATGGAAAAAAAATTTATCCCCCCTTTTCCCCTTCTTTCTCTCTCTTCTTTTTCCATTTCCAATTCTCCTCTCTCTCTCTGTAATAATTCCCCACCCAAATCCCTCTCTCTCTCCTCCATGGCCCCTCCTCTGTTTCTCTCTCTTCACCTTCACCTTCCATGGCCCCTCCTCTGTTTCTTGAATTGTTCATCAGTAGAGGGGTAGAATTTGCTAAACTCGCCAGCTCGCCGGGAATTTCGCCGGAAAGATAGTTATGAGAGTAGTCGATTTTCTACGCTCTGCAAACTCCCCAACGTCGCCGGAATTCCGCCGGAGAATTGGTTCACCGAGAAGTTCAGGACACTCAGAGTGGTCCCCACGCAGGTGTAATTCGTCCCCGTCTCCCTCCTCGTCATGGCCCCTCCTCTGTTTCTACTTTCTCTCTCTTATTTCCTTTTCCTTCTTCTTCCCCGTCTCCCTCCTCTTTCTCTCTCTATCTCTCTGATTTGAAGCAGAATTCATAGACTAAGATTACCGCCTCAGAAGGCAATCAATCCCATGGAAGAGGGGCAAACAGTCCTCAGAAAACTCCCTGAACCTCTCCCAACCTCATCCTTGAGCTAATGAGCTAGAACTTAAAACTCATCTCAAAGAAACTTGCATTTTCGTTCAATACCAACCCATTTTGGCAAAGGGTTCGGTGGATCTGCGGTGATCCTTGAGCAAAAACCAGTCGAGTGACCTCGATTCTCGGGCATTTCGTCGAACAGTTGGCGGGCACCAAAGTAACCCAACCATGGCAGCAAAGCAATCAACAGAATGAGTGAAAACTTCCAACATAACAGAATTTCGCGACATAAACGATAAATCCAACGTCCAAACGCAAACCCTAGAAGTCGAAATAGAGGGAAACTCAACCCAGCTCAATCGTACCCATCTGCAGCTGCTGCCGCCATGCCAATGGAGGAACAACCATGGCGGTGCCGCAACTAATCTGATCGACTAATCTGCAAATTCAGAACCCATCATCGCTACATACATAAAAATGGGAAATGGGATTCTAATGAGCATAACTATAAGTGTGGAGAGAGAGAAGAGGAAGAAGAAGAAGAAAGAAGCAACAGTAACAGTAACAACAGCAGTAGAGTAGCAGAAGAAGAAGAAGAAGAAGAAGAAGAAGAAGAAGAAGAAGAGGCCATGACGTGGAAGAAGAAGGAGAAAGAGAAAGAATCAGAGAGATAGAGAGAGAAAGAGGAGGGAGACGAGGAAGAAGAAGGAAAAGGAAATAAGACAGAGAAAGTAGAAACAGAGGAGGGGCCATGACGTGGACCAAAAAAAAAAACCTATTGGCATGTGTTTTGTGTATGATGTGGCAATAAAAATTAAAGTCAATCCGGTCAAACACATGCCAAACATGCCATGGTCGTGCGTCGAAGTGAGGGACGGTTCTACAGTTCTGGGTTTTCGAACACCAGTAAAACGACGGTATAACAGGGCAGGGCTTCGATGCGAGCGACGACGACGACGGTGGATGGCGTCGAAGTGAGGGAGGGTCAGGGGGCAGCCATGGTCGTGCGTCGAGTGAGGAGAACTAGGGTTTTCGCTTATTTTGGCTTTCCAATTCTGATTGAAGGCTAAAGTGTTGGGGAAGGGTTAGCGATTCTGAGAAACTTTTTTTTTAATTTTAAAATAAGGCCTTGCGACGGATTAGTCCGTCGCAAAGTCCGTCGCAAGGTCCTATTTTTTTCGCCAAATCAGCCACAAATTATCGCAGGTCAGGGCGACGGAAATTTCCGTCGCAATATGGCTAGTTTTTAGTAGTATGACTATATGAATATACCATGTTGCCCATAATATTGAGAAGGAAATGACTTAAATGACCATTTCGATGTTTTATATGGAAAAAGGTGTGTCGAAACTCCAAATAGAAAATACTAACAGTCGATTCCTCTAACACTCCTCTTCTTCAACACTCATCTATTAATGCCATATGAATTAATATTAAGGGTCAAAACGTCAATTCATATTTAATTGAAAGTCATATTAATTAATATCAAGGGTAAAAAAGTCGATTTATATTTATCTTTTTAATGTTACACTGGAAAATCCGACAAAAATTAATTATAAAATATGTTAGGAGGTTTAATTTTATGAACACTTAATGTCAGCTAAGATGAAAACTATTTCACAAATTAATGTCGGGTGTGTAAAAATTATTACCATAAATGTCAGGTAGGGTAAATGTAATTTATTTCACAACTACATTTAAAAGTTAATCACATACATCATTAACCAATTACTACACATAAAAATTAGATTCATAACTCCATTCGGACCTAATTCATGCATAATTACTAATAACACAACCCTAAATATGATTTGTCAAGACACACTACATTATTCCCATAATTTTGCAACTAATGTATCGACTATAACCATAATCATGTAATAAACAGAAACCTAAACATATTAGTTGCAAATTATCACATGTAGTACACCCAGGAATCAATCTTAGTCAAACTCTAGCATATATAGTTTACATACCATAACTAATGTACATCATATATAGAAGCAAGGATTATAATTTTTAAACTACTAAATTAAACACTTAATATAAACAGAACTAAAACATGAAATATATAGATAACTAACGTGAAGAATCCTCATATTATAAGCTACTAATAATAGGAATAGTAGTGAAAAAGTAGTACGAAGCAAAATATAACAACAATAGATTTTTTTAGGGTTTTACTTAGAGGCAGGCAAGTGGTGGTCAGGGCGGAGGTCGACGAAGGCGATGGTCCTCTGGTGTCGGCGGCGGCAGGCAGTGACAGTAGCAACAGCAGTCAACGATTAGAATGAGAAAACAACATGGGAGGAGGGAGGTCCGAGCTGGCGTTGTGGTGGGTCCTCCGGCGTCGGTGTGGGTGTTGGTTGTCGGCGTTGGGCGTCGCCGGGGTCGAGGGGGGAGCGTCGGTGCAGCGGCGGTGGCTTTCGGTGACGTCGAACAGTGGGGCCGAACTGGGTAGAACATAGAAGAGTCGAGGGGTCTTGGTGGGGTCGAAGCGGCAGTGACGGCCAGAAAATGACGCGGTGGCGGTCGGAATGCGGTGGGGTGGTGACCGGCAACGAGTTTCAGGCAGGGGGAGGAGGTACGAAGTGGTGGTGATGGTGGTTGCTAGGTGTGTGCGTGGCTGCGTCGGGTTGGAAAAAGAAAGACAGAGGGAGGTCGGGGTTGATGGTGGTGCGATGGCACTACGATGGTCGTGGCAATGGGAGGGAGGAATGAGAAGGAAGAAGAGGGAGGAGGGAGGAGGTGATGGTGCTGGGGTGAAACAATGAAGAAGAAGAAGAAGAAGAAAAGGAGAGGGAGATGGGAGATGGAAGATGGAAGATGGGTGGTGTGATGGTGATGTTGATGATGACAAGCCGACGTAGGGTGGCTGGCTATAGCTACAGTACGCAGCAGCCGAGTAGATAGAAAATAGAAAAGGGAGAGAGAGAGAGAGAGAGAGAGAGAGAGAGAGAGAGAGAGAGAGAGAGAGGTTCAAGTTTTAAAAGCAATTTGGTTTCTCATTACCAAAAGGGGGGAAAAATTAGGGTATTTTATAGAGGGGAAACTAGGTTAGAGAGTTAGAAAATTATTTAACACATCTCATACAAGCTCTCTCCTAAAAACAACATCTTTTCTAAAACAGATTCTACAAACTGATCATAATAAAATTAACCGATAATAAAAAATTTCCTAACTGATATTTTTCAGTTACTAAAAATTTCAAATAACCCACTCGCTGTCTCAATAGTTCATGTGATAACAAACATATAATTAATCACCAAGGTAACACACGTCAGGATTTTAATGGTGCAATTAATAGCATCGACTATAACTACACATAAATATCACCTAGGTAACTACACATAAAAATCATATTCATAACTCCATTCAGACCTAATTCATGCATAATTACTAATAACACAACCCTACACATGATTTGTCAAGACACACTACATTATTCCCATAATTTTGCAACTAATGCATCGACTATAACTATAATCATGTAATAAATAGAAACCTAAACATATCACTTGCAAATTATCACATATAGTACTCATTGGAATCAATCTTAGTCAAACTATACCATAGTTTACACACCATAACTGTAGACACCGGAATTTGTACCGGCATAATCCCGACTCATCGAAATCAGCAAAACATTTGGGTCAAATGATAAATGGGTCATTGGGCCCAAAAAGGTCAACAGCTTGAGCCCGAGAAGTAAACAGGCCGCCTACATTCGCTTAAAACCCCCCTGGGTTTTAATTCAAAACCCCACTGGGTTTTAATTCTCAGAGAACAAGCCCACATAGAAGCAGACCCATACGCGCGCCTCGGGCCAGAGAACTAACTCAAAACCCGCCTAGGTTTTGAATAAAAGAGCGCACGTCGTCGTTTAGCTCCACGTCATCGATCCGCGTGATGGCTAATTCAAAACCCGCCTAGGTTTTAATCTGTCTGGCGCCAAAATCTGCATGCATGCAATTGAATCCCTTGATCTTTGCCCACGTGCTTGACCTCGCCATTGACCTCCCAAAACCCGCCTAGGTTTTGGTCTCTGGAAGGCATGATTCGTGGGGTATGTCCCCCATGGTTTCCCTCCAAATCCTTCACCCCTTCACCTATAAATACCCCTTCCATTTCACCTTCATCATCAACTTTCATCATCAACTACTATAATCTAATACCCTAACTCTACTCTCATTTCCACCATATTATACTTCCATTCTCTCAAAATCTTATCATCCATATCCACCTCTAATCCTCTCATAATCACCTTCATCACCACTACATAACCATCCACATACCACTTCTTGTACACCACCCACATCATCTCATCCGGGCTTCAAGTCAAGGGGCAACTCAAGGGATCATCGCTACATCTTAAGCAAGGTTCAATTTCTTTATTTACATTATTGTAATTAATCATGTAATTCTTTCTTTAATTCCATTACTTGTACATATTTTGTAAAATGAAAACCGCATTATTATATTGCATGATTCGAATAATAATTCCGCGAAATTAATCAAACTTCTCCCCGCTCTCTTTCTTTTCAATGTTGATTTTAGTAGAGTCTGTTTTATAACAGGCGGATTCGACAGTTCTTATAACTCTCGAATTCGTAACCTTACCCCGAATTTAGAAATCGAGTTCGTAGACCGGAGTCTTTCTTTTCTTATTTTATGGTTTGTCGATTTCCTTAAATCGGGTGGCGACTCTTTTGACATGTTATAAATTCGTTTAACTATTTAAAATATTCGTTTATGCATAAAATAATTTAAGAAAATAATTTAGTTCATTTCCCTTCACTACTTTAAGATTGGACCCGAGGAAAATGGGCCAGAAATTAATAGAACCTAGGCGGGTTTTATTAATTTCAACCAATTTTCTTCTGGTCCAGGGGTGCAGACGGCCCAACCCAGGGTCTGCTAAAACCTAGGCGGGTTTTAGTATTTTCTGGTGGCCCGTCTGCTCCTCTTTGGGCTTGAATTTAGTGATTGGGCCGGGATTAAATTATTGTTAAATTAATTTGTGTAATTACGGATAATTTAAATAATAAAAACGGGTTTGTAAATAAATAAAGTTTCATCACCTCGAAAACGAATTTTGAAAAATAAAAATATCCTTATTTAAGGATTAAGCAACCTTAGTCGGCTCCCGATCACATAAGTAGCGCATCCGAAACAACTTCCCCGAACGAGAGTTTTTTCGGGTCCTACAGATTGGCGACTCCACTGGGGACTTAAACTTTAAAAAGAGGGTAAAACATGAAAAAAATCAAATTGATTTGAAAGTGTAAAAGGGAGAAGTTAATTTATTTCGCGCTTTTATTATTCTTTTAGGCATCCCTTGCATACCGGGCCACTAATCGGGTCTTTTGACACGTTAGCACAAAGGCGACGGTTTAAGTTACCTAGGATTTCCCTTGAGAGGGGGAAGCCACTACTATGGGGATGAACTCTACATCTCTAAGCATTTGGTCATTCTTCTCCCGGTGTCACACTCCGAGAGCTTCCTTGAAGTTCTTTGAGAAATACCCCAACTGCTTACCTTATGGTATGAAGAACCGGGGCGAAGGCATGCGGTGGGCTATATAGCCCAACCATAAAAGTCCATGAATTTAGAGCCTTGGTTTAGGGTACCCCTTCATGTGTATGTTATGTGCTATCTGTATCCCTCCCCCTTTTCTTGCCTTTTTGTAAAGAGTCGACCCTAGTTTTGAGGTTTTGTTCCAGTCCATATAAAATTCATTGGGTTGAGAAAATGATTATTTATTAATTAATATAATTAACTCAAAGGCATTATGGTTAGCCCAAGTGGAAGGACCCATTTATGTTTGAAAGTCGATTATATTAATCAATAAATAAAAATTAACTCACCTTTGATGATATTATATGGCCCTTGCGAAATTCTCCTAACAAAGATCCAAAAAAAAATAAATTAATTAAAAGTCCAACAAAGTTAATGGATCATGTCTTAGACTGCATAATAGTCACTAGCCTTGAGTAAATTAATTTATCGATTTAATTAATGAATCTTATGACTGACCCGTCGTTAGGCCCAACCATATTGGATTTGTGAGTTAAGCCCATAAATTAATTATGACTCGCTTATTTGTTGGCTTTATCCAGTCCTTTACCATATCCGTTTTCCTTGAGTAAAAACAAAAAATAAATAAAAAATGAAAATAAAAAAAGAGGTCGTCGGTCTTGTCGAGTATTATTCTAGTCCGCATAATAGCCAATATGGTTTGAGTTGTCTGAGTTGTTGGGCCAAGTCACGGATTCTCCTTAAAACGGCCGGCTTGTGGATTAGGCCCATCCGAATTGAGAAACACTGACTTGTATCTTTCAACTTATGTCGACTCGCTATATTTGACTTTATCCGGCCCTTTATAATGTTCTTGTTGTAAAAAGTGTTGTTGTTACGCAAATCTGTGTCATAGTTGGGTTGTTTCCCGAGTCTAGGTGTCTTACAATAGTCCTAGATGTGTCTTAGTTCCAGAGTCTGCAGGTAAATATCTTTCAGTCTTTAGAAAGTCTCTTACAAGGTCGTGTCATATGTGAGTCTTTTCTTAAGTCAATATATGTGTTTTGTTTTTGGAAGTCTAAACCCGGGTCATGGGTGAGCCTTTGGTCTAGGTCATAAGTGAGTCTTTTCCTTGGTTAATGTGTTTTAGAAAGTCCTGTGTAAACCCATGTCATGGGTGAGTCCTTTCCCAGAGTCAACATATGAATGTCCTGCATTATAAAAGTCTCCTATAGGGTCTACGTCATGCAAACCCATGTCATGGGTGAGTCGTTAAGTCTTATTCTTGGGTTAGCATGTAAGCGTTCGTCGTCTCATATAGGTTCATAGGTCATGAAAACCCATGTCATGAACAAGTCTATGTCTAGAGTCATCATGTAAATATCCGTCTTTTTTAAGAATTCTAGTGTAAACCCATGTCATGGGTGAGTCTTTTCTCGTGTTGGCATATCATGTGAGTGTCTTTCTTTTTAGGAAGTCTAATGAAAACCCGTGTCATAAGTTAGGTTTTCCGGGTCAGCATATAGGCGTTTGCACTTAAGGAGGTCTCATATAAAACATGTAGACCCATGTCGTGGGTAAGCCTTTTCCTTAAGTCGGCATATAGAAGTCTTGCATCCTAGGAAATCTCATATAGACCAGTTAGCTCTTTTAAACCCATGTCCTGGGTGAGTCTCTCCCGCGTCAGCATATAGTCATTTTTTCATCTTAGGAGGTCCATAAAGTCGTTTAGGTCATGCATGCATTGGGATGGGTTTTGTTTTTTATTTGTCTAGTGTCAAGGTCAAGGCCTGAGTTAACCATAAAGGGAATGTTTGGATGACGAGAATTTCTGCAACTACCATAGATCCCGAGGGAACAATATGGAGAATTGTTAGACTTTGGATCACATGATCCATTCATGTAAACTGCCCCCACCGAAAGCAGCACAGAGGACCAAACATAACATGGATTCCCCGTACGAGGACAAGGAGGGAACATCATCAAAGGAGCTCTAGAAGTAGCTATAGTCTTGGTTGTCAAGCATTTCATGCTCAGAGTCTGTTATAGTTAGTTCTTCATTCATTTCTTTGCTCTTGTTGCTATGTGATCAAACAGAATTTCGTGCTTGTGTTTTCTCTTATCCTTCCATCTTTGTTGTATACCTCATTCCTATCTTTTATTTTATCGAATCCGGGATTTAATTAACGAAAAAAAAAGAAAAAAAAGAGAGAAAAAAAAAGAAAAAAGAAAAAAAGAGAGAAGCCAGTCTGCACTCATCAAGCAAGTTGGGCAAAAGGAGAGAAGACCACTACAACAAAATGGGGCTTTAGCAACACAGCAAAAGTGTTACTAGAGGCTCAAATAGTGTTACATTAGGTCTATAGCAACATTTTGCAAAGTGTTATATTAGACGTGTGTCGCAATAGGTTATTGTAACACTTTTTAGGCTATTGCAACACTTGTAAAAAAAACGTTACCATAAGTATTTAAGCTATTGTAACACTTGCAAGAAGAAATGTTGCCTTAGACCTTTAGGCTATTGTAACACTTACAAATAAAAACGTTGCCTTAGGTACTATTACCAAATGCAACTCTTTATGAGCCATGTAATCATGAAATATTTGTCTATTGTAATGTAATTGTCATACTATATTACAACATTCTCTATTTTTACACTCTTGTATTAAAAAAAGATCAAAATAATAAAATATAACAAAACAAACTTGACATATAAAAATTAAATTCCATGGAAATAGAGTATAATTACAACTCTAGATCATCCAAATGTTTCCATAATAGTTTGTATCAAAGATCACAACACATCCATCAGATCCACCATGAACAGTCTAACTTCTCCTATTTCTCCACGATTCGAATGATCTGATCCCAGAGAAAATCAATCTACTGTCATTAATCTCAAGTGAATCCTCTTGACACCATTTTGATAAGAAATAGCGTACATCACGAGCCAATTAGTATCCTATTCGCAACATCAACTGGTAAAGCATAGGCAGGATCAATGGGTTCCACTCCCAGGTATTTGAGAAGCGAGACCTGAAACCACAAACCACAATGTCAATCGACCTGAAACAAAGAGCTAGTGTCAGGTAGCAACAGGCAGCCAGCTGGAATTAATGTGTAGCTTTGGAAATAATATACTCACCGCAAATACCGATAAGTGGTAACACACAAGTGCATAGAACAACAAGCCAGAGAGAAGAAACTTAGCACTAGAAACTTATCACACCAACATAATTCAGAGCATCACAGGTAGAACACAACAATAATAGGCAACACATTCACACACCAATTGAGCAACACCAAACGAGCAAACCCAGCCATTGGGAAGACAAATACATCAGCAACACTAGCATTATTCACCATAAACTATTTGCACAGACAGCTCCAAAAATGCGCACAAAAATCCTTGAAACTTCACTAAGTCAAAAGCACACAACAACAACAACAACAACAAAAAATTATCAGTAATAGAGTCCAGACACAACAACAAATTATCAATAATAGAGGCCAAACACAACAGAATGACCTTTCATGGTTTTTTTTCCCCCAAAATTTGTACTAAATATACCTCAAATCCTTCCACCCATCAAACAACAATGCACCTTAACACTCTCTCACAATATAGACTCTACAATAAGTAAGAACACACCAATAATTCCAGGCAAAAATAGGTCAAAAAGGTAGCAGCAACACGCATGCATTGATAGCCACACACAATAAGTACCCCGACAAAATAGTTGATCAAAAATTAGGAAATCCCACCTTCCATTAGTTCAACATTTTCGCCAATAAGTCTACCATAAATATCACAACCAAAGACATATTTTAGCATCCGATTTGCACGGCCACACACCCAGAAGGCCAGTATAGACAGGTCAAGATAGCAGCAGTAGGTTATGAATTTTTCTTTAGAAAATGAGCAACAAGAACTCCTAGAATTGTTCGTGCTCGTTGGAAGATATTTCCAGGTTCTTAATCAATTCCTGGTTCCCAATTGAGCAACAACATACTCCCAAAATTCGATAAGAAGCCACACATAGCAAAGACAATCATGTAGGACAGGTGTAAACAGTATGCAGCACACAATGGCATTCAAACAACAAAACTAAAAATTTCACATACCCTGCCAGAATCATTCACTATAGCACAATAAGCCCAATCCAATATTACACCAAACTTAATGCAATTTTAGAAACGGAGAATCATTGACCAACTCATAAACCCAATTTTAGCAATAAATACTCCCAAAATCATTCATTTGTGTACCTGTAATGAACCAATGACAAAGGGATGGATGAAATTTCTGAAATGAACATCAAATTCATAAATTAATGGTAAGCCATTCCTAGACTATTCAACTCATAAATTAAGTGAAGCCCATCCAATCAATAAAGGAAGCCCACCAAATTGAACCAATGCAACCCCTTTGAATCAAACCAGATACCATCAATGCCCAACATGAGTCCTATTTTTGCAAATTCATAACCAGAGTCTCTACAACACACCGATTAGAGCAATTTCGAAAAGCCATGACAAAATCATCAAATGCCTATCATCAATCCATCATATTCAACGTCCCGACAAACAGAGTCTTGATATTCACCCATTTTTTGAGTTCTGAAGAAAAAACTATGACATGAGCAGAGTCCGGACAACTAGACGTAGCCCTAAATGTCATTGTATAGTTCCCGACCACCAAGTTCAACAATTACGGGAAGAACTTTTGTGATTGAAATAAATTTCAGATCCTGATAAGACAATCAATAATAAGTGTCTAAAAATCGTTCTAATACAAACAAATAATTTCTGATCAGCCAAATCAGTTTAGATCAAGGATATGTGAGATTAACGTGGCTACCTTCAAGGTTCAAACAAATCAGGAATTCTCAAAATCCGAAACTACCTTAGGCGAAATAAAAATTGGAGCCCTCGCCAGAACACCGCATTTCTGGCTGCACGATTGCGATTAACCAATCAAAATCGACATAGGCAAAACAACAGCCAAGATCTCAAAATTGAATGCATACCTTAGAGGAGTGAGCAACGAAGAGGAGAGAGTGGAGAGTAAACCATAATCGCTATGAAAATCAATTTCTAATGATATTCTTGCTTGCTATGGATAAATAGAGGAAGAGCGATGGCGGTGAATGATTTGAAATCAACAGGAAGTTTGACGACAGGTGGTGGTAGTACAGACGGTGTGGTCGCCAGCGGTAATTGGCGTTGACTACTGCCATTCTTGGCGCTTTATGATGGGATGGTGGTGCTGCAACATGAGTGTGATGAGTGGTTTTCATCACATCATAAAGATCCAATCATCCATTATATCCCACCATCAAACAGTTATCAAGCTTCCAAACAAAACCCATAATTCGCCAAAAAATTCCCAAAATTTGCTTCATCCAGTTTTTTCTGACATTCAGAAAATAAAATCGAACGCGCAGAAAATGAAAGCGAAGAAAGCCAACTGACCAAAACGCTGAATCTGGTAACATAAGCGAAAGAAGTGGCCATGGAAGCACCAGAGAGAGGCAACTTGCCAAGATGACCGACGAATATGAGACAGATTATATGCACAACGAAAATGTCAACAATCCAACCACAATCAGAGGCCCTGCTAACCAAACTTGCTTCCTTGCTTCTACAACGAAATCTCCTCTGCTTGTTATGACTAATAGCGGGAACAAAATAACAATTATTTAGTTTTAATATAAGTCCTGAAGTTAAAGATAAACTATAAATTCATACGAAGACAACCGCAACTCTTTGCCCATTTCCAGTGCATAGGTTTACTTCATTCTTGCTGACTCATCTACTTCTGCTTAGGCCCTGTACATTTCCATAAATGTGAGCTTCACAACCGGTATCTAATACCCATAAAGTAGAAACAATAAGATTTATATCGATCACATCTGTACCTGACTTGACGACCTTTCCGGCCTTCAGATCATTCAAGTAGGTGGAGCAGTTTCTTTTCCAATGTCCTTTGCCTTTACAGTAAAAGCACTCTTCATCTAGCTTAGGTCCTGCTTTAGGTTTGGCTGGGACAACCGTTTTGTTCTTGCCTTTCTTACTTGCAGGTCCCTTCTTGCTCTTGTTAGCCTTCTTGAATTTGCCTTTCCCCTTACTGACCACGAGGACATTCGAGTTAACCTTATGGGCTATTTTAATGTCCCTCTCCACCGTGACCAACATCGCATGAAGATCCATTAGAGACTTCTTATGCCCCTGCATGTCGTAATTCAGCTTGAAGGTGTTGAACCCTTCATGAGGTGAGCTAAGAAGAATGTTAGTAGCTAACTCTGGAGTGTAGGGGAACCCTAGTCGCTCCATGGACTCAAAAAGACCAATCATCTTCAATACATGGGGCCCAACGGGCTTGCCAATCTCAAGACAAGTGCGAACAATTTGCTCATTGATCTGACATCTCTCAATTCGAGCATGTTCTTGAAACATGCTTTTCAGTTGAGTGATTGTTTCATGTGCCTTCTTGTTTTCAAACTGTCTTTGAAGCTCAGGAGTCATAGTGGCCAACATGATACAGCTGACTTGGACATCATCATCAGAATGACGCTGCCACTTGTCTTTTTCAGCTTGAGTCGCATTTTCTTTGGGCTTGTTCTTTAAGGTTCTTTCTAGAACATATTCTTTCTGCTCTTCCCTAAGGACAATCCTCAGGTGCCAATCAAGGAAATTGGCCCCGGTGAGTTTGTCTTTTTCCAAAAAAGAACGGAGGTTGACTGTGTTGTTGGTGGGTGTGTTAGACATCTTTGATTCTGACAAGACATAAAGGTTCAATTTTAGTTATTAATCATCAAAGAAATTAAACTAATTTTTCAAATCAAAACACTTTATCTACTCTCATTTAGTGTTTTAATTTACCAAGACCCACAAAACTCATGAGCTCAAGTGGACTTTGGCCCAACAAAACTCGATCCCATGTTATCTTTGGTGGATCATCTTATGATCAATCATTCAAAATGACTCTTGGCAAGAAATTTTGTATCGAATACAATATTTCTCTTCCTCTGCTCTTGGCCCAAAACTATTTTGATAGCCAATTTGAATTGACCTAACTCCCACCCTACTTATTAATGATGGACAAATAATTCGCTTTGGTTTTTTTTATTTATCCATCTAAGTGGTGTTTCGATAGGTTGAGCAATAATTCAATTTTGAGAGTAGGTTTTATTATCCTAAGCATGCAATTCTAGGTCAACTCTTTCAAAAAGCATAAAAGACATAATAAAACATGCAATAACAAATTTAAAGCATAAATAAAATCCCTAGTATGGCCACCTAGACTTAATCAAACTAATTTTAACTAAGCCTTGACAGTCTTCAAGAAAATCTTGGTTTTGCAACTTCCTTGGATGGGCTACCACTCGAACTATCACCTCCATTGCTGTTAGGCTCCCACTCAACTTGATGTCACCAATTACAACAAATTTACAAATTGGACCTCACAATTGAGTCCTTACATGAATTAACATAAACTTAACTGAAATTTAAATTTAAAAATTTAATTCAAAGATGGTACGCAGCCCGTATTTCACCCAAACCGGTATGCAGACCAGTAAAACCAACTATCTTTGACCACACTAGAAGCACATGCAAACATGTAATATTGCAATATTATAACAAATATAACACATGCTTAAATAACAAATTATAAAGGCATATATAATTGCAATATAACACATAAGGAAATAAATACTAAGTAAAATTTCCTAAAAGGTTTGCATGATTAATATAATAAACAAAATCCAAATGTTATCTTAGTTACCTAAACAGATTTAGGATTTTATACCTATACATACAAAATACTTGACTTTCCTAAAATCAAGAAGTCTAAAAGATACTATATCTTTTTAAAGGTAATGTAAGTTTCCTAAACTTTACAAAATAATAGATTTAATGCCCATTATCTGACTTAGCAGTAATAGGATTTAACAATTAATTTCTAAAATTAATTACAAACCCTAAAATACACGAATTTACCAAAACTGCTGGCAACACGGTCCGTGTTGCTTCCCAGTTTCGGTTAATTTCGTGAATGAAAAAAAACTTAAATAAAATTATCATAACTTATCGAATTAAAAGATTTCATATCACAGTATTATCTAATAACCAAATATGAATATTTTCCAGAATTTTAGCAATTTTCAAAAGATTGTAAAATTTTAGGGAATTAAACCTTTTAATTCTCCGTTTAAGAGGAAAATAAATAATAATAGTCCGATAAGTTTAAAAATAAAATTTTATAATTTTCCCATACAGTAGATTCATCCATATGTTACTGTAAAAATTTTAGATTTTTATCAAATTTCGAAAATTAGAATAAAAATCAGAGAAGTAAACAATTTTACTTTTCTGTTAATCTAAAAATTAAAGGAAAATTAGTTAACAATTTCGAAAATTTACGAACATTTTATCCATAACAGAATGGTTACCCAGTAACCTACTGTTAAATTTTCAGAAAATTTTCGAATTTTTATAAATATACAAAATTCAGAGAAGCAACAAATTTATTTCTCTCAGATCTGAAAATCTAAACTAAAAAATATACTTTGACTGGATAAATTAACGGAAAATTTTTTCTCTAAAATTATGGTTACCCAGTAACCTACTGTAAAAATTTCAGAAGTTTTACAAATTTCTATAAAATTTATAAAATTCAGAGAATTAAACGTATTTTAATTCACTTCAGATCTGAAAACTTAATTAAACATCCATTTTAATTTGGAAAAATCTACAAAAATTATTGAAATTCCAGAACACTTCCAGACATCTCCAGGAAAAATTTCAGAAATATACGAATTCGTTTGACATTTTATTTCGATTTTTCATATTTACCGTAAATAAACTAAATCAGAAAATAATTCTACAAAACCCTATTTTGTGAATTTTGACCTATTTCATATGTTTCCTACTATTTAACAATATTAAACAATATTATTTCTAAAACATTCAAAAATAAATCAAGTTCATGATATATTTAACGATTAAACAAACATAAAATCGATTTATTAAAGGCAATAAGAAATAAATAATAACAAAGCATTAAATTTTACAATAAAATTTCAGATTTACTATCATGAACATTAAAGATTAAAACTTTCATAAAGATTCAAAATTTTAGGCATAAATCTACTCTAGCATATTCATAATATAATTCAATTATTGACAAAATTACTTATGAATACAAGTACAGTACTTTAGCATGTAATTGGTGGCTCTGATACCACTGTTAGGTTTTAGGTTATCTATTTCCTAAACAGATACAGATTAATTGGCGGAATATTATAACATTTATAAACAATTAATCAAAAACAACTGCAGAGGCTTTAGTAATTATACCTAATCGCTAATCCAGCTGATGAAGAGGTTGACCTTCCATATTCCAACGCTGAAACCCTCTACTGAAAAGTCCACGCAACACTTCGGGAACCCGATTGCTAGATCGACCCGATCGAGACAAATCTCAATCTAAGATGTATGTGAGATTGTTTCGGGAAACAGATAATGTTTCCTGAAACTAGAACTGCAAACTAAAAGAGAGAGGAACTAATGAAATCACCCTGGTATCTCTCTGAGAGTCTTAGGCAGTTGGTGTAGAATAATCTCTCGCAGAGACCCCTTTATATAGTGTTTAGAAAACCTAGGGAAATGGTTAAAAACCCTAAAGGAATTTTAATTGAGTTTTCAGATCTGAAGAGAAATAAATTTCGTTGAATTCTCTGAATTTTATAAATTTGTAGATATTTGTAGAACTTCTGAAATTTTTAAGTAGGTTACTGGATAACCAAAATTTTAGGGAAAAAAATTTTCCGTTAATTTATCCGATTAAATTATATTTTTTAATTTAGATTTTAAGATTTGAGAGAAATAAATTTATTGCTTCTCTGAATTTTGTAAATTTTTAAAAATTTGCAAATTTTCTGAATATTTTACAGTAGGTTACTGAGTAACCATTCTGTTATGAATAAAATAATCGTGAATTTCCGAAATTGTTTACTAATTTTCCTTTAATTTTCAGATTAACAGAAAAGTATAATTGTTTACTTCTCTGAATTTTATTCTAATTTTTGAAATTTGATATAAATCTGAAATTTTTACAGTAGTATATTGGATGAACCTACTGTATGGGAAAATTATAAAATTTGATTTTAAACGTATCGGACTATTATTATTTATTTTCCTCTTAAGCGGAGAATTAAAAGGTTTAATTCCCTAAAATCTTTTACAATCTTTTGAAAATTGTTAAAATTCAGGAAAATTTTCATATTGGGTTATTAGATAACACTATAATATGAAACTCTTAAATTCGATAAGTTATTATAATTTTATTTGAGTTTTTCATTCACGAAATTAACCAAAACTGGGAAGCAACTCGGACCTTGTTGATCCAACACGGACCGTGTTGCCAGCAGTTTTGGTGAATTCGTGTGTTTTAGGGTTTGTGATTAATCTTAAAAATTGATTATTAAATCCTATTACTACAGAATCAGTTAATGGGCATAAAATCTATTAATTTTATAAAGTTTAGGAAACTTACAATATCTTTAAAAGATATAGTATCTTTTAGATTTCTTGATTTTAGGAAATTCGAGTATTTTGTGTGTATAGATATAAAATCCTAAATCTGCTGATGTATGCAAGCTCACAGAGATCAGAGTATTGAACTTACAATACACAACACAGAAACACACACATTGCTGATGACTTCAAACAAAGCTAATTGAATGCAATTAGCTGGAATAGATGACAACCCAACAAGGAATTAAAAGGATAGACTTGTATTCATTCTAATACAGGCACAACACAGAATAAACACAAGAGCTAGGACTTAGTTACCTCAGCAGATACAGGCACACCACCACTGAAGCAAGTAAGCTCTACACACACCACCAGGGTTGCCAACTCCTGGATACTGAAATAGATTCAACCTAAATGAGAGTTTGCTGACACTCACAAACGAGAGGCTCAACTAAGGCACTCAGAATATTATTGAAAATATCACTGATTGATTTGCAAGCTGCTGAATACACCCTATATATAGCTAATCCTAACCAATTTGATTAGAGGCACTTAATCAAAGTAACCTGCTAATCTCCCTTCTAATCTAGCTGCTGAACTAAATCAAATACATCATATTACTACTTATACTAACTAATACAATCCGGATACATTTGAAAATAAAAGGAAAAACAAAGCTGGCTTCTAATTGGACCAAAACCCCAAAGGGTGGCAATTATGACCAATCAGGGCCTTTCCTAGCTGGGAGGGCAATTCTTAAGTTACTATGGTAACTTTCCCGGGCCTTTCTAAGCTGGATGTAATCTCAACAACTTAAGGAAGGTAGGGAAAGGCTTAAATAAACCTCATTGTAGCTGAACAAAACAACTTGGCCTCAGAACTGAAGTTATGGAAAAACTGATAACAAACAACCTTGCAGGGTTGCTTGTTCTGGTGCTTGTAACTTATGGCCTCTTTGCTTGAATATGCTGGAACTTGCTTGGAACTTGAAAATTGCATGTCAAAGAACAAAAATCTCCCAAGGACACTTGGCTGAATCTCACTCAATCCATAGATATAGAATTGAGAAAGATGCCTGCTTGGACTGGTTTTGCTGGGGACTGAATTTGGCCTGGATGGCCAATGTTGGTGGAATGAGTAGTTGCGCTGGCCAGGACTTGCCTTACCAAAGTGTAGGAAGCTTGGATGGATGATTTTGGTGGACTGGTGGTGCTGTGGACTCCTTGATCTGTTGTTGAGGATGGAAGCCTACTGTTTCTGCTGGAATCGCTCCAATAGCTGCTGAGTTGGGCACAGCAAGGCTCGCTGCTGACAATGCTGGTGCTGAAGTTGCTGGTGTAGCCTCCTTGGGTGATGAAGGTGATGTAGAAGCTGCACGTGCTGCTGCTGTTGCTGAATCATCTCCGTACTCCTGGTCTAAAATGTTGATGATGCTTGATCTGCTACTGAACTTGCTGGATGGTCTCCATCATCCTCCCCAGGTTGAGGAAAGTTTTTCCTCAAACTTAGAAGGTCTTCATGCTCTGGATAATAGGGCCTTAAATATGCAATGTTGAAGGTGGCACTCCCTCCATAGTCATCTGTTCAGTCTCATTTTGAGCCAAATTAAGACCGTAAATTAAGTATTTTTGTTTGTGATTTCTTCACTTGATTGGAAAATTAGTGTGATTTACAGGTCTTAGTCAAAAGTTATGGAGAAGTAAAGAAAATTGAAGAAAAGAAGAAGAAAAGAGGAGAATAAGATTAAAGAAAGGGGCGAAGAAGAGCGTGTAAAGAGAGACAAAGGCCTGGATATATGCTACCAGCGCTTCCTTTCGGAAATCCAACGAGAAGAGGACAGGCGCTGCCAGCGCCAGATACGCGCTACCAGCGCTTCCTTTCGGAAATCCAACGTGAAGAGAACAGGCGCTGCCAGCGCCAGATTCGCGCTACCAGCGCTCCGGTCAGAAGCTGCAGCCGAGAGAAAAATATAAAGCGCTGCCAGCGCCTGAAAAATTTTGGGCCCTCTTTGTGCGCCGTTTCAAACTAGGGTTTTGGGGATTCTTTTTGTATTATTTTCCTTCCCTTTCCTTTTCTATATAAGAACTATTATATTTCATTAGATATTATCATTAGTTAGCTTTAGTTTTTATCTTAGTTTTTCCTTAGGATTAATTCCATGGGTTAGTTCTTAGTTTTCTTTAAGTATTCTTTAAAGTTTCGATTGTAATTCAATTCTTCCAAGATCAATGCAATTCTTTTCTTCAAGTTCTTGTTTTCTTTCGGTTTTTGTCTTTCAATTTCTTTTGTATTAGTTCCACAAAAATCCAATTTTTAGTGAAGCGGAGGATTAAGGTTCCTCGAATTCTCCCTTCAGGTGAGGATTCGAGCAGTCTTAGTAATCCAAATCACACCTTTTCTTGTTTGTTCGGGAGAAAGATTAAAGATTTCAAGATTTCAAGATTTGAGATTTCAAGATTCAAGGTTAGAACAATGCATCCTAGGTATAATTTCGTTCCTTTAATTTCAGTAATTAGTTTAGTATTTACATTCATCGTTCTTAATTATTTTAAATCGCTTTCTTAGTTAGAAATTTATTTTCTTGTTAAATTAGGTTTAGTTTATCTTTAAGTTCTTGTTTTCCTCAGTTTTTATTGCTTTCAATCTAGATTAGTTTAGTTAGTTTAATTATTTACTGCTTCCTGCATATTGAAACCCTTACCAAACCAATTTCCTGAAAACCTAACACATCATCCTTGTGGATTCGACAACCCTTACTCTTTAAACCCCAAATTACCACAACCGAACAATGGCGCCGTTGCCGGGGATTGTGTTATTTGGTAGATTAGGTTATTGGTTTGTTTGTGAATAGTTTAACTGCTTTCTTAGATTTGTTCAAAAAAATGTAGTAAAAAAAAGGAACAAAAAAAAAACAAAAAAAAGGAAAAAAAAGAGATAGATTATGCCTAGTCCCCAATTTCCCCAATTTGAGCATGAAGCATTTTGGAAATATTTTGCTAGATTACATGATTACCGTGCTCAATGTGAATTGTATGGTATCTTTTATGATACATTGGATATGTTGGGAATTGTGCATGAGGGTATAAATTATGAAACTCGTAATCTCTTCAAATTTTATGGGTTTTCTAATTTAGGTGAAGATGTTGCTTGGGAATTTCTTGAATGGTTGTCTAGGCATACTTATGAGCTTGAACAAAAAAATGTTATTCCTAGTGTCCAACCTTCTTATTATGTACCACCCTCTGAGACTTTAGCCATACCATATCATGAATACCCCCAAAATCTGAATGGTCAATCTAGTGGTAGGGAGTATTTTTCGGGGACCTTAACTGAACAATCATGTGATTATCCCTTATATTTTGATGATCAATCTTGTGGTAGGGATAGTGTAGAAGACTCTTATAATCTTCCCCCATGTGAAGTTGTTGAGTCTCATCCTTTGTTCTCATATTGTGATTCGCCGTCCCATAGTTCTGATTCTTGTTTGAAAGCTGAAATGGATGATTTTTGAGCTAACATGTGTGCGAAAATGAATGAAATGTGTGCGAAAATGACTGAGTACACGCGTGAATTTTTACATGAGACTAGATCTAGGGTAGAAATTCCTTCTTCACAAGTGGTTGATTCGATAGTTGAAGTAGATCATTCATCGTCTTTGAGTCCTGAAATGCATGTTGATTCTT
Organism: Portulaca oleracea; assembly: GCA_029582165.1. Classification (NCBI taxonomy): domain Eukaryota; kingdom Viridiplantae; phylum Streptophyta; class Magnoliopsida; order Caryophyllales; family Portulacaceae; genus Portulaca; species Portulaca oleracea. Next base: position 2,635,419 of record CM055885.1, on the reverse strand, counting down.
CTTTGTATGATTATGATGAGGATGATGATTACTATAACAGACCTAGTGTTCGGTTGTAATTTTTGTGGTTTTATAAGTTAAGGTTGTCGGTCCACAGGGATGGGTGTTAGGCTTGATTAAGGTAATCGGTTTGTGTACATGGGTTTTTCTCAATGCGAAAAGCAATAAATTATATAAATAAAGCAATAAACTAACCTAGACATGATAATAATTAAGAAAGCAATAAAAGATGAAAGCAATTAAAAACATGAAATTAAGAAAGCAATTAAACTAAAACTAATATGAAATTAGGAACAAGAGACTATACCTTTGATGATCTAAACTTCAATTAAATCCTTCACCTTAAACTTTCTCCCGAACAAATAAGAAAGCGTGAATTGGATTACTAAGAATCCCCAAATCCCCACTGGAGAGTGGAATTTGTGACCCTTAGCCCTCCTCCTCACTAATAGTTGGATTGTTTTGTGGCTAATACTAATAAAGACTTTAGGGAAAATTGACCTAAACAAACCCTAAACAAAACCCTAATAAAAACTAATGAAAACTTAATAACACTTAACCACCCTAGAAACCTAACACTAAAACTAACTTTAATAAGACTAAACCCTAAGCTGAATTACTCTAATAAACCTAACTTTAACTAACGACCAAACAGACCCTAAACCCTATTAACTCTAGGGACTAACCCTAAATCTAATCCTAGATTAAAACTGATCTTAACAAAGGACCAAAACCTAAGAAACCTAATTCTAATCTACTGTACGACCAAACAACAAATGGTAAGAATAGGGATTAAACTTCCTACTGCCCATAAACCGAGCAGAGGAAGCAGGGGAAGATGAAGAGAAATAGAAGCCGAGACAGAGAAGAGACAGAAGAAACCGAGATTGAAATCAGAGCAGAAAAACGAGCGTAAACCACACAAAAATCGAACCAAAATCAACACAAATTTACCCAAAACATCTTAAGAAAATCAACACAAGAATCGAATACAATTCAATCCCAGAAAATTACACTAATAATTCGAAAACATTCAAGAACAAACCCAAAATCGATTGAAAGGAAACTGAAAATAAAGATTCAAAAAGATTCAAAACAGGAATTCAAAGCATGAATAAAGACATAAATTAAACCTAAATCTAATTCTAACCCTAAATCGAGGCCGAGACCTCCTTGCATGCTTCAATCGGCTCCTTTCCTCCTCTTTTATAGTCAATCTCGATCCTCCCCTTCAATCCGAACCGTCAATTCACTTCAAGATGGATGGTGGAGATGCGTTTGGTGGTCGGAGATGGAGATGGTGGTGGGTGCGTGCTCTATTCTCTTCTTCAACTCTCAAACCGAATCTGTTACAAAACAAGAAAGAGAAATAGGGTGAGAGACTGAGAAAATCGCGATAAATTAAGAAGAAAAGTGAGATGAAGAGATGAGATAAGGAAGAGATAAGATGAGAAGATGGGAGAAGAGAGAAGGAGATGGAATGAGAGAGGGAGTTCGTTGGCTATGGAGGAGGGGTCTTCGGTGTTTGCAGCAAGTGAGAGAACTAGAGGGAGAAAGGAGGACTGGGGAACGAAGAGGAAAAGGAAGAAGAAAGGGGGAATAGAATAGGGGAATTAGGGAATTAGGGTTTTGTGGGAGCTTTTAATCGGCTGGGGTGAAAACGGGCAAACGGGTCAGGGTTTGTGGGTATTAGGGTAGGCGGGTTTTAGAGTTAGGGTATGGGTTAGGCGCTGGGTTTTGAGGAATTGGGCCAGGTATTGTAGAGGTTGGATTGGGCCGAGAAAGATGGGGAAAGAAGAGAAAGGGAAAGGGGAAGGACTTGGGCTGGTTTTTAATTAGGATTAGAAAGACTTAGAATAGGGTTTTATTATTTATTTCTAATATTTACATTTTTGTTTCATATTAATGATAATAATAACTAAAATAATAAAAAGCTATAAAATCTAATAAAAGGGTAAAAACACAATAAAACTACTAAAATAGTTATTAAAGACAAGCAAGAATACCCTATAAAAGAGAAGAAATTCGGCTCAGAACGAGACCGAACACCTAGTTTTGCATGCATTGAGTTTAGGAAATCCTTAGCTCTAGCTGTATCTAGTGAGCATGAGAAACATGTAACCTTGTGTGTGATGATGTAGAACTTGATGAAAACATGTTACATGATGAACCATTGTCCACACCATTATCCATGCTTTTATGTGAAGAGAAGGTTGAGTCTAATGAATTCCATGATGTTTGTGATGCAACTGAACATGATCTTGTTGAGAGTGAAATCGAATCCTTGGTAATTGAATCTGTGCTTGATACTGAATTATTCACTTTTATTAAGGATCATTGTATTAATCAGGTATTAACTACCCTTTCCTGTGAATCCATTGGAAATAATGTGAAATCTTATGATGATGAACTTGAGTCTTTGGGGATTGATCCTAAGTGTTTGAACTTGGTTTGTGACAATGAAATTTTTGATGGTGATATACTTTATGAGTCATTGTTTGCATCCAAGTCTGTGCATGAGAAGGTGAAGGAGTGTATTGTATTGCCCCCTCTCGTTGATTTGCATACCCAATCTCCATTTACAAGTCAATGGGAGGAATCATTTGTCATGTCTCCTTTTAAGGTGCCTAGGAAAGTTGTGTACATTCCCGTAGTCTGTTAATTCTATGACTTTTCTAAGACCTTTGATAAACTGTTGAGAGCACTAACGTTTGCTGATGGAATTTTGAGATTGTGCTCTTATGTTCACCACTCTGAAATGCATGCTAGGATGCATGACTTATTACTGCGGGCATTAAATGGTTCTGACATGGTGCCCAACATCTTGAGGTGAGATGGAGTGGCTGATGCTCCATTAATGGGTTAATTGTTCTAAGACTTCATTGTTTGGGTATACTCAGTACCCAACCAGGTAATATCTTTCCTTGTCTTCTTATTACAGTTAGTGAATTGACCTCCTTTCCCTCTTTTATTTTATTTTCTTTTGGCGTGTTTCTTTTTATTTCCTTTTGCGTGCTTGCTTATCTCTATTTCTGTTTCCAATGAGGACATTGTTAGCCTTTTTGTGTGGGAGTGGGGGAGGCATGCATGCCGGCTTGAATTTTTCTTTTTCTTTTGTGTGCTTTTTCTTTTGTGTGGTGTCGCCTTATTCACAATGAGGACATTGTAGAGTTTTTGTGTGGGAGTGGGGTGGCACAAGTGCCTTACTAATTTTTGGCAAAAAATTTTAAAATTTTTAGGTTTAGTCTGTCCGGAACACTTTCGGTGATGATTTTTAAACCGATTAGACTTTCAGTTTGTCTCGCTTCACCTTGAAAAGTTTGGTTGAGAACCTAAAAGTTTTTGAAACTGTTTTCTTCAAATATTCTGATTTTGAGTCAAGTTATGAAAGTTGTGTTTAACTGCTTTGACTAACTTAGTAAGGGTAAATATGCGTGCCGCAAATCTTTGGGCTAGGTTTAGTTGAATGAGCCCCATCCCGTGAGTCCACATAACCTAAAAAGTATGAATTGATCACTTTTATCAATTCTTTTATTTCCTTGAGTGACTCCACCACTAGTTGCACCTCTAGAACTTGTTATCCATCTTGTTTGAAATTGCATCTTTGCATTACATATTGTGACAATATGATTGAGGCATTCTTTTTCTATATTAATTGAACTACATAGCCAAACAACCTCCATAACAATATTATTACCGTTCTTTAGCCTCGCCTAGCCTTTGATTACCTTTCTTTTTGTGATGAAACCCTGACAATACAAGCCATGACTTTTATTAATTCCTACCCTTTGCCTTGCTTGGATGTTTGAGAATTCATTATTTCGGGAGCGAAAATTGGTTTGGTGTTGCTGTGAATGGAATTGAGATACTGGAGGTGTAGTTTTGATTTTAATTGAATTGGGGCACATTACATATCCCAATTATTATGAGTTAGCCAATTGGTTATGTTGTTCTTTTGATATATTGAGGTTGAAGCTAAGTTTATATATTCGTGTTTCTTCTCCCTTGACCACCCACCAAAAATAGAAGTAGAAAAAAAGAACAAAAAGAAAAAAAATGAGAAAAAAAAGAATTCAAAAGAAAAGGGTGATTAAGGGAGACTCAATTAAAAGTTCTTAAAGCTTTTGACCCAGTTGTAAAGTTTGATAAGGTGTTTTATTTTTAATGAGGGAGAATTGAGTTCCTTGCTTAAATTAAGCAAGAAGGTGAGTTGAGACTAATGTATTTAAAAAAAAATCAATCCAAGCATGGCTCTTTAACTCCTCATACCCAAATATTACCACTCCTTTTCCCTAACCTAAGCCTCGTTACAACCCTAAAAGTCCTCTTAATTGTCACTTATGTATTTTCATACTAGCAGTGGAGAGCGAGATTCTTACCAAGCCTATGGTTGGTTGTTTCTTTTGGTTTGAGTATGAGAAAGACCCACATACACATTCAAATTTGAGTGTTTTAGCGTTCAATTTTTATTCTAAAGTGAGGTTTGCTCTTTTAACTAGCCTACGTCCATAACCAACCGCGCATATTTGCATTCATCTTAAGTCTGTTGGCGGTTTTTCGCATCTAAAGTACTTGTTCTCTCTACTTAATTTCGAAAACTTCATTCTATCTATTTTACACTGATTTTGTTCTCTTCCAGATTGATATGGGTATTTGCTTGATGGATTGATGTGTTTGATTGGTTAGCCTGAGGGGGTGTTCCGTTGTATTTGTAACCCTTTTATTTCTTTTATTTCTTTTTCCTGTTTCTTTCTTGAGTCTTTTCCTTTCTTTTTAATTTGAGTCTACTTTTTCTTTTCTTTTTCTTCGACTTTTGTGGGTATAGTTGCTATAAACCCTCACGAGACCTTTTTCGTCCACTTGGGCTGCCAAGGAGTTTAAAGGGCTTGTTGCATATGCTAAATGCAACCGTGATTCCTACGAAAGTGAGTTAGGATAGTTAGTTTCATTTTCTTTCTTGTTTTAGTTTGCTCGGGGCGAGCAAACCTTTGTGTGGGAGTGTTGTTCGGTCTCATTTTGAGCCAAATAAGACCGTAAATTAAGTATTTTTGTTTGTGATTTCTTCACTTGATTGGAAAATTAGTGTGATTTACAGGTCTTAGTCAAAATTTATGGAGAAGTAAAGAAAATTAAAGAAAAGAAGAAGAAAAAAGGAGAATAAGATGAAAGAAAGGGGCGAAGAAGAGCGATGAGTGAGAGACAGTATTTGCCAGCTGATCTGGCGCTACGGCGCTTCCTTTAAATCCAACGTGAAGAGAACGGATTTGCCCGGCTGATTCGTGCTACTGCGCTCGGTCGGAAAATATGCGGTAGGGAAAAATATAAAGCATTTTTGATTTGGGCCCTCTTTGTGCACCGTTTCAAACTAGGGTTTTGGGGATTCTTTTTGTATTATTTTCCTTCCCTTTCCTTTCCTATATAAGAACTATTATATTTCATTAGATATTATCATTAGTTAGCTTTAGTTTTTATCTTAGTTTTTCCTTAGGATTAACTCCATGGCTAAGTTCTTAGTTTTCTTTAAGTATTCTTTAAACTTTCGATTGTAATTCAATTTTTCCAAGATCAATGCAATTCTTTTCTTCAAGTTCTTGTTTTCTTTCGGTTCTTGTCTTTCAATTTCTTTAGTATTAGTTCCACAAAAATCCAATTTTTAGTGAAGCGGAGGATTAAGGTTTCTTGAATTCTCCTTTCAGGTGAGGATTCGAGCAGTCTTAGTAATCCAAATCACACCTTTCTTGTTTGTTCGGGAGAAAGATTAAAGATTTCAAGATTAAAGATTTCAAGATTTAAGATTTGAGATTTCAAGATTCAAGGTTAGAACAATGCATCCTAGGTATAATTTCGTTCCTTTAATTTCAGTAATTAGTTTAGTATTTACATTCATCTTTTTTAATTATTTTAAATCGCTTTCTTCGTTAGAAATTTACTTTCTTGTTAAATTAGGTTTAGTTCATCTTCAAGTTCTTGTTTTCCTCAGTTTTTATTGCTTTCAATCTTGATTAGTTTAGTTAGTTTAATTATTTACTGCTTCCTGCATATTGAAACTCTTACCAAACCAATTTCCTGAAAACCTAACACACCATCCCTATGGATTCGACAACCCTTACTCTTTAAACCCCAAATTACCACAACCGAACATCTTCTGATAGATCCAACTTGTAGGCATTATCTCCTATTTTTTCCAAGACTTCGAATGGGCCATCTGCTCTTGGAGCTAACTTGCCTCTCCTCTTTGCTGGGAACCTGTCCTTCCTCAGGTGTATCCACAGTAGGTCTCCTGGTTTGAAAATCATCTTTTTCCTGTGCTTGTTGGCTGAAGTAGCTGCCTGCTTAGAGTACTTGATGGTTTTTTCTCTAACCTGCTGATGAAGCTTCTTGATTTTCTCTACATGTCTACCTACTTCATAACTAAACTTTACAGAATTTGTTAGTGGAGATAAATCCAAAGGAGTGATAGGATTTCTCCCATATACAACCTGAAATGGGGAAAGGCCAGTTGCCTTTGAAGGGGCTCTATTGAAAGCAAATTCAGCATGGGGCAAAAGAGTGTCCCATCTTGTTTTGTTTGTGTTTATCAGTGATCTCAATAGAGTTCCAAGTGTCCTGTTGGTCACCACTGTTTTCCCATCAGTCTGTGGATGGCATGTTGTGCTGTATTTGAGCCTTGTGCCCAACTTCTTCCATAGAGTCACCCAGAAATGACTCAAAAATTTGGCATCCCTATCAAACACCATGCTCTTATGGACTCCATGAAGCCTCACTACTTCCTGAAAGTATAGCTCTGCCACTTTTATTGCATCATTTGTGTTGTGGCATGGAATGAAATGGGCCATCTTGCTGAATCTATCTCCCACCACCATCACTGAGTCTTTTCCCTTCTGTGATCTGGGCAGACCAACAATGAAATCCAAACTCACATCATCCAATTGGCATGTAGGGACTGGCAATGGTGTATACAGCCCTTGAGGTAGGCTGTGACTCTTTGCTACTTGACAGATTGCACACCTTTTCACCCAATGCTCTACATCTTTTCTCATTCTAGCCAGCAACAATGCTCTTTCAGCATGAGAAGATTTTTCTCAATGCCAAAGTGGCCTGCTAGGCATCCTCCATGGATTTCTGAAAGTAGCAGCTCCCTGAAACTACTCTTGGGTATACACAGTCTTGCTCCCTTGAAAAGAAACCCTTGGTCTAATACAGACTCTGAGGGTGTCCCTGGCACTTCTGGAAAATCTCACCAAAATCCTCATCTTCCTTGTACAAGGCTTTCAACTGTTCAAAGCCAAGTACCCTTGCATCTAAGACCTGCAACAACAAATATCTCCTTGATAAAGCATCAGCTCCCTTGTTCAACTTCCCTGATTTGTGGTGGATCATGAAATGGAACTGCTGCATGTAGGGGTGGGCACAATATCCATAATCTGAGATCCGATCCAATCATCCGAAAATCAGATTCAAAAAAACGGATAATTAGCGGATAATTTTTTATTTTCTTGGATCGGATATCCGATCCGCTATTTTTCTCCGGATCGTGGATCGGATATGAATCGGAAAATAAAAATCTCGGATATCGGATCGGATATCCAAAAATCCGACTTTTCTCAACATACTCCTATTTACAGTTTTGCATGCCATAATATTTACTCCCAGTACAATTCCTAGGCGGCCTATTTACTCCTTTAGTCTCCCAAGTCCAACGTCTCTTCAGTCTTCACACTTAAATTATACAATGTCATTGTGTTTGTGTTTTTTGTTTGTCATCTTGCCCACTGCCCCGTGGATAATCCGTTATCCGATCCAAAAACTCGGTTAACCGTGACTTTTGGATCAGATACAGATCACAAAATTTATAATCCGACAATCCGGTTAACCAAAAATGCGGTTATCCGTAATTTACGGATCAAATACGGATCGGGATATTGACTATCCGACTTTCCGGTTATCCGATCCATTTTCATACTCGGATCGGTTATCCGATCCACGCCCACCCCTAGCTGCATGAACTGTACCCAAGCAGTATGCCTGGTGTTGAGTTTGTGATGCCCTTGAATGAACTTCAAGGCTTCATGATCATTGGGCAATATGAACTCTGCTCCAATTAGGTAGTGTCTCCAGTGTTGAAGAGCTCTAATGATGGCATAGAACTCTTTATCATAGGTGTTGTATCTCCTTTTGGCATCATTCAATTTTTCACTGAAATAGGTAACAGGTTTGCGTTCCTGGGTCAGAATTGCTCCTATGCCAACACCTGAAGCATCACACTCTACTTCAAAAACTTTAGATAAACTTGGCAAAGCCAAGACTGAGGCTGATGTAAGTTGTCTCTTGACCTCTTCAAATGCTCTTTGTGCTGCTGGTGTCTAAGAGAAACTTTTGCCCTTTACTAGCTCTGTCATAGGTGCTAGGATGGTGCTAAAATTTCTCACAAACCTCCTGTAAAATGAAGCTAAACCATGAAAACTTCTAATTTGCTGAATTGAACTAGGAATAGGCCACTCCCTAATTGCTTTGACCTTTTCCTCATCCACCTGAATCCCTGCTGCTGTCACAATGTAACCAAGAAAAGAGACTTGGCTGGTAAAGAATTGACACTTCTTTAGATTCCCACACAATTGCTCCCTGCTCAATATCTCCATCACACTTTTTAGGTGGTCAACATGCTCCATCTCAGATTGACTGTAAATAAGTATGTCATCAAAATAGACAACAGCACATTTACCAATCAATTGCCTTAGAACTTAGTTCATTAGCCTCATGAATGTGGATGGTGCATTTGTCAAGCCAAAAGGCATGACTAACCACTCAAATAACCCTCCTTTTGTCTTGAAGGTTGTCTTCCACTCATCCCCTTCACATATCCTGATATGGTAGTAGCCACTCCTCAGATCTATTTTGGAAAACACCACTGAACCATGCAATTCATCTAGCATATCTTCAAGCCTTGGAATGGGGTACCTGTACTTAACAGTAATCTTGTTAATAACTCTACAGTCAATGCACATTCTTTGATTTCCATCCTTTTTAGGCACCAATAAGGCTTGTACTGCACAGGGGCTCAAACTCTCCCTTATCATACCCTTCTCCAGTAGCTCATCAACCTGTCTCTGGATCTCATTTGTCTCAGTTGGGGTCATTCTGTAGGCAGGTTTATTTGGCAAGACAGATCCTGGGACAAGATCTATCTTGTGCTGTATGTCTCTCTTAGGGGGTAGGCCTGGGGGCATTTCTTCAGGAAAGACATGTAGGTACTGGTTTAGGATAGGCTGAAATAGGGGGTGGTCATTTTGTGGGGGTAGGTCTTCCTCAATACCAAGCAAGATGATTCCATTTTGCTCACTGAACTCATACCGTTCAACTGGCAAAAGGACATGAAAAGTGTGTTCAACAATAAGGTTTTTGGGTCTTTTTGTGAGCTGGGATGGTCTAAGAGGGGTAAGGGTAATTTTCTTGCTGTTTAGGCAAAGGGAATATGTGTTTTCCCTTCCATTATGGCTAACAGACCTGTCATACATCCAAGATCTCCCTAATAACAGGTGACAGGCATCCATAGGAATCACATCACACCAAACTTCATCTCTATAAGCTGAACCAACTGAGAAATTGACAAGGCATCTAGAAGAGATTTTGATACCTTTACTCTGGGTCAACCATTGTATGGTATAAGGTGTTGGATGGGTGCTGGTAGCCAAATTGAGCTTCTTCACCATGGTTTCAGAGGCTGCATTGGTGCAACTGCCTCCATCAATGATCAAGGAACATATTTTCCCACCAACTGTGCATCTGGTGTGGAAAATGTTCTCTCTTTGTTCTGCTGCTTCATCCACTGCTGCACTGCTCAAGATCCTCCTGATCACAAACATTTCTCCCTCATCAGGGCGTGCTTCAACCACCTCACCATCATACACAGGGTCTCCATGGGGCTCTTCATACTGGTCTTCCTCCTCATAGGGCTCAGGATCAAGCAAAAGGGCTGCTTGAAACTCAGCCAAGGTGACTGCTCTTCTATTTGGACATTCAGATGCTATATGTCCAAGACCTTGACAACTGAAGCATCTTCTTTCTGGAAAGGCTTTGCTAGTAGGGACTAGGGTTCTTTGTGGGACATTTTGTGGCTGATTTTGAGTTGGTCTAGGGGCTGGATATCTGGCTTGAGGTGGGGGTAGATAGGTTCTTTGTGGGGGATTGTAAGGCTTGCTGTAGGGATTGGGCTTGGCTGGGTATCTGCTGCTTACTCCTTCACTCTAGCCTTCTTCTGTTGTTCCACTTTGTGAGCCAAAGAGCTTATCTCATCTAGTGAATCATAGACCTACAACTCAACAACATGCTTGATATTGTCATTCAAACCTGCAATATACCTAACATAAGTTTGTACCTCATTCTCCTGCATATTACACTTCCAAAGCAAGTGCTCAAACTCTTTGGTATACTCCTCCACAGATTTGCTTCCCTGCACCAGATGTTGTAGCTTGAAGTAATTTTCCTTCATATAGTTGTCTGGAAGGAATTTTTCTTTCAACTTCTGCCTCATTTCAATCCAAGTGCTCACCCTATCGTCTCCAATCTCCATTCTTTTTCTCTGCAGATTAGTCCACCAAGTAGAAGCATACTTTTTCAACTTTAAGGCTACTAACTTCACCTTATTCCCTTCTGAAACTTCTTTCAAGTCAAAAACCCTCTCTACAGTTTGTAACCAATCTAAGAATACATCAGGATCTAGCTCCCCTGCATTCTCAGGTATATCAATCTTGAAATCTAGCTTTTCTATCCTCCTATCTTCCCTCCTTTCCTCCTTTTCACTCTCACTCTGCTCCTCAGGTTCACTAATCCTAGGTGATCTCCTAACATATCTTCTCCTTCTGTGTGTAGGCCTAGCACCTCGACCTCCTCTTCCTGTCCTACTAAAAGGATTTTTACCTTCTCCTTCGTCTATCTCTTCATCAGTCTCTCTATTAAGCTCATTCCTATGCAATCTCATATAATACTGTAATTGCTCACTCAAGAATTTCATTTTTTGCTCCATTTCTTCCTTCTCTTTCAAAGTTTGATCTAAGACTTCTTGAGGTATTTTACTTGTTTCGGCCATCTCAAACAATCACTAACAACACACTCCAAGATAGAACACAGCTCTGATACCAAGATGATGTATGCAAGCTCACAGAGATCAGAGTACTGAACTTACAATACACCACACAGAAACACACACACGCTGATGGCTTCAAACAAAGCTAATTGAATGCAATTAGCTGGAATAGATGACAACCCAACAAGGATTTAAAAGGATAGACTTGTATTCATTCTGACACAGGAACACCACAGAATAAACACAAGGGCTAGGACTTAGTTACCTCAGTAGATACATACACACCACCACTGAAGCAAGTAAGCTCTACACACACAACCAAGGTTGCCAACTCCTGGATACTGAAGTAGATTCAACCCAAATCAGAGTTTGCTAACACTCACAAACGAGAGGCTCAACTAAGGCACTCAGAATGCAATTGAAAATATCACTGATTGATTTGCAAGCTGCTGAACACATCCCTATATATAGCTAATCCTAAACAGTTTGATTAGAGGCACTTAATCAAAGTAACCTGCTAATCTCCCTTCTAATCTAGCTGTTGAACTAAATCAAATACATCATATTACTACTTATACAAACTAATACAATCCGGATACATTTTAAAACAAAAGGAAAAACAAAGCTGGCTTCTGATTAGACCAAAACCCCAAAGGGTGGCAATTCTGACCAATCAGGGCCTTTCGTAGCCGGGAGGGTGATTCTTAAGTTACTATGGTAACTTTCTCGGGCCTTTCTAAGCTGGATGTAATCTCAACAGCTTAAGAAAGGTAGGGAAAGACTTAAATAACCCTCATTGTAGCTGAACAAAATAATTTGGCCTCAGAACTGAAGTTCTGGAAAAACTGATAACAAACAACCTTGCAGGGTTGCTTGTTCTGGTGTTTGTAACTTATGGCCTCTTTTCTTGAACATGCTGGAACTTGCTTGGAACTTGAAAATTGCATGTCAAAGAACAAAAATCTCGAGACCCTTGGCTGAATCTCACTCAATCCATAGATACAGAATTGAGAAAGATGCCTGCTTGGGCTGGTTTTGCTGGGGACTGAATTTGGCCTGGATGGCCAATGCTAGTGGAATGAGTTGTTGTGCTGGCCAGGACTTGCCTTACTAAGGTGTAGCAAGCCTGGATGGATGATGTTGGTGGACTGGTGGTGGCTGTGGACTCCTTGATTTGTTGTTGAGGATGGAAGCCTGCTGTTTATGCTGGAATCGCTCCAACAGCTGCTGAGTTGGGCACAACAAGGCTCGCTGCTGACAATGCTGGTGCTGAAGTTGCTGGTGTAGCCTCCTTGGGTGATGAAGGTGATGTAGAAGCTGTACGTGCTGCTGTTGTTTCTGAATCAACTCCATACTCCTGGTCTGAATCTGCTGATGATGCTTGATCTGCTACTGAACTTGCTGGATGGTGTCCATCATCTTTTAAGGTAACTAAGATAAGATTTGGAATTTTGTTTATTTTATTAATCATGCAAACTTTTTAGGAAACCTTATTTAGTATTTGTTTTCTTATATATGTTGTGTTCCAATTATATATGCCTTTATAATTTGTTATTTAAGCATGTATGATATTTGATATAATTATTGCTATATTACATGTCTGCATGTGCTTCTAGTATGGCCATAGATAGTCGGTTTTACCAATCTGCGTACCGGGTTGGGTGAAATACGGCCTGCGTGCTGCCGTTGAATTAATTTTAAATATAAATTTTCAGTTAAGTTTATTTTAATCGATGTACGACCTCAATTGTGAGGTCCACTTTGTAAATTTGTTGTAATTGGAGACATCAAGTTGAGTGGGAGCCCAACAGCAATGGAGGTGATCATTCGAGTGGGAGCCAATCCAAGGAAGTTGCAAAATCCAAGAAAAGTTTCTTGAAGACTGTCAAGGCTTAGTTAAAATTAGTTTGATTAAGTCTAGGTGGCCATACTAGGGGTTTTATTTTATTCTTTAATTTGTCAGAGCATGTTGTTTTATTATTCCTTTTATGCTTCTCGAAAGAGTTCACCTAGAATTGCTTGCTTAGGATAATAAAACCTACTCTCAAAAATGAATTATTGCTCAACCTATCGAAACACCACTTAGATGGATAAATAAAGAAAGCCAAAGCGAATTATTTGTCCATCATTAATAAGTAGGGTGGGAGCTAGGTCAATTCAAATTGGCTATCAAAATAGTTTTGGCCAAGAGTAGAGGAAGAGAAATATTGTATTCGATACAAATTTCTTGCCAAGAATCATTTTGAGTGATCGATCATAAGATGATCCACCAAAGATAACATGGGATCGAGTTTTGTTGGGCCAAAGTCCACTTGAACCCATGAGTCTTGTGGGTCTTGGTAAATTAAAACACTAAATGAGAGTTGATAGTGTTTTGATTTGAAATTAAAATTAGTTTAATTTCTTTTGATGAATAATAACTAAAATGAACAATTTTTGTCTCGTAGAATTATTTATGCCTTTTCACTCAAACATTCACCACTAATAAAATATTGTTTTCTCCTTGAGAAAGAGAAAAACAATTACACTGATTCCTTAATTGGCATCGCTATCACAAGATTGTCTTGGGCGAATTAAAAGAAACATGTCTTTGATATAACATTGAGCTAGGCATCAATATTAAAAGGTCAATCAAGCCAAATGAATAAATGTAATGTCATAGTATTCATACAACTTTAACTTCAAAATGTTTGAAGGTTAGAGGAAGGTTTTCAATATTTCTAAACTCAAAACCAAGTTCTTCGAACTAGTTAGAGTTGATAAATATGAAACCAATAACCAAATAGTCTCGGTTAAGCTAGATCAAGGCCAATTGATGACACTCATGTTTTGAAATAATTTGACTATTTTGAAACGTGAGAAACCTCATATCCCCCCTTTAGCTACAAATAGGAACATGCAATTAGTTATAGTTCATTATGAAGAGTTGGTTGTTTATCCATTTCCTCAAGACTTATAAGAGAAATTTATAGGTGATTCTATGATCTCATTATAAGTAGAAGTTTGATTTCTTAACCTCAATTAGAGAGAGAGAGAATCTCGGATAAACACACCCAACACATCGAAACCAAAAGGTTTAAAAGGAATAACTCATGTTCGAACATAAAACTTGTAACTATCTATTAAGTCATTCAAATCAGAGCTCATTCAGAAGCGTCACAGTGATAGACTTTTGAATGATAAGACTTTGAAAGATGTGATGTTTGTAAAGCATGAGTGTACCTTTTACAAGAAAGGGTGAACGTACCAACGAACACTCATGCATATGGATATATGTAGTCCAATCGAGCACAAGTACAAGGGATGAATTACTTCAAATCTTCAAAGATGAATAAAATAACACATGGTGATTCATGTCTGTGAGATTCATCTGAAGCTGGAATCTTAAAATAATTTGAAGATTTCGAAAATGAAGTAGTTTTGGCAAAACAATGAGAGCACCTAGATAAGATCGAAAGGATGCTAATGGTTGAGCCAAGAGTTTGAACAAATGACTCAAATGTAGCATAATTCTGGCACTATATGCTTAAGTCATATTAATCAGAAATGCATTCAGAAAACTGCATAGTGCAGGATTTTGGAAAACATAAACTTTGAAAAGTTCAATGTTTATAAAGCATGTCTGAGGGGTAAGATGACTATCAACTCTTATTGGAATTGGTGAACAAGGTAATGACTTATAAGGTTGCATACATACTGATGTATGTGGGTCTATGGGCACTACTGCTGGAAGAAGGTTTTTTGTACTATTTTGTCACTTTCAGTGACGATTTTGGTAGATATGGATATTTCTACTTAATACGCCACAAGTCCAAATCCTTTGAAATGTTCAAAGAGTTTCAAAGTGAAGTACAAAACCAACTTGACAAGAAAATCAAAATCCTTCAATTAGATTGAGGAGGTGAGTATTTGAGCCTCATTGACCATTCCAGAGAATGTGGAATTGTTTCATTACTCTCTCCTCTAGGAATACGACAATTCAATGACCTATCTAAAAGAGGAATCACACCTTATTAGATATGGTGCGATCAATGATGGTTGAGTTAACATTGCCGGTTACCTTTCGGGGATACACATAGTTAACCATAGCTCTTATTACTGAATAAAGATTATCTGAAGCACTAGAGAAGACACAATAACAGTGGTTATTAAATCATTTTCTAAAACAAAGGAGTATCACTTTTACAAACTGTTGTAGAGGAAAGTGTTTGTGTCTCAAAACGCTTTCTTCTTAGAGAATATGTTATTCTCTAAAATAAAGAGTGGGAGAGTTTTTGAACTTACCGAAGTTCAAGAGACACAAAACACTATAATCATCACCTAAACTCCGCTACTTGACCCTAGTTTAAGTTTTCCTATTGGTCGGAAAATTAAGAACAAGGTTGAGGTAGTAGAAGCTCCTCAAAACGTTGAGGAGGAGGTGACATGGACATTACTCCAAGCAAGGTCAGGTAAACAACTCCGCCAGCCACAAAGATATCGATCTTCTATGGATGAGCGTGAGATGTTACTTTTAGAAAGTAATGACTCTACCTACATCAAAGAAGCTTTAGCAAATCAAGTTTCCATAAGGTCTAAAATGGACTCCATGTATGCAACCAAGTTTAGAACTCGGTTGATTTGTCTGAATGTGTGATCCATCAGGCATAGGAGGGTTTTAAGGCAAAACATGGGTTCATTAAGATAGACATCAAGACAGACTACAAAATTAGATTTAGAAGAAAGGTGTGTACTTGACACAACTGAAGGGTCTTTTGTTGTAGTACTTGTAAACTTCAAGAGACCATATGTGGTCTTAAGGTAGCTTCTAGGAGTTGGAATCATTGACCTTCTTGACCAGGATATCAAAAGTTTGATGTACAGGGAAGTGCCAAAGATAATATTGTGTTTACAAGAAGTTCAGTGGGAGCAATGCGTTTTCTGATATTGTATGTGATTGACATGCTGCCTACTGAGAGGAAGATTCCCATGTTGCGTCTATTTAGGTTGACTTGGGAATAATTTTCAAGGTGAAGGATTGGTGGGGCTAAAAATTTTCTTGGAGACAAGATCTATAATGATAAATTAAAGATTTTGATTGTTTGAATCAAACTTGACTAGGTGTTGAATAAGTTGAACCCACTTCGAGAATGGATTAATTTCCATAAATCATAGCACATCCTTAGGGAATCTGATTGTCTCAAAACAATCATAAGATCTAAAAGGGATGAGACATATAGCTCACGCTTTAGGCGTGAGATTAATGTATGCCACGAGATGTTCAAATCCCAATATAACATATACATTGTGTATATGTATAAGAAAAACTAAGGATGTGTCCTAAGTCTAAAGTGGTTGATAAAATCTAAGTGTGAAGAGTTGCATTGATGCTACACTTATGACAGAGAAATATAATTATCTGAAAGGTCAGAGAATATTATACGGTCTGTTTGAGTGGTATTGAGGTGAGTTGGAAGAAGTTCCTAACATGACATGCGTTTAGTTCTACAAATAAGACAAGCTTGGCACGACTTTAGAAGTCGTGGCAGAAACTGTTAGGATTGTGAAGTTCGTTTCAGAACTAGGTGATGTTTCTCACATTGCGAGAGAAATGGAGCCTTGTTGATAGGACTCATCACTTAAGCAAAGGAACTGAAGCTCACTATGAATCCAAACATGAGTTTCGGAAATATCTTCCTGTATGAAAGGTCATTAGTGAGATGGTATATGTGCGAGGTTCATTGCAAGCATTATGTACTAAACTCCTGTTGTAGTTATAACATAATAGTCACGCATGGACAATAGGTATTGAACACATTCCGGAATATTAACAAGTCAAATTTACATGAAGTGTTCAAGAATTATGACCTTGTTGATTCATCATTAAGAATAACATTCCAAAAAATTTACATTAATTGTGGTTTAGAATTATGTAAATGTCCAAAAAGGTTAGCACATTCAAAATGGGAAATTGGATGAGGTCCGATTTCTGAAACCCCATTAGTGACCTTGATAACACTAGTCTTGGTCGACAGTCGATCTGGTTCCTAATTGTATTATCACGTAGGAACAGTGATAATATCGACACAATTAGCATGTAGGATTGAGGTGATGATTAAGTTTCGTGATCATAATGATGTGATGACATCATAAATCGATCACATGGGTATTGTTGAGAACAACTACTCAACTGACCCATAGTGGGAGCTCTTTAAGTTGGGAATTGTCATAGGAGCTCTCACCACTCAAAATTCCTGAATCCTGAGTTCAGTACAAAGACTGCATGATCTGCTGTGACTTTGGAGCGCGTCAAACGCCTTTCGTAACAGTAGGCTATAAAGGCGGTGTCTGGGTTACAGTTGGATCATGTGAGAATGTGTGTCTGAACAAGATGGCATTGTCCTCCCTATTAGGGACAATTGTCTTATTGGCCACTCGGTGAGATTGGACTGAAAATGCTTGGCCGAGCTCATTTGAATCAATATTTGATCATCTGCTTTTCAAAGTCTAAACTCGGAGATCGAGGAACATTCGGGTCTTACATAAGGATGACTTCAGCTTACCTTATCCGAACATGAAATAGTAAGTGACAAGGGAATTTAAGGAATCGAATACTTGTGGGACAAGTGGGAGATTGTTGGGAATGTCCCGACAATGTTCGATGTACACGGAGATTAAACCAAAATAATATAGTAATTATATGTCTTGATAGAGACCTCTATGATTAGTAATTGAATATGTTTAATTACAACTATATTACTTGGTCCTACTGGGTCACACAAGTTAGTGCCCTGGAACAATGTATGTAACCTAAGTGATATTGTATTACGTTTAGAAAAGTTATGAGCTGATTTCTGTGAGAAATCAGCCCAACACGAACCGTGTTGATTCAACACAGTCTGTGTTGGGACACCACGGTTCGTGGTGTCCATTGGCCGAGTTAATGGATGTTATGGAGTGCAACACAGACCGTGTTGGGCCTGAGATGCGCGCCGTTGGTTTAAGTCGGCCCTTTAAGGTTTTGAACCCTCTCCCTAGGTTTTCTAAACACTATATAAAGGGGTCTCTGTGATAGATTATTCTACACCAACTGCATGAGACTCTTAGAGAGATACGAGGGTGATTTCCTGAGTTCCTCTCTCTTTTAGTTTGCAGCTATAATTTCCTGAAACATTCTCTGTTTCTCGAAACATTCTCATACATACATCTTAGATTGAGATTCGTCTCGATCGGTTCGATCTAGCAATCGGGTTCGCGGAGTGCTGTGTGGACTTTTAGTAGAGGATTTCAGCATTGGAATCTCAAAGGTCAACCTCTTCATCAGCTGGATTAGCGATCATGTATAATTAATAAAGCCTCTGCAATTATTGTGATTAATTGTGTTATAATCGTTATGAATATTCCGCCAATTAGTCTGTATCTGTTTAGGAAATAGATAACTTAAAACCATAACACACGGTTCATACCCACGTTTTACTTAAAGATTATAAGACCCTACCCATACCCTACCCGCCTTTTAATACCCACACGGATATTACCCACACGGGTAATACCCACTTGGGCCATGGGTATTCATGGGTATCAAACTATTCAACTAACTATTCGTATTTTGTATTCTAACGTTTTAGATAATAAATTTATATTTGGAGCTCAAAATTCATATTTGAACTTCTTTTATTCTATCCTATCATATTATAAAGTTTCAATTTAAATAGTTAAAATTGAATTTTAATTTAAAGTTTCAGTTAGTTTTTGCGGCAAAAAGTATCTATATATGTCGCGATAAATGTTATCGAAGAAAAAGAATTAGGAGCTCAAAATTCATATTTGATCTTTTTTTAATCAACACTATCATATTACAAAGTTTCATGTTAAACCGATAAAGTTGAATTTTGCTTTAAATTTCAGTATATAAACGCAATACAACTCGATATGCATAGAGTTAACACATCAATGGGTGATACCCATGAATGATGGATACCCACACCAAATTATGGATAACCCATATCCATCCTTCCCATTACCAATCTCTAATGGGTTTTACCAACCCATTATGGGTGGGTAAGGGTGGGTACCCAATATATGGGTATCAATTCTCACCCCTACATTTGAATTCTTCTAGCTGTGTGTTTTGCAGGGCTTGAACAGAGTAACGACAACCGACTCTCTGTCATAGTAATTTTTAATAGATGTCTCTCGAATAGAATTATCGATCCTTCCTAGTAAACCATAGTATTCAGATCTTTTGTCTGAAAATGGTCTGTTGAATTTATTCTTATTAGTGGATGACGGAGTATTCATGAAATTTATATTCGTAAAATTTATCATAGTTAGTCTTGTAGAATTTTATTGGGGAACCCAAATTAGTGGTATCAAGTATCGGATTGCAAATGAAGAATTAAGAGCGTTGGGCTTGTGTTATTTTCTCCCCTTGAAGGCCCAAGATATTTTAAAGAAGCAAGGCCTCATTAGTTTAAGTAGGAGATGTATTAGTATTATAACTCTCATTCTCTTTCTTTCAAAAAAATCAGATTCATCGAACTCTCAAAATTGCATCTCTACCCTCTGCTGCTTGTCTTCATGCCCTCTCTATCTCTCGCCCCTCCGTTCCTACCGTCGCTCCCTCCCTGCCGGACGTCGACCGCCAGTGATCGTCGCAGGTGGTGGCCGGCAGCCTCCCTGTGGTTGTCTATCTTTTTCTTCTGCTCTTTTCTCTTCCCTTTTAAGGTAATCCCTAAACTTAAACTCTCCCACCTCAAAAGGAAATTATTTGTGTAAATATTGTTGGGTGTGAATTTCTGAGTATAGTTATTTGTTTTAGAAAGTAATTTAAGTGCAAAGTGTTGACCTTGAGTCTTAATTGATTATTGAGAAAGAAAAGTTTTGTTAGAATGATGTGAACTAAGCATGAGTTGTGAAATTGAATTTGAATGTTGAATTGGTGTTGTGCATGTTAATTTTGGTTGGAATTGAGGGTTAAGAGGGTGTGCATGTCAAATTAGTGGAAGTAGAGATAGTTGGGAATGACTCTTGAGAGGAGAAATAATAGGAATTTGTTTAGATTGCACTAGAATAGAGTAAATTGTGAATGCATGTCAAGAATTGAAGATTTCTATGTTAATTTGGGTGAAATTAAGGCTTTCAAGTGTTGCATGTATCTTGACTGGGTTGGAATTCGGAAGAGATGCGGAATTCTATACTTTGATGGTGAATTTAACATTGTATTATGTTCGGTTCATGATATTTGTAAAACAAAAGTCATGTATGTGGTTTGTGTGACCCAAATTGAAGGGAATTAGTGGGGTACTCTGCTGTGTTAAAAGAATTATCCATGGAAAACATATTTAAGATATGCGTTAGGGTATTAAATCAAGTGGAAAAGCAAGGAAGGACATCAAGATTTACGGTTTTCAAGTAAATCTCGTAATTTATGTTGGAACTATTTCAAGAGTATAAGAAGATTATATAACATGAGGAATCATGTGGAACAAGTATAAGGATCATATATAAGATAAACATTGATAATATGATCAACACGAGTGTATAAGAGACCAGCATGGGTCGTGCTGGTCTCCAGAGGGTAAGAAATACTATAGGGTTGGATTAGAGACCAGAGGGTATTAAGATCCAATAGCTATATTATCAAGACCAAGTCAAGGTCTTGATTCTCCATCAAGGACCTTAATTACACCTTTGACTAAGAGGTGTGATTAGGGTTGGATTAGAGGTGAAATTCTCCATTTGAGATTCCCAAGCCATTTGAGATCATCACAAGCATCAATTCCTCCATTCTATAATCACATCCTCTCAAGTATAGACTGCAGCTATACTTGAGAGAATCAAGTGAGAAACCTATGTCTTGAGTGCAACAAGAGCTAAGTTTTATTCCTTTGAACATTTATGGTACAGTAGATAGTTCTTAAGGAAAATGTGTTCGGCGTCCATCACTCTTAGTGATATCAAAACAAGATAAACATTTGGTTATTAAGTCATTTGTCCATCTTTTCATACATACCACAAGAAGATCAAGAAGTCAAGCCAAGTGAAGATGATGAAGATTCAAGCCGGTCAAACATCATTTTCCCAACAATCTGAATTTTATGGAGGCAACTGAGACTCCCGTAACCAAGAACATTGTGAAAAATAGTGGCCTTAAGTATTACCTTGCACCCGGTTTTGGAATTTTAGGATTTCGTTATGTATAACTCAAATTATGGTAAAATTAGTGATGGGCTTCCACGATATACATTTTTAGTTGGGCAGTAGGTTTGTGGTTAATTTAAAGGGGTAAACAGATCTTATTAACTTATGAGTTCAAAATAAAAGTTGTGGTATGCTCCGCAAGCTTTCCGAAATGGGGTTTTATGCATTCATTGGACATCGGGAGAGAAAGTTATGGCCCATTCTTTCGAGCTACGTAATTAAGTTTTACCCATAAAATAATGGTGACCATAGCATGTTCTATACACTTTTCACACCTTTTATAAGGCTTGTATGAGATTATGGTCACCATGAGAGTTGTGGCATGCAATTTAAGATTTCCATAGACTACTCATGTGTTGTCAACCGATGCTTAGAGCTTGAGTCATAGTTTCCCAAAATACCGCTCCAGACTATGTTTATTTCCCGAGACAGCTTTGCTACATTGTTAAGTCTCACCCTTTATTCATTGCTTCTAGCTTGAACTCTTAAATAGGAGGTTGTAGGACTTATTTGAGCTTTCCAAAGGGTCCTCTCGCAAAGTTTTCCGAAGCTTATAGAAAACGTTGTGCCCTTCCAAGTATCATGAAAATTCTCGAGACCTTCCAAATTTATTGGGTCCGTGTCTTACCGTTTTATTAAGAATTCCTCTTTTTTTTTTTTTAAGATCCCAACATAAGTCATTTCTATATTCTTATTTCAAGTATATTTCAAGGGGTCGTTGCGACAATTCGTTCAAGTCCGCTCAAGTTCAAGTAGTTATTCAGGCTGTTCAACCCAAGGTACGCATATTGCCTACCTTTCCCAAGAATGTTTTATTTATGCTGATGTTTTATGCTGATGACTTCATGATTCTTAATGCAAGAAAAGTTTTTGATTTTGTTCTTTCAATAATGAGGTCTATTGTTATATCGTGTTAACCACACTTGAGGTACTTTCGATGTCAACGGGCATCTGTCATGCAACCTGGTCAGTGTCTTCGATAAGGTTTATATGTGATGAGGTCTATAATGAGGTCTATGATGATGATGATGATGATGATGATGATGATGATGATGATAATGATGTTTATCTTTTTCCTTGGTTGTTGATGTTTTTATGGCTTGTTTGCGTTTTCCGTTTTCAAAAGAATTTAAAAGTTGCGCGAAATAAAATGAACTAGGAAAGTTTACACCGTGGGCGTATGTGTACTGAGTTTAGCCAACTCATTTGCAAAGTTTTTTGTTTTTGTTTTAGGAAGTGCTTCCCCAAGGGCTACAAGCTCCCAGGTCCAAAGTTGTAACTAAGATGCCCATTCCAGTTAAGGTAGGCGTTCGGTAACAAGAACAAGAGCTTTCCCGCTTGGATAAGGATGGTGAATCTTTCCATTTTGGAAAATAGGTTGGGTTTACATATTTTGATGAATGGATGTAAACTTTAAGTTGTATTTTATTTTGGGGTTGTTGATTATGATGTTAAGAAGTTGTAAGTGTAGTATGAACTTAATTAAGTTTTTATATATGGTTGTGTATGGTGTTGTATTGGTTGATTTCTTAAGCTTTGTCCTTTGTTATGGGGACGGCGGTAATGCATCTGGATTTGTATTTCTGTTGCGCTAATCTTTGGTTTATAAGGTGTTTAGTGAGAATCTGGTGATTATGAATTAAAACAAAGCACATTGCCATACTAGATACCTCACTATACTACCTTAATCCTAACCCTCCATCCAAGTAGCTCTAGCTAGTGACATGTCTTCCACTAACTCTAGAAGCCTCGCGTTTTCTCGAATTACCTCTCTCATGGACTTTTTTGATCTCCCATGTCCCCGATATCCAAAAAGTATGCTAATATCCTCACACACCATCAAAAGGGCATCCTGATTTCTCATAAAAACTTGTCTAAACCATCTCAGTCTAGTCTCTCTCAACTTCTCCTCGATTGGTTCTACCTCTATCTTAACTCGAAAAATGGAATTCCTTATCCTATCCAGTCTAGTATGATTGCAAATCCATCGAACCATCCTCATTTGTGCCACATTCAGCCTATGGCAATGCATCTTCTTAGTTTCCTAACACCAAACTCCATATAACATCGTTGGTGTAACTATTGTACTGTACACCTTACCCTTTAGCTTTAGAGGAATACTCCCATCAAATAACACTCCTGAAGCTGCTCTCCACTTTGCCAACCATCACTAATTCAGTGAGTAATATCCTCAATAATGTCTCCATCACTTTGTAAGACAGAACCTAGATATCAAAAGTTCTCCATGTGTGGAATGGCCACCCTTCCAATGGTAACTTTTTGACTCTAATTCTCATTCTCCAACCCACTAAAATGGCAAATTATGTACTTCGTTTTGACCTACTTAATCCAAAACCCTTAGATTCCAAAGTGTCTCTCCAAAGCTTCGCTTTATTGTTTAATCTTTCCCCCGACTCTTCTACAAGCACTATATCATTTGCGAACAACATACACCATGGTAATTCATCTTGGATCCCCTTAGTCATCTCGTCCTTAAAAAATGCAATAATATAGAAAGAGAACCCTTGAATCAACTTTGTCATCAAAATTTTCAATAAACAGAATATTCTTTTACTTTCTTTCACTTTGCTTCAAAAAAACTGAAACTTATGAAAATTAGATTAAAAATATCATGAAAAATTCAAATTGACTTTATCATCAATATTATCCTTTCAAAATTGAGAATAAAATGAAAAGACAATACAATTGAAGCATACCGCGGTTGGATTTGACGTTGTTTGAGTGAGAGAAGATGGAGGAGGGGGAATTCAATCTTGGAAAATACTTTGGAGCCCAATATGGACTTAGGGTAAAGGAAAATCCACAACCTAAGAACTGCAACTTACCCAAAATTTGCAAAAGGCTAGGTCACCATAAATTCCATAAATGAAAAACTTGCAACACCACCATCAAGCTATTAGGATTGAAGAGCACTCAAGCAAACCTCAAACAATAGGAAATAGTAGTGGAAAAGAAATAAGAAATTTGACACTAGGAATTTTAACGTGAAAAACCCCAAAGCGGTAAAAAAACCACGGAATCGATGCACTAGTAGGAGGATTACAATTACACTGGTTGTGTTTTTCTCTCTCTCACTTGATGATTTAGGAAAAGATCTGACCCCAATTTATATTAGAGATACAAGTCGGGAACTAGGTTAATAACACCGAAAACTTGCCGCACAAGAAAAACACACATGTGGGTCTTTATTCATGGCCCATCAGAGCGACACACAACAGACCTAGACGCTAGTAGCGTCCAAAAAACGCTGACAGCGGGCAAACCCGACGAAGGGCGCTGGTGGGGGGCTCCAAGACGCGAGCGGCGTGCGGTATTTCGCGTGTTTTGTTTGAGGCGCTGCGAGCGTCTTCTTCAGGCGCTGGGAGTGCCTAGTGTGAGAGGCGAGAGGCGCTCGGGGGGCGCTGGTAGCGCTGTTCAAGCGTCTCATCTTCTTCTTGGTTCCCCAGTTTGGTTTTCACACCCAACAATCTCCCACTTGGAGACCAAACCTCTATCATCCTCAACTTTCTCCACAAGTTCCTCTAGTGCATTGACCCACCTCCTCATAAGTCAAAGAGGCCTACTGAGGCCATACAAAGCCTCAATTTTCCAATATCCACTGGCTTGGTTAGCATATTGGTTGGGCTCTTACTGCCTACGATCTTCTCGAGCTTCACTTCACCACTTTCCACCAGCTTCTGAATGAAGTGATATCTCCTTCTAATATGCTTCGTCCTTAAGTGTAACACTGGATTCTTTGTTAGTTCAATGGCACTCTAACTGTTACAATGAAGAACACCATCCTACCCTTGGTCAAGAACCTTTAAGAAATCCTGCAGCCATATCATTTCTTTTCCTGCCTCAGACAGGGCGATATATTCGGATTCTGTAGTTGACATAGCAATACACTTCTGCAATCTTGACATCCAATTGATTGCCGAGCCACCAAGAGTGAACACATAGCCTGTTGTACTCTTGCTCGTATCGACATCCCCACTCAAATCAACATCTACATAACCTTTCATATCAAGGTTAGTTCCACCAAACATAAGACAGTAATAAGACCTTTCATATACCTCAACAACCATTTCACAACTTCCTAGTGTGATTTCCCCGAATTGGACATGAAACGAGACACTGCTCCCACTGTAAAAGAAATATCCGGTCTCGTGCAGACCATATCGTACATCAAACTCCCAACATCTGAAGCGTAAGGAACTCTAGCCATGTATTCTTTCTCCTCCTTGGTTCCGGGTTGTTGTTCCTTGGATAGTTTGAGATGGTTTGCCATAGGAGTGCCCCTAGGTTTTGAATCAGCCACACCGAACCTCTCTAGCACCCTGTTGATGTGGTCATCCTGAGACAACCTCAAAACTCCTTTGTCCTTGTCTCTGGTAATCCTCATGCCAAGGATTTGATTTGCAGCACCCAAATCCTTTATCTCAAACTCTTTTGACATCCTCTCCTTAAGACAGGTAATCTCCTTCATGTTTGCCCCTACAATCAATATATCATCCACATGGAGAATTAAAATAATATAAGATTTAGCAAAACTCTTATAATAACAGCACTGATCCTTATCACTCCTCTTGAACCCGTTGTTACACATGAAGGTGTCAAACTTGATGTACCACTTCCTTGGAGCCTGTTTCAACCCATATAGACATTTTCGAAGTCTACACACCAAGTGTTCCTTCCCTGGAACTTCATATCCCTCAAGTTGCTTCATATACAAGTCCTCCTCCAAATCTCTATGCAAGATGGCCGTTTTTACATCCATCTGCTCCAGATGTAAATTCTCCATTGCAACCATACTAAGGACAATTCTAACAATGGTTAGTTTCACAACAGGAGAGAAAATCTCATTATAATCAATACATTCCTTTTGTGAAAATCCCTTATCCACTAATAGAGCCTTGTACCTCACAACGCCATTAGGCTCATTCTTGATCTTGAAAACCCATCTATTCAGCAAAGCTTTCTTCCCTGCAGGCAACCTGGTTAGTTCCGAAGTTTTGTTTTTCTCAAGTGAGGCAATCTCATCATCCATTGCCTGCTCCCACTTGGAACGATCCTTAACCCGCATAACTTCAAGATAGCATTCTGGCTCACCAGCATCTGTTAGTAATAAGTAATATATGCAAAGCTGGAGAATATCTTTCAGGTGCATTACCTCTGGTAGCCCTCGTGGATCTCCTCACAGTGGGTGGTGGAGTTTATTCATCGTCACTAGAGCTTTCAACTAGCACTTGTGGATCAGGCTCTTCAGCAACCTGATATGTAGTCTGTGGAACTTCATGTGATGCCTCTGTCTCTATTGTTTTCCTCTCATGCACATCATCAAAAAACTTGACAGTTTCTAGCTCCATCACCTTTGCTCCCACTAATTCCTTGTTTCTTGAGTCTCTTGATGCCTGCCAGTGTTTATACAACATATTCTCATTAAAGACTACATCATAGTGTCTCAACATCTTCTAACCATCCCATAGCTTGTATCCAAAAGCGTCAGTCCCATAGCCAACTAAATAATACTTTTTGGATGTAGGATCCAATTTGTCAGGCTTGTCAGGAACAGTCATCACATAAATAGTACAACCAAAAACACGCAGAAAGGAATAATCAACTTTCTTACCACTCCATACCTCCTCAGGTACCTTCATATCTAATGGAACTGATGGACTCTTGTTGATTAGATATGTTGTTGTGTTTACTGCTTCTGCCCACAAATATTTGGGTAATCCAACATGAATCCTCATGCTCCTGGCTCTCTCATTCAGAGTCCGGTTCATCCTCTCTGGTATTCCATTCTGCCTTGGTGTGCTGGGAACAGTTCTCAATAATCTAATATCGTTCTGTTCGCAATATTTCACGAACTCCTTCTTTTCATACTCCCCTCCATTGTCTGTCCTCAAACACTTCACCTTCAATCCAGTCTGTGTCCCAACCTATGCTTTCGACGTCAAGAAAACACTAAACAAATCAGATTTATTCTTCAAAAAATAAACCCATACCTTCCGACTATGATCATAAATAAAGGTGACATAATATTGAGCACCACTCATGGATTTGACTGGCGCAGGCCCCCACGCATCAGAATGCACTAACTCCAACTTTTGTTTTTTTAGTTCCCTGCCAACTTTAGTGAAAATGACCCTCTTCTGCTTACCGAGGATACAACTCTCGCAGAGTTCCATATCTACGGTTTTCAGATTCTCCAATACGCCCTTTGAAGCTAGAATCTTTATGCCCTTTTCACTCATGTGACCAAGCCTACAATGCCATAAACTAGAATAGGAAGCAACATTGACATTAGAAATCACGTTAGCGCTATCACTCGTGGAGTACAATGTATTGGATCTCAATCCCTTCGCTACTACCATAGCACCTTTCACAATTTTCCATCTTCCATTCCCAAACCCTGCAGAATAGCCCATCTCATCAAGTTGATTAACTGAAATCAAATTCCTTTTAATACCTAGAATGTATTTGACATCTTTCAGCTTCCAAAGACCACCATTAGCAGTCTTAATTGTCATGTCTCCTCTACCTGTTATCTCATAATATTTGTTGTTAGCAAGATAAACTCTGCCAAAATTTCCACTCTTGAAATTACGAAATAACTCCTTGTTAGAAGAAACATGAAAGGATGCGCGCGTATCAACTATCTAAGACTCTTTAGGGCTAGATATGCTCAAGACAAGAGCTTCACAAAGGTCTTCAGCAGAGTTGACAGAGTCATGGTTATTGTTACCCTTCCCCTTCTTAGGTTTAGGGCAATCCCTCTTAAAGTGACATTTATCCCCACAACCATAACACATGACTTTACTCATGTTCTTAGACTTGCCTTTACCCATAGACTTCGATCGTCCTGGAATATTAGAATTCCTATTGGTCTTCCTACCCATGACACTTAAGGCACTTCCCAAAGACTCCTCACCATAATTCTTCCTACGGAGACCCTCATTAAGAAATACAAACTTGACCTCATCAAATTTCATTTCGTCAGTATCCTTAGCACTACTAACAGTAGTTACAAGGGTTTTCCAAGAATCAGGTATGGAAGACAATAATATGCAAGCTCAAACATTCTCAGCAAAAACAATCTTTACTGAAGCAAGTTGTGATAAAATTTTAGTAATCTCATTAATATGATCAGCCACATCACCACCCTCAGCCATCTTACAGCTTGTTAATTTGGTGAACAAATATATCTAATTTGCTGCGTTGGGCTTCTCATACATCTCCTCCAGTGCTTTCAGCAATTCCTTCGTTGTCTTTTTCTCCATAACGTTAAACTTGACATTTCGAGCCAATGACATCCTGATCAGGGACATCGCCTGTCGATCAAGCATATCGTACTCATCATGCTCTATTTTATCTGGCTTTGCCTCCAACAGAGGAACATGCAGCGACTTTGAGTACAACAAACCCTTAATCTGTAACTTCCAGTAGGTGAAGTGAGATCCATCAAATTTCTCGATTTCATACTTATCTTCTGCCATTGTTTGAAAGCAAGTTCTCTTTCACCAACCCCTGCAGGCTCTGGTACCAGTTGTTAGGATCGAAGAGCAGTCAAGAAAACCACAAACAATAGGAAATAGTAGCGGAAAGAAATAAGAAATTTGACACCAGGAATTTTAACGTGGAAAAACCCGAAGCGGGAAAAAAAACCACGGAATCGATGTATTAGTAGTAGGAGGATTACAATTACACTGCTTGTGTTTGTCTCTCTCTCACTTGATGATTTAAGGGAAAGATCTGACCCCAATTTATATTAGAGATACAAGTGGGGAACTAGGCTAATAATACTGAAAACATACCGCATAAGAAAAACACACATGTGGGCTTCTATTCATGGCCCATCAGAGCGACGCACAACAGATCTAGACGCTAGTAGCGTCCAAAAAACGCTGGCAGGGGGCAAACCCGATGAAGAGCACTAGTGGGGGCTCCAAGACGCGGGCAGCGTACGGTATTTCGCATGTTCTATCTGACGCGCTGGGAGCGTCTTCTTCAGGCACTAGGAGCGCTTAGTGTGAGAGGCGAGAGGCACTGGTAGCACAGTTCAAGCGTCTCATCTTCTTCTTTGTTCCCCAGTTTGGTCTTCACACCAACATAAGCAAATTGATAAAGTAAGCAAGATTTGAGAGAGATAGAAAGCCAAAGCTTTTCAATTTTTCATTCATCAACATTCAATGCCCTTCTTCCTTTTGAATGCCATGTATTTATGAAGGCATTGAGGTGGAAGTAGTCTTGTGATGTACTGTTACAAAAGGACCCAAAACATTATAAATAATACCCTGAAAGTGGAGTTTTACATCAATGCGAGGGTGAGGGTGAAAGGGGAAAAATACATCAAAATAATGAGAAGCGTAACCGAAGAAATGCAACAAAACACACAATGTAATGCCCCGTATTTTTTTAGACTTGATTTACTACACTAATTAAAATTCTAACCTCAATTACGATTCATTATTTATTTTAATTAGCCAAATTTTCTTTACGTTTCAATTAGTTATACTAACTCTTGTAAGAGTAATTTAATTTGTGAAATATAATATTTATTAAATTGGTTTTATGTATATAAATTAATCTATTTTTGCACATTTTTCATATTTATTAAAGTTAGTATTACTTTTACTAGGCTTTTCTTTTACTAAAATTAAAAATATTACATTACCCCCCCTTCCCCTTCCCCTTTTTTTCCCAATAAAAACATTAGTAGCTTCACCTCTCTTCTTCATTCCTTCTTCTTCTTCCTCAAGCCTCCCATGGCTTTCTAGAAAAGATTCACAACCATGTGCAGAAAATGTAGATTACATCCATAAAATGATCAAACTCAACCTCTATAAATATTCATGTAGAATGGGTTTCAACCATCATCATCTTCCTCTCTTCATATTACCATCTCCGTAAAAACTCCATAAGTATCTCCTTCTTCATCAACACCATCCCCCATTAACCCCTCCAGCACCACCACCCAAACCTCTGCCGCCACCCTCCACGTCCATAATCACCGCCCAGAACCACCATTACCACCACCATGAAACCCACCGAGCATCACTATTAGCCACAACAAATTCATATTTTCTCATATTCAAACCTAATACCCCACCAAATCACACCCAATTACTCATAAAAATAAACCCAAATTCATTAACATAGACTTACACTTAATAATATTTGGTGGAAACTCGCCGGAAAACCACCGCTACCACCGCTGAACTGCCCTCCGCCAGCCATCGTCGCGACACCCCTCTCACCTGCCTCTCTGTTTCTCCCTTCTCTCGTGTTCCTCTTGTGCGTGCAAATAAAGAGGAAGAAAGGGGATTGGGCCCCTTTTAATTTTATTTAACTCACTCTTTGTTTCCTCTCTATTGGGCCTCAGCTTTCCGAACAGCTCATACCTATCAAATTGGGTAATTTTCAATATAAATGTATATCTCAATATTCACTATTTCATCAATTTTGATGTAAATAAGCCCACGCCTACTCTCCTCAACCCATTCAAGAAGGCCCAAGCAAAATAAAGAATAAAGATAGGGTCGTTCAAGAAAGAAGTCCAGTTAACCCCGGCCCAATAAAGGAGATTCAAATCCAGGTGGAGGTCTAGAGGCCGATCCATATCATATGCTCCTTGTTCCAAGAGGATATCCAAACATCCTAGAGGGTCCAAACCCAAGAAAGACTCGTCCAAGACAAGATCCAAGTCACGTCCAAAGGCCCAGTACCAAGCCCAAAGTGAATTTCACATTTTGATCATTTCAGTTTTGAATTTCACGGTTTTTGTCTTTTGGATGTAATTTTCACATTTTCAGCTTTTAATTATTTTTTGTGTGATTTATATTATCATCATAGTATTTAGAGTCATGTAAGATACCAAGTGAGA
Source organism: Portulaca oleracea (assembly GCA_029582165.1). NCBI lineage: Eukaryota > Viridiplantae > Streptophyta > Magnoliopsida > Caryophyllales > Portulacaceae > Portulaca > Portulaca oleracea. The sequence goes on along the minus strand of CM055885.1, from coordinate 2,604,265 downwards.
TATATAAACTTGAGCATCAAGTCATAGGAGTCTAGATTAGTCTAGAAGGTTCTAGGATGTTCTAGAAGGTGTAGTGTGTGTGTGATATATAGGCATGTAGAAGATTGCTTTGGCGCCAATATTTGTTCTTTTAGATACGGTTGGCTTATTTTGTAACTAATCCATCTTGGATTAGGAAAGCCAAGTCCTACTAGGATAAGATTGATGTAACTAACTCCCCTTAGGATAAGGAGTCCTAATCCAAGGAGGATATAGCATAGATAGGCGTCTAGATCTAGGATATCTTGGCTTGCACGCTAAGTAGGAGTAATCCTAGTCTATTTTGACTAGCTTGCACGCCAAGTCTAGAGTCCCAGTCCATATGGGACTGTATTAGTATAAATAGCTAGGCTTAGGGGTGTTCATCGGTTCAAAATCGAACCAAACCGAATAAGCCGAAAACCGAGTAAGGGGTAAACTCCAAACCGAAAATCGAACCGAATAAAATCGGTTCGGTTCGATGTTTGGTTTCATCGGTTTTGAACCGAATATTGCACATTATTTATGGTTTTTCACCGGAACCGAATAAACCGAAAACCGAATAAGGTCTAAAGTCCAAACCGAAAACCGAACCTAATAAAAATCGGCTCGTTTGGACCGGTTCAATTCGGTTCGTTCTCGGTTTATTCGGTTTAAAACCGAATAATGCACACCCCTAGCTAGGCTTGTAGCCTTTCAAAGCCACCTTAGTTTATAACCTGAATAGAATAATGTTTTTAGCTTACCCCTTGAGTGTTTCGTGAGAACCTCATTGATCTTTTCTATTGTATCTTGGTTTGGCAACCAAGTGGTTTAGGAAGAGCTTGAACCTTGAACCTAGAAGGTATTTCTGTAACTAGGTTAAATGTTAAGTTAGCCCTAGGGTTTTCTTTCTTGTGGTATTTCTATATCAAGATAGGATCCCTTGAACTATCCCGGTTACTTCTATCTCAGTTAGTTAACCATAAGGCTAGTCAAGTAACTCTCACAATACTCTCAAACCCTCTCCCAACGTCTCCCCTCCCCCTCTCTCAAACGTCTCACTCTCTCTCCCACAACAAACTCCCAACGAACTCTCTCTCTCTCCTCTAACTTATTCCCTACTTTCTCTCGATTCAATTTCTCTCTCTCACAAAGGCCTCATGCCAAAATAACCCTCTCTCTCCCTCTCTCTTCCTCTCTCTCTCTCTCTCTCTCTCTCTCTCTCTCTCTTTCACACACTCTCTCTCTCTCTCTGTCTCTTTCACGCTAACCTTCCTTACTCTTCCCCTCTCATACTTTCTCTACAAAAGACCTCACGTCAAAAATAGCCGCTATAGATCCTGGTTTCTCACGTGATTCCATCCCCTTTTCTCTCATATTCACGTGAAGCACCCCTACTTCCTTGATTGGTTGCATGTGCCATTGATGTGTAATCGATCAAGATCCAATCTTTGATCCCGTTATACATCAAAAGTGGTATTAGAGCTTAGGTCCTCACAAAGTGCAACCCTAAACTCCACAAACAGCCCAAATACAATCCATTCCCTTCCCAAATCATGAAACCCCTACCATTGACCATCCATGGCGTCAGGAAGCAACAACAGTTGAGACAAAACTGCTAACAAACAACTACTGCAGGAAAAGGCTGAATTGGAAGCAAGAGTGACTTATCTCACCGATCAGCTAAAGCGATACATGAATATGCAATTCAGGACGCCTCAGGAAATTGAAGAGGAGGACGTCCCCAAAAGCTCTAGTCAAGCCGAACAGTCTACTAGCTCATCAAGGAGATCACGTCGACCTAGGCGTGAACCAAGGGAAGAAGGACTCGACTTCAAAGTTGATATTCCTGAATTCGACGGTAATCTTGATCCTAAAATCTTTCTTGATTGGATTCAAACTGTTGAAAGAGTCTTTGATCTGAAAGATATTGTTGATGATAAGAAAGTTAAGTACATTGCTCTTAAACTTCGAAAGCATGCTAATATATGGTGGATTAACTTACAGAAGAAACGATAGCATACCCGGAAGGAAAAGATCGGAACTTGGGAAAAGATGAAAAAGAAACTTCATTCAAAGTTTCTTGCTGCAAGCTACTTCAAAGATAATTACTTTTGGCTGCAACAACTCTCCCAAGGAAGCAAAAGCGTGGAGGAGTATACAAAAGAATTCGAACACCTTCTCTGGAGGCGTGATCTGAAAGAAGATGAACCTCAAACCCTTGTGAGGTATCTTGCTAGACTAAACGAAAACATAAGGTATGTGGTGGAGTTCAACCTTATGAAACTCTTGATGAATTGAGTACTTTGGCTAACAAAGTGGAACAACAAAAGAAGAGAAGAGGCAAAGAGGCGCCAAACAGAAACCCCAACTCACAAAGACCTCATACTCGCCTCAAACCTACACTCTACAAAAAGGCCAAACCACATCCCAAACGTCTGCCACAAAAACGCCCAACCCTGCGTCCCAAACCGTCCTAAAACCAATCCAGGCCACGCCTACTGATAGAAGGAGGTGTTTCCGGTGTCAAGGGCTCGATCACATTACTTCTGAATCCCCTAACAAGAGAGCCATCACACTGATGGAATTTCAAAACGCTCTCTTTGAACCTGAACCAGAGGACGTAGATGAAGAAACCCACACCACCCATAACGAATCCGAAGAAGAGGTCATGGAAGAACCAGATCAAGGAGAGATGCTGGTTATGAGGAGAGTTCTCAATAGCTCTCCAGTTCCTAAAGATCTACAACAACGGGAAGCCATCTTCCATTCTCGTTGTACTGTGCAAGGGAAAGTTTGTTCTTTGATCGTTGATGGTGGAAGTTGTACCAATGCAGTTTTAGTTACTATGGTGAACAAGCTTCAACTCCCCACAAGCCCACACCCTACGCCATATACTGTCCAATGGCTCAACCAGGGAAAGGCTTAAAGGTGAATTAACGCTGTTTGGTAAGCTTTTCTATTGGAAAGTCTTATCAAGATTCAATCTGGTGTGATGTAATACCTATGGATGCCTGTCATATTCTGCTTGGAAGACCATGGTTATTTGACACGAGTGTTATACATGATGGAAGAGCTAATACCTACACATTAATGGTGAAAAACCAGAGGGTCAAGTTAGCTCCCCTAAAGGCATCAAAATCAACTCCAAAGAATGATTCAAAGGTCATCTCTTTCATGATCAGTGAACGCCCTGAGTTTAGTGAACACAATGAAGTCATTCCATCAAGCCCTAGCCACGAAAAGTCTACAAAAGAGCCCCAACTCGTCGTCCCTCACGTGAGCTCAGTGGAAGAGGCTTCATCAGAGTCCAGTCAACGTGAGATCCAATCTGTAGGAGATCACATGAACCCTAACACTTTCCAAGGGTTCGAAACGCAGTTGATGGTCACTCCAAGGGCATAACCAAGAAGAAAACTCTCCATCCAAGCGCCCTAGTGATTGCAAAGAAGAAGAGAACCAACATGGTTCAGATTCGAATAGGGATTACTACTATCGAAATCCCAAGAAGTCTACTTGTATGGTTAGTCACACCTGGTGGTCTAACTACTGTTCTTTTTACTATTGTGAGACTTATGAATCAGGTCTTGAAGCCCTTCATCAGCAAGTGTGTCAGTGACACATTCATACATAGCAAGAGTGAGAAAGATCTAATCTTTCAGTCCTCTGAAGAGTTCATGGTTCACGCGAAGGTCCTGATTGACATGAAGGTTCCAGTTAGGTCTATTGAAGTATTTACACTGATTGTTCTCCTAGATAAGGTTGGCTTATTTTGTAACTAATCCATCTTGGATTAGGAAAGCCAAGTCCTGCTAGTATAAGATTGATGTAACTAACTACCCTTAGGATAAGGAGTCGTAATCCATGGAGGAGATATCATAGATAGGCGTCTAGATCTAGGATATCTTGGCTTGCACACTAAGTAGGAGTAATCCTAGTCTATTCTAACTGGCTTGCACGCCAAGTCTAGAGTCCCAATCCGTATAGGACTGTCTTAGTATAAATAGCTAGGCTTGTAGCCTTTCAAAGGCAACTTAGTTTATAACCATGAATAGAATCAAGCTTTTTGCTTACCCCTTGAGTGTTTCGTGAGAACCTCATTAATCTCTTCTATTGTATCTTGGTTTGGCAACAAAGTTGTTTAGGAAGAGCTTGAACCCTGAACCTAGAAGGTGTTTCTGTAACTAGGTTAAAGGTCAAGTTAGCCCTAGGGTTTTCTTTCTTGTGGTGTTTCTGTATCAAGATAGGATCCCTTGAACTATCTCGGTTACTTCTATCTCAATTAGTTAACCCTAAGGCTAGTCAAGAAACTCTCACAATACTCTCAAACCCTCTCCAAACGTCTTTCCCCCTCTCTCAAACGTCTCAATCTCTCTCCTACAACAAACTCCCAATAAACTCTCTCTCTCTCTCCTCTAACTAATTCCCTACTTTCTCTCCATTCAGTTTCTCTCTCTCATAAAGGCCTCACGCCAATAGAACCCTATCCCTCTCTATCTCTCTCTCTCTCTTTCACGTCAACCTTCCCTACTCTTCCCCACTCATACTTTCTCCACAAAAGATCTCACGTCAAAAATAGCCTCCATAGATCTTGGTTTCTCACGTGATTCCATCCCCTTTTCTCTCATATTCACGTGAAGCACCACTACTTCCTAGATTGGTTGTACATGTCATTGATGTGTAATCGATCAAGATCCAATCTTTGATCCCGTTATACATCATATTTACTCCTCTTATTAATATTTTTCCTAATTATTCAGAATTATCTAAATCATATTTTCAAGTATAAAGGCAAGATTTCTCTTTTATCGGCAACGTCAGGTATATTTCGATGACTGTAACCTTCAACACTGTTTAAATGTAAAAACTAAGGATAGTCTAATTAAAGTGGAATAATTATTATTTTCGTTGTTTCAAACATTGTTTTATGATTAATACATGTGGGCCTATCCAATATTTATTATTTAGTTTTTATTGTCCATGGTTTATTTTTCATTGATTTATTTTCCTTGTTAGAATTCATTGCCCATTAATTCATTGTTATTGTCCATTGGTTCCTTGTGACGCTGGTATACCGGTTCATGTGGGTTGATCGGCCCGCATGCACGCATTGTCGGGGTTACAGTATTTTGTAGAGTACTGCAATTTCAGATCAAATCATTGTTCATTGTTGATTGTTATTGTTTATTGTTTATTGATTATTGTTTATTGTTCATTGTCATTATCATCACTGCTTTAATTGTTTATTTTCGTTCTTACTGATTATTTTATTGAAAAAAATATGGTAAGGTTCCACATTCAGATAATAATCTTCAATCGAGTATATTCTGTTCTCTCTCATTTCAAAATGAATTTACACTAGGCCCCAATAAAATTATTTGTTTTAAAATGTTTTTACATTACCGTGTTGAATATATTGAGCTCCATCTCATTTTTCTCCATGTTTTCAAATGTTTTGTTTTTAGGTATCAGCGGGACATTTTGGGCAGAGTAGTGGCAAGGATAACTCAATTAGCATATCAGACCATCACCTAGTTATTTTAGTTTTAAGTTTCAATATTAGTAGTTGGCTCACCACTACAATTTGACTGCACATTTAATATTTTCATTGTAGTTGAACAACCTTTTCTTTTTCTCAAATTTTCCTTAAATATATTTTATTTCAGTTATTTACATAGCAAAAGCCTTGTTTTCCCTCTCTTGGGTGAGCGGTGTAACGCTCCCGACTTTTATGCTTCCGCTAAACCAAGATTAAAAGGATTAAAATATTGCTAAGTAACACCCCAAGAGTCGGGGCATTTCACACAGGGCATGATCATACCATAGGTGGCGCACAAACATGCATCCTGGTTTTTTCCCAAATGTCACCCTTCCCCGAATTTGGCACGATCATGCATCATAAGTGGTAAGACGGTGCCACCCTCTCAGGAGGGGGGGGGGGGCTAGACGATCATGCACCTGGTATGGGTTGCTATATATTTAACGTTTTCCTAACAACTAGGACAACGGTCGTTATGACTCGAGGAGTTGGGGCCCTAATATTCAGGTTTGGCCTTTAGTCTCAAGGAAGGTTCTAGGAAAAGAGTTTGTAAATGGTTTTTGAATAATTAAGGTTTAATGAAATAAGGAGAAACAAGGGCTCGGGGGTAGTACAAGGCCAACCTAACAAAGAACTAAACACGGATTTTGTGGGTTTAGATGTGATCAGTATTTGGTAACCAGGTGTGAGGATTGCACAGATAGCTAGCATCAATTTTCCTCTCCCGAGTGGTAAATTGATGCATACTTCCCAAGGTCTGTCATCATTCTCATGTACGACGATCCTTGATAGTATTCGAACGCAATACTAATTGATTGGTTCAAAAATCCCTCCCACCAGAGTTAGAATTAGGAACCAATCACTCTGCCCTAGAGTCCTAATTCGATGTTTGACAAGGATTCATAACCTCTCGACACCCAAATCCCCCAATTATCGAATGGAAATATAAGGTGGAACACCTAGTTACCTCATTAATCCCACTACTTCATATTTAATCTCTCATTAAGGGCTCTAATTACCCCCTAACCCTATGATATTTAGCTACTCATAGTCATAATGAACAAAAACTCAGAAATTGAAACTAGGTTTAACATGATCTTAACACAACAATCTAAAACTAGCATGAAATCAATAACCAAAGCAATTAAAGGTAATAATTAAAGAAATAACAATAATCAAAGCATATAAATTTGAGAAAGAGAACAAGATACTTATTAATTAGGGTTTGAAGGCAAATAACAAGAAGTAGATCTCATACTGCGACGAAATCAACCAAAACTTCAATCAAATCAACACTAAATTGCACTAAATTCAGGAGTAGGGTAATTAATAATACTAATCTTGATTAAGAAAGACTTAAAAACGCAAACTTATAAACGATAAACTCTGTCTAAGAATCAGTACTATCAAAAATATGAAAAATACATTATATACTTGGGGGAAAAAGGGCAAAACACAGTCATTTTGCCAAGAAAAATTCGGCAGAACAGGGTCGTCACATGCATGACATGGGATGTCATGGTCGTGACGCCTGGATATAACAAAATTGGGTTCTTTTCCGTCACGGATGAGACACGTGAGGGTCAAGGCCATGAGGCGTCTTCTGGTTTGAGGCTTTCGCTGAATGTCACGGTCGTGACAATGAGAAAGATGACTTTGCTAAGAAAGGAGAAATCACCGGTTGATGTTGAGCTGGGATAGGAAAAGATAGATGTACTCCCTCCGTTCCAAAGTAATTGTCATATTTCATAATTTTGCATATACCAATGTTTTAACTAAAAAAACTACTTAGATAATCAAATATCACTACTTTTTAAGGTGTGGGTAGTGAGAGAATGTGAGTAGGAATATTTTTATTGATTGGAAAAGTAAAAAGTTAACATAATTATTAAAGGTAAAATAATTAAATTAGATATTGGGAAATGGAAAGTGACAATTATTTTGGAACACAAAAAGTTAGTTTAAGTGTCAAATAATATAGAACGGATGGAGTAATATTCAATCTAACAAACCTGCCTCAACATAAATCACAACTCAACAGTAAAGAATATTGATGTTGTAAAATCTCAAGGTTATTCATAGGGGTGAACAAAAATATCGGGTACCCGAATCCGGATCCAGATCAAGAACCAGTTGAAGCCGATGGATCTGGATCCGAATCTTAGTTATCTGGATCCAGACTAGATCCTAAATTTGGGGATCCATTCATAAATGGATCCGGGACTGAACCTTGACATTAGGATCCAGAACTGGATCCAATATCCAAGATCCATGAAATTATTTAATACAAAAACTATTTTAGGTCCTAATATTAAGTGAAGAGTACTACTCAATTAGCCAACATTCCACTCTCAGATCTATGTTCCAACCCTATGTTGTGAGAATCACTGATTTTCCTTATATCTTACGCCACTGCTCGCCTAGACGCATGCTCCTTCAATCCTCATTCATTTATTCATTCTCCTCCTCACTGTAGAAACTTTCTCATTCAAACCTCTCAATCCTCACACCACTGCCTTCTCTCTCTCAAATCTCGCCCATCTCAAATCTCAATCATCAACACATACACATACATAGGCCTCTCAACCATTCACATATACTCCCTTTCCCTCTGAATCATCACTATTGTCTGTTGTGCATAACCTTGGAGTTTATCTTCGTTGAATTGCAATGTTTGAGACTTTTGAACGTAGAGCTAGTTGGAACTAGTGATCGAGTGGATAAATATCATTAAAATGTCCAGATTGTAGTTGCCAACATAAGTATAAAAATTCGTGCAATGATAGTGTGTTTTCAAACAAAGTACCTGGATTCAAATCGATTTTTGGTTGATCCGGGACTGGATCATGATTTTAAGATCTAGTTTGAAATGGATATGAGACTGGATCATAAAATCAAGAACCGATATTAAATGGATGCGGGACTGAATCCTTAAATTTTAGGCAGCTATTCCGTTTGCCCACGACTAGTTATTTATTTAGGTAGATGGTGCAGAAACCCAATGTTGCATTTAGAAAGTGAAAGCACTGAATATTGTGTTGTCAAATTTAAACATTATCACTCAATAAATTAATATTGAAAAAGTGAATGTTAATTTCTACTAACATTATAATGATTTTTTTAATCTTTTGACCGTAATATACCCACTCTTTGGGGTATTTGGTCCTAATTAATATATCCACCTTTACTGTTAGATACTAATAAACCGACCTTTATACCTTTGTGATTTTGATGTACTTACCATGACTTAATTGGTGGTGACCCGGTCTGAAGAATAATGTGGCAGCATAACTTTAATAGTGGTGAACCTATCTCATGGATGGCGTAAGTGGACTTGCATTGGTTCCTTATAGGTCTCGGGAAGTTTCCATTATAATCGAAACTTCCCGAAACCTATAAGGAACCAATGTAAGTCCACTTTCGCCATCCATGACATAGGTTCACCACCATTAAAGTCATGCTAAGTACATTAAAATTGTCAAGGTATAAAAGTTAGTATATATTACGATCCAAAAAATTTATTAAACTATATTTTATTATTTTCATATAACAATATTACTTAGTTATCTAAATTTGTCACCTCATATTTTTTTTAAAAAAAACAATTACTTAGTTACCTAAGCGAATAAATGAATACGAGTTTCATAAAAATAAAACTCAGAATTAAAAAAAATAAATATAATTGTTAACAAAAATTTCGATCCTGAAATAAATAAAGACAAGAAATTGAGAAACAAATATAATTTGTATTAATATTCGAATGTATGCGGGTACAATCTCTATATTAAATACAATAATGATGATCCTCTGATTCGATCTCCTATGGCTTGGGTGAGTCGAGGGTGCGGACGCTTGATCTCAATCTCGAGTATAGGTCAATTTGAAGAACTCAGCGGTAGTTCTTTACCTTGACGTGCAGAAAACTTGGGGTTTTTGATCTTGAACTTTTGTCGACCTTGATCCTTGGCACTTGGGAGCTGGAGGTCGCTTTCAATTCGAGCTTCTGAATTCTCTGAAGTGTAGAATGTCGAATGCCTCCAGGGTAGACTGCCGAGTGTGTTGAAAATGAGGGAGAAGACCCCTATTTATAGTCTCTGGAGGCCTAGGGTTTGAGTCAGCTTTGGGCTTGGGTCATAATTGACACATGTCGCGACACTATTAGTCATGATGTAATTCCATATAAAACTTAATTAAATGGACCGCCGTAATTAGTTTTGCACGTGGCGGATAATAATTGGCCGTAATCACTTTGTATTCTGGTGGTAAAAAAAAAAAATTGGATTTGAGTGGTGATGACTCGTTGGTTTTCTGACTTCTCACGGTGGGCTTGTGTTTGACCGCATTGACCATCTATGTGGATGCCATGTCAGACTAAAAAAAAAATATACCCATTTTTTTCTTTTTTTTTATTTTCTTAGTTGGCACCCAACCCCCTATCTCTCTCTCTCTCTCTCTCTCTCTTCCTGCCGACCCCAACACCTACCCATCTCTCTCTTTCTTCTCTCTCTCTCTCTCTCTCTCTCTCTCTCTCTCCCTCTCTTTCTCTTCTCGACCCCAATAGGCAACACCCAACCACGTCCCTCCTCCTTCCTTCCTTCCCCCTTCTTCTTTCTTCCTCTCCAACCTCGCCGACCGCTGCTACACCACAGGCACCACTACCCTGACGCACCACCACCCTCACCCTCTCTCTCTCAAACTATTTAACCTAACAAAAAAAAAAAAACAGAGCACAAATACAAACACAAACTACAAAGAACAATCGTTCTAAATTCATTTATCACGTATCAACCATATGCACCTTGACAGTCCATGAGTCCATCTTAACCTAAAGACAAATTATCAGCAACACGAACAAACAACAATGATGTAAGCAAAGACATAAACATGAAACATAATCCATGCCCTTATGACCCATTTCATGCAAAACCCATCAGAAACAAACAGCAAATCCACTAATCAAAGCACCAAAACTAAACTCGAGCTTATCCAATAAAAAACACTCAAATTTCACTTATTCGTTTTCATCCTAAACAAAGCCAAATCAAAACTCAACATTCCACCACACAATCTCCACCAGAATTATCAAATTTTACTTTGAACAAACAATTACACAACCGTCGCCCTAATTGCAGGGCGAGGTGGCGCCGCTGGCTGCACCGCCGCGAACGTCCTACTCGGAAGTGGCGGAGCAGGAAAGTGCTGAGCCGGAGCTTGATGAAAAGATCTGAAATCCAATTGACGAGCCAATTTCTTTGGCACGAAATCCGGTGAAGAATTTCGAATCGGAAGTTCTGCTTTCTCCATATCAATCAAGAAACCTTGGAGCCTGAAATAAATAAAGACAAGAAATTGAGAAACAAATATAATTTGTATTAATATTCGAATGTATGCGGGTACAATCTCTATATTAAATACAATAATGATGATCCTCTGATTCGATCTCCTATGGCTTGGGTGAGTCGAGGGTGCGGACGCTTGATCTCAATCTCGAGTATAGGTCAATTTGAAGAACTCAGCGGTAGTTCTTTACCTTGACGTGCAGAAAACTTGGGGTTTTTGATCTTGAACATTTGTCGACCTTGATCCTTGGCACTTGGGAGCTGGAGGTCGCTTTCAATTCGAGCTTCTGAATTCTCTGAAGTGTAGAATGTCGAATGCCTCCAGGGTAGACTGCCGAGTGTGTTGAAAATGAGGGAGAAGACCCCTATTTATAGTCTCTGGAGGCCTAGGGTTTGAGTCAGCTTTGGGCTTGGGTCATAATTGACACATGTCGCGACACTATTAGTCATGATGTAATTCCATATAAAACTTAATTAAATGGACCGCCGTAATTAGTTTTGCACGTGGCGGATAATAATTGGCCGTAATCACTTTGTATTCTGGTGGTAAAAAAAAAAAAAATGGATTTGAGTGGTGATGACTCGTTGGTTTTCTGACTTCTCACGGTGGGCTTGTGTTTGACCGCATTGACCATCTATGTGGATGCCATGTCAGACTAAAAAAAAAATATACCCATTTTTTTCTTTTTTTTTTTATTTTCTTAGTTGGCACCCAACCCCCTATCTCTCTCTCTCTCTCTCTCTCTCTTCCTGCCGACCCCAACACCTACCCATCTCTCTCTCTCTCTCTCTCTCTCTCTCTCTCTCTCTCTCTCTCTCTCTCTCTCTCTCTCTCTCTTTCTCTTCTCGACCCCAATAGGCAACACCCAACCACGTCCCTCCTCCTTCCTTCCTTCCCCCTTCTTCTTTCTTCCTCTCCAACCTCGCCGACCGCTGCTACACCACTGGCACCACTACCCTGACGCACCACCACCCTCACCCTCTCTCTCTCAAACTCTTTAACAGAACAAAAAAAAAAAAACAGAGCACAAATACAAACACAAACTACAGCAACAACTGTTCTAAATTCATTTATCACGTATCAACCATATGCACCTTGACAGTCCATGAGTCCATCTTAACCTAAAGACAAATTATCAGCAACACGAACAAACAACAATGATGTAAGCAAAGACATAAACATGAAACATAATCCATGCCCTTATGACCCATTTCATGCAAAACCCATCAGAAACAAACAGCAAATCCACTAATCAAAGCACCAAAACTAAACTCGAGCTTATCCAATAAAAAACACTCAAATTTCACTTATTCGTTTTCATCCTAAACAAAGCCAAATCAAAACTCAACATTCCACCACACAATCTCCACCAGAATTATCAAATTTTACTTTGAACAAACAATTACACAACCGTCGCCCTAATTGCAGGGCGAGGTGGCGCCGCTGGCTGCACCGCCGCGAACGTCCTACTCGGAAGTGGCGGAGCAGGAAAGTGCTGAGCCGGAGCTTGATGAAAAGATCTGAAATCCAATTGACGAGCCAATTTCTTTGGCACGAAATCCGGTGAAGAATTTCAAATCGGAAGTTCTGCTTTCTCCATATCAATCAAGAAACCTTGGAGCCTGAAATAAATAAAGACAAGAAATTGAGAAACAAATATAATTTGTATTAATATTCGAATGTATGCGGGTACAATCTCTATATTAAATACAATAATGATGATCCTCTGATTCGATCTCCTATGGCTTGGGTGAGTCGAGGGTGCGGACGCTTGATCTCAATCTCGAGTATAGGTCAATTTGAAGAACTCAGCGGTAGTTCTTTACCTTGACGTGCAGAAAACTTGGGGTTTTTGATCTTGAACATTTTTCGACCTTGATCCTTGGCACTTGGGAGCTGGAGGTCGCTTTCAATTCGAGCTTCTGAATTCTCTGAAGTGTAGAATGTCGAATGCCTCCAGGGTAGACTGCCGAGTGTGTTGAAAATGAGGGAGAAGACACCTATTTATAGTCTCTGGAGGCCTAGGGTTTGAGTCAGCTTTGGGCTTGGGTCATAATTGACACATGTCGCGACACTATTAGTCATGATGTAATTCCATATAAAACTTAATTAAATGGACCGCCGTAATTAGTTTTGCACGTGGCGGATAATAATTGGCCGTAATCACTTTGTATTCTGGTGGTAAAAAAAAAAAAATTGGATTTGAGTGGTGATGACTCGTTGGTTTTCTGACTTCTCACGGTGGGCTTGTGTTTGACCGCATTAACCATCTATGTGGATGCCATGTCAGACTAAAAAAAAAATATACCCATTTTTTTCTTTTTTTTTTATTTTCTTAGTTGGCACCCAACCCCCCTATCTCTCTCTCTCTCTCTCTCTCTCTCTCTCCCTGCCGACCCCAACACCTACCCATCTCTCTCTTTCTTCTCTCTCTCTCTCTCTCTCTCTCTCTCTCTCTCTTTCTCTTCTCGACCCCAATAGGCAACACCCAACCACGTCCTTCCTCCTTCCTTCCTTTCCCCTTCTTCTTTCTTCCTCTCCAACCTCGCCGACCGCTGCTACACCACTGGCACCACTACCCTGACGCACCACCACCCTCACCCTCTCTCTCTCAAACTCTTTAACAGAACAAAAAAAAAAAAAAAACAGAGCACAAATACAAACACAAACTACAAGAATAATCGTTCTAAATTCATTTATCACGTATCAACCATATGCACCTTGACAGTCCATGAGTCCATCTTAACCTAAAGACAAATTATCAGCAACACGAACAAACAACAATGATGTAAGCAAAGACATAAACATGAAACATAATCCATGCCCTTATGACCCATTTCATGCAAAACCCATCAGAAACAAACAGCAAATCCACTAATCAAAGCACCAAAACTAAACTCGAGCTTATCCAATAAAAAACACTCAAATTTCACTTATTCGTTTTCGTCCTAAACAAAGCCAAATCAAAACTCAACATTCCACCACACAATCTCCACCAGAATTATCAAATTTTACTTTGAACAAACAATTACACAATCGCCGCCCGAATTGCAGGGCGCACCGCCGCGAACGTCCTACTCGGCAGCGGCGGAGCAGGAAAGTGCTGAGCCGGAGCTTGATGAACAGATCCGAAATCCAATTGACGAGCCAATTTCTTCGGCAAGAAATCCGATGAAGAATTTCGAATCGGAAGTTCTGCTTTCTCCATATCAATCAAGAAACCTTGGAATTACCAGAAAATTTTCCACCGGATTCTTCCTCCGATTATATAGCCACTACATCAACGACACATCGTTGTGGCTGCCGGCGATCACCGCCGGAGAGAGAGAGAGTTGAATACACAGTGCGAGGGGGGCACCACGGCCGGGGTCTTGGATGCTCTCAGTGTCAACGCCCTTCTAGTAGCCATTGCGCTCACCGAAGTCGAGGGTGCGAAGCTTGGCGGCCCCTTCTTCTTTAGTTTGCTGTAATTGGGGGGGGAAATAGGGGTTGGATCGGCAGAAGTGAAAGAGAAACAGAGAGGGTGAGGGTGGTGGTGCGTCGGGGTAGTGGTGCCGGTGGTGTAGCGGCGGTCGGCAAGGTTGGAGAGGAAGAAAGAAGAAGGGGGAAGGAAGGAAGGAGGGAGGTGGTGGGGTGTTGCCTGTTGGGGTCGAGAAGAGAGAGAGAGAGGTTGGGTGGCAACTAAGAAAATAAAAAAAAAAGAAAAAAATGGGTGTATATTTTTTTTTAGTCTGACATGACATCCACATAGATGGTCAATGCGGTCAAACACAAGCCCACCATGACAAGTCAGAAAACCACCGAGTTACCACCACTCAACTCGGCGGCGTCCCACTCAAATCCAATTTTATTTTTTTTTGGACCACCAGAATACAAAGTGAAAGTAGAGACCACTATTGTCCAATTGGTGAAAGTAGAGATTATTAGAATCCAATTATCCTATATATATATATATATATATATATATATATATATATATATATATATATATATATATATATAATGAGTTGGATGAAGAGTAATGGGCACGTCCGTGTCCCTTTATTTTAATCATCTTTTTCTTACTCTTTTTTTATTCATCGTTCTCTTTTTTTCTCTCTTTTTTCAGTCAATTTTTTTGCCTATTATTATCTATTTTGTTTTCTAACACTTTTTTTTTGTGTAGGGAATTAACATTGACCGCTCTAAGTTGTCCTTCGTCATCACTAGTATCTTGCCTACTCCCCAGCGTATTGACGTAGAGTAGTCCTAGACTACTCTCTTCAGGACTGTCTGGGTCGACTATGTCGTCTTCTGCATTTTCTGTGCTACTCCTCAGCGTACTGACGTAGGGTAGTCCTAGACTGCCCTCTTCAGAACTGTCTGGGTCGACTGTGTCGTGTTCTCCGTTTTTTGTGCTACTCCCCTACGATATTCACGCATTTTACATCGCTGATAGAGAACATGGTGCACTTTGTTGACTCGTCTTCGAAATCGCCATCTGTCACCATTTTGGACAAGAAAGACGACGCCATCGAGGATGGAATAAAACTCCGAGTTGATGTGCCGACGCTGCTACCCTCCAAGAAGTCCTAGCTCAACGTTAAGCTCACGGATTCTCATTGGAGTGTCACTTCTACCCGCGATGTACTGAACTCAGACGGCACCGTCACACGCAACTATAAAGCTCTAAAGCTTATTTCTCCTTTATTCGGAGCTTCAATCCCGTACAAAAACCATCGCCCTTGCTTTTCCATCGTATTGCAGACGAGTCAATAACATGGGGGACTTTCTCGCCTAACGACAACTTCTATATTCCATGTTACTGCGAGTGGCTGCAGAACGTTCTTGGTCGTAATATAGACAAACTCATAGACTGGAGGATATACAACGAATTATATGCGTCCTTGTTTTCCTACGACCTCAACCTCAATGTTTTCAAGACTTTATGTGAATTATGGTTCCCTACTACTAACACCTTCTGCACAGAGGATGGAAAAATGTTGATTTCCTTGTAGGACATGTCGAAAATAGCCTGGCTTCCGGCCAGTGGGTCTTACAATGAAGAAGTTGTTCCTTCCGCCCAACCGTTGTTGTCTGTTGGCCAAGAAAATAGTGACATACCAAAGTCCTGCATTTATCTTTTTTTCTGCTTTCCGTAACCAATGTCAAGATGTCAATGGCATTATTCAACTTCCTTCTAGTGAATGGGTGCGTTTCTGGTATCGTGGCTCGAAGAATTATGCAAGTCCTCCCCCACGAGATAATAGAAGACAGAAAGGAGTTCCACCCGAGACCTATTGTCCTCCTAGATCCATCGCTAAACGTCCGGCACGGACCAAGAAGGAAAAGGATCCTTTTGTTCTTCTCGGCGTTCCCAAGTCACTGATCGAAGAGGTCTACCTGGCCGCCCTCATATTTTTCTGGTTATGTTGCTTTGTACTGCCAACTGACAAGCTTAATCTTATCCTCCCTGGTGTGTTCAAGGCTGCTAGCCAGATTGTGCATGGGCAATGTGTGAATTTGGCCATCCCAACTTTGGCTAGTGTCTACCAAGGTTTGCACAAGATCTCCTCTTCTAAGAATTTGAGTAAGCTGGAGGTTATTTTCCCTGTGCAGTATGTTTATGGCTGGTTGGGCACTTATTTCGAGACTCATTTCGAGCATCCTAAGTTCAATAAAAACCATTCTCCCAATGGTTAAACTTTCAGGAGAAAGAATAGACCAAACATTTGGTCGACAGGGGTCACGTGAATTACTAAGGCGCCCTGAGATGTCACGTGTATATTGTACTACTCAGTTGAGAGACACCTGTCGAGAATTGACTGACACTTCCACATTAACCCATGGCTAGAAGGCCTACATGGTCTGCATACGTAGCGGTTTTTTGACGCTACGCCAAGGGAGAACTATCGTAATAGAGTCGTACTTCCCTTATAAATTCGGGCGTCAGTTCGGTTTTTATCAAGATGTTCTTAGTGATCCTAGAAAGACCGTTCGTGGTAGTACCATAGAAGATGCGGCATGCTATTGGTACAATCTAACAAAGCATGGGTTGAGATCCACAGTGACTGTTCCTTGCATACCAGAACCTAAGTCCTTGCTGGTTATAGTAGAGTATGCCAACTGGTGGAAATCTTATCGCCATGATCTCTTTTCTTCGGAGACTAAGAAGTTTATTCATGCTGATACAACGCCACCTAAGGCTTGTAGAGCGAAGGTTGATGACGATGCCTCTATTCTGGTTGTCACTGATGGAAAAGGAAAAGTACATAAGCCTGTCATGCCCCCTACCATTCAAGCTAGTCCTCCTCTTGATGATCTTAGGGAGGAAGGAGATGGTAGTTCTTCAATTCGTCCAGACTTATCTCCTCAAAAGACTTCTCATGATTCACCTGGGATGGAGAAAATTGGGGCTTTGAAAGGCTTAGGTATCGCGCCAAGGTCCAGGGGTAAGTCAAACAGTGCGACTAGCTTGTCTAAGTCTAAAATTAGAGCAAAGGCAAGTCTATAAATTATCAATATACCCCTTTCTCCCTTTGTTTCTTTTGCTTGTGGCGGATACATAGATGAACTAATATATTTTTCTTGCATGTGCAGGAGTTGCCTCCAACGAGCAAGGATCTACTTGAAGAAATGTTCGATGATAATGGCAGTGAGAACATCTTGACGGCACCGCTCGCAAGGAGTCGCGAGTAAACTGCATCAATTGACATAATGCCCCCACCAGTCCAGGACGTCAATCGGGCTCATTCTCCTACTCCGTCTGCTTCCGCTTACTTTCCTGGCCAGATCTCCCGTGGCTTGGCTAGTGAGGTGCAACGACGGTTTCTTCAACCGGAAGCTTTATCTTTTGAACTCAAGTGGAGAGGCGAATCCCTATAGCAGAGACTTTAGCCAAACGGGAAGCTTTATCTTCTGAACTCCGAACAGCCCAAGCCTCTATTGCCGAGATTGACAAGCACTTTGATGAAGACAGTTCAGCTATATTTCGTGCTCATAAGCGTAGGAAGAAACTTGAAGCTAAACTTGAGGAAGTGAAAGCGGATTACCAAAAGTTGAATAGCAAGCTGGCCGAGACTGATGCTTCACTTAAGAGGGCAAAAGACAAGGTGTCTGTTCTTGAGCGGGAACTTGGTGCTTTGGAGACATCGCGAGCTACTGAAAAAGGAGAAGGCTGAAGTAGTGACAACGAGGAGACGTGTCCAAGAGCTCTTGAAGAAATTACACGCTTGAGATTTGTTTAGCATTTATACTTCGAATTTTGCCGAATCTTTTTGTTTTCTTTGGCTTTTTCTAGCAAACTGTTATCTTAGTCTTTTTCATTTTATCGCATGTTATCGCAAGTGTTAGTAATATTGCAATAAAATAGCTCTAATTTCTAGTTTATACAATAAAATGTGTGCCAACGCGATATACGAAACAAACTTTATTTAACTCTCTGTTACGGCTGTACCAGGCACATGCCTAAGTTTCTACGTACCTAAAGGAAATACAAAACCCAAAAAGGATCTAGCCATACGTAGTTCATGTAGGAAAAAGAACGAACTTTTATTTATCTGGCCATTGACAGTTTATACTCTTGCAGGCCAGAAGTATTACGACAATGAAATGAAACGAACTTAAAAAATGAAACAGAAATTAATTTTTTTTTAGTGTGTGTGTGATTAGTTTAGGCTCTTGTTCGGGAGCTTAAAATTGTTTAACTTCAAGGATAGGACCGCTTTAGGAACTTCCCGTTGATGGGTCTAATCTGCACTCCTTCTGCGTCGACAATCTTATAGGCTCTGTTTGTGTAGACATCGCGCACCACATGGGGGAGTGAACTTGCTTCTAGACTTGTGCGAGACAATGATAGGCCTTCTCACAACTAGTACCTGATCTCCAACACTGAACGAGAGTGGCCGGACCTTTTTATTGAATGGTCACGACCGTCGAGCGTGATAACACTCCAAATTTTGTTGTGCTTGAAGTCTCTTCTCATCAAGGGCCTCTAGCTCATCTAGGCGAAGCTTATGATTTTCTTCCTCGGCCCAACCCTCTTGTATAGCAACACGGAGTGACGGGACTTGAATTTCCAAGGGGAACACAGGTTCTACCCTGTATACAAGAGAAAAGGGTGTTGATTGTGTGAGCGTCTTATAAGTCGTTCGATATTGCCGACAAAGCTTCTCCTAACTTCTCATGCCAATCCCACTTGGACTTTGATACAATCTTCTTAAGCAAGTTGCACAATGTCTTGTTGAAGGCCTCCGCCAAGCCAATCGCAGGAGCATTATACATGGATGACTTGTGTTGAGCAAACTTGCATTTTTCACAAAATGCGTCATCAAACTGTTGACGAATGGCTTGCCATTATCAGTGATGAGGTACCGAGGCACGCCCTACCGGTAGATGTGTGTTCTTATGAAGTCAAATACATTTTCCTTCTTGGCTTCTCTAAGAGGAATCGCCTCTGCCGATTTGGAGAAGTAGTCTGTGGCGATCAAGATGTAAGAAAGACTAGTCAACGACTTAGGCGTAATTGGTCCAACAACATCAAGACCCCATGCCTCAAACGGCCACGATGCACCGTAGGATGAAGTGGTTCCAGAGGCTGGTGTATGAAGTCGGCATGAAACTGGCAAGCGTCACACCTCCTAGCATAGTCCATACAATCTTGCACTATCGTGGGCCAATAATATCCCATCCTCTTGACACAGTCCTGAAGCTTAGGGCCTGATTGATGCGCACCACATGTCCCTGAGTGAGCTTCCTCCATCACTTGCTTTGCCTCGTCCAAGCCCAAACATCTCAACCAAAGTCCTGAAAAGGAGCGTCGATAGAGGGTCCCATTGTAGTAGAAGAACCGAGAGGCTCTCCGTTGGACTTCTGTCTTATGCTTAGAATCACTAGGTAGTTTTCCATGCTTTAAGTATTCCATGATGGGTTGGCGCCAATCCTCCACCTCAGTTTCAAGAGCACAAATTGTGTTCACCTCTTCTTCCAACACCTGGTCTGGTGTTACGACCCATCGGGTGCATACCGGGATCGTTATGCGGTCTTCTGCCCCTAGCGCTAGAGTGGCCGAAAGATTAGCGAGTGCATCTGCCAATTTGTTGGAAGTTGTGGGAACATGCTCCACCTTGACTATGTCCAATTTCTCCAAAAACTGTAATGCAAGCTTGTGGTATAGTACCAAGTCTTCTTTCTTAACTTCATATTCTTCTAGAAGTTGTTTGATGACCAGTTGTGAGTCAATATAGATGTTGAGCTCCTTTATCCCCATTTTAATTGCCATTCGGAGTCCCAAAACCAAGGCTTGATGCTCCACCATGTTGTTTGAACATAATTGAGTAAGAACAAACGAATATGTTAGAACATGTCTTTCAGGAGAAATAAAGACAACCCCTGCTCTAGCGCCATTATGCCTCTCAGCTCCATCAAAATACATATCCCATGATGGAAAGATGTTTGTGAAGAACACGTCCTCCCCTGGTAAGTCATCACTTATCTCCCAATTGTCAAGAATCGAGTGCTCGACTAAGAAGTCAGCTAATGCTTGTCTCTTGACTGCTTTTTGTGTGACATAGACAATGCCGTACTACTTCAAGGTCATGGCCCACTTTGCCAGACGCCCACTCAACACCGGTCTTGACAAGATGTACTTGATAGGATTTGACTTAGAGATGACCTGCATGTAGTGCCTTAGCTTCTGAACAGCGAAAACAAAGGCTAAATATATCTTTTCTATAGGAGAATAATTCAACTCAGCTCCAACTAGAGTTCGACTTAGGTAGTACAACGCTCTTTGCTTTCCTTCTTCATTGTGTTGAGCGAACAACGCCCCCAGTGACCTCTCCTGCGCCATAACATAAAGTATGAGGGGTTTGCCAGGGATTTGTGCTCCTAGGACCGGAGGATTTGAAAAGTATTTCTTGATGGATTCAAAAGCTTTTTGACACGAGTCATCCCACACAAAAAGAGCACCCTTCTTCATAAGGTGACTGAAAGGGTGGCAACGACCAACGAGATTTGATATGAACCTTCGAATGTAGGCAAATCGACCCTAAAGGCTGTGGAGCTCGTTAAGATTCTTTGGTTCTGGCATTTCCTGTATAGCTTTAATCTTTGCTTGGTCAACCTTGATTCCTCTAAGGCGAACAACGAAGCCAAAAAATTTCCCAGAGGTAACGCCAAATGCGCACTTTAGAGGATTCATTTTTAGTTGACACCTCCTTAACCGTTCGAAAATTTGGCGAAGGTCTTGAAGTTGATTCGTCCTCTTCCTTGACTTAACCACCAAGTCATCGACATAACATTCCAC
Source organism: Portulaca oleracea (assembly GCA_029582165.1). Classification (NCBI taxonomy): domain Eukaryota; kingdom Viridiplantae; phylum Streptophyta; class Magnoliopsida; order Caryophyllales; family Portulacaceae; genus Portulaca; species Portulaca oleracea. Next base: position 2,583,101 of record CM055885.1, on the reverse strand, counting down.
CGTCTTGTGGAGCATGTCACCAAATATTTTCTGCATCACTCTTTGATATGTCGCTCCGACATTCTTCAGACCGAATGACATACCTTGAAACAAAATATGCCTTTTGGTGTTCGAAACGCAGTCACATCTTGGTCTTCTGGTGCCATCTGGATTTGATTATACCCAGCGGTGCAATCAATAAATGACAAGGCTTCGTGACCTGTGGTGGAATCAATCATAAGCTCACTGATGGGTACGGGAAAGTCATCTTTTGGGCAGGCTTCGTTAAGATCCCGAAAGTCCACACAGACGGGGAGTTGTCCATTCTTCCTCCTTACTGGGACAATGTTTGCAATCCACATCGGGTACCTCACCTTCCGAATGAATCCCGCTTCAATGAGCTTGTCGACCTCCTTTTCAATTTCTGGAATCAGTTTCGGGCGGAACCTCCGTTGAGGCTGCTTCTTGGATGAGATGCCCTTCCTTATAGCCAAGCAGTGAAGAGAAAACTTCGGATCTAATCCGGGCGTCTCCTTGTAATTCCAAGTGAAGAAATCTGTATACTCCGAAAGTAGCTTGAAGTACTCCCCCTCTTCTTCTCGTGTAAGCAAAGAGCTTACAAAGATGGCGCGAGGATTGTCTACGGTCCCAAGGTTCAACTCCTTCAACTCATCTACCGACGCTTGCCCCCCCCCCCCATCTTCAAGAGTTTTAGGAGTTTCAGCAAGCTCTATTTCATCCTCAAGATCTTGGTGTTCCATGACGGTAATATGATTGGACGACACAACTTCTTCTTGGTTGGATTCTTGTTCAGGGCTTGTATTTATCCGGTGACCTGTGAGAACCACGGTACGCCTCTTGACTCTAAGAGATCCATTTGTCTTTATATCAAAGGTCGAGAGACGCTTCATGCGAGAAGGGACAGAGCTTTGGACGTCATTTGTGACTCCTATGCGTTTGAACACGGAAGTGTCTCCTTGACAAAGTTGCGACTCCAATAGCTCCTCACTAGCTTTTATCCTGGTAAACATCGAAGGCTTTTGCTGAGAATGACCCTTGATTTTCCGGAAAACAAATCTCCTTCTGCTGTGTGTCTCTTATACGAGAGAAGGCGAAGGGGCGTTCACTAGAAGTAGCTGGCTGTAGCCTATCGAATACGGAGGACCTTGGCTTATGCTGAGTGCTTTCCTCCTAACTTACATCAGCCTCTTCAGCTGTGATGTATTGAACCTCATACCTCTTCTCCTTTCTTCGCGTCGAGATTTTAACTAGTTGTATCGGCTCATAACCGGGACCAACCTTAGAGACCCTTACCGAGCCCACTTGCTCCTGGATCTTCCTCTGTGTGTCATTAAGGCCATAAAGCTTGGCCTCAATTAGCTCCCCTAAGGGTGCCGGATTGTGAAAGTCATACCAAACTTTTTCCATAAGCTTGTACGCCTTCTTGTCGAACCCTTCCTTAGTTCTTGGAGTTGGTAGGTCATCACCATCTTTAGACGACACCACAAACCCGAAAAGAGGTGGATTCTTTCCCTTGTTTTTGTTGTGGGTGGAGGATAGGAATGACTGCATTTGCTTTGAGAACGCTTAGACCCCCCTCATTGACTTTCTTGTTAGACGCGTTCTTCGAGCTTCCAATTGTACATTCGAAAAAAAGGTGACTCACCCTCCTTTCGACGAGACTAAGGTATGTACGTTAGAATTGGTAGCGCCGCGCCAGATGATGGAGCAACTTGCTTATTGGCTGGTTCAGAGAGTGCCACTGACCTTTCCTCTTTACGCAGTAGTTCCCGTATATCGCCCGCCACTACCTCAACCTCTTTCTTCTAGACCCTTTTGCATGTGGAGGCAATTGACGAGGGCATCGCCTCCTTAAACATCACAGTCTCTTTAAAGAATCTTGCATCTGCAATGTGGGATTCAGCCTTATCAAAGGGCTTAACATCACCATCTATCTTTCTTTCCCCACCTCTATAATACTTCAAACATTGATGTACAGTGGAAGCTACAATGCCATGCTCATGTAGCCACGGTCTCCTCAACAACAACTTATAGGAAGTCTTGGAGTTGATGACATGAAATATTGAAGTTGTGGACAAGTCACCCATTGTTAGCTCAACCCGAATCATCCCAAGTGCTCGTTGACCTTCGAGGTTGAACCCTTGTATCATTGTACGACTCTTGGAGAGCTCTTCAACTGTGATCCCCAATTCAGACATCGTCGACTTCACCATGATATTCACCACAAATCCTCCATCAACTAAAATGCGTTTGACCTTCTGTCCACGGATGTAACCGGATGCAAATAAAGAACGATTATGGAGCTTGGAGCCTAGAAGTAAGTCATCGTCAGTGAAAGTGATGGATGTGTTGCAGGAAACACACTGTGTGAAAGTGATGAACGATTCCCCCGCATCTTGAACCTTTTCGGCGTAAACCTCGGGGTGTTGCAATGCAGTGGCAACATGACGACGCATTTCTTCGGGAAGATCAAAGATTTGCTCCCATGCCATTTGTGCTGGTAAGGCCTCCAAAACCCTTAGAGTTTTATCCGTAGCTTTTTGAAGAAGATATTGGTTCTTCACTTCGCTGTCCTCATCTTCGAGCTCGGACCAGGAGACCATGTTAACCACAACTTTATCACCCTTTCTGTAACAACTCGAAGAAAATCACCCTCCTAATACGTATTAATTAGTTTAATTAATCAAAGTTAAAATTAAATTATGATTAATTAAAGCGCGTCTTCCATTTTTCTAAGCCTGTGTATGTTTTGCAGGACTTGAACAGTGCAACGATCATCAACGATTCAGCTTAATTTTTCTTTTCTTAGAAAAAAATAAAAATCGCTACCGATAATTTTTTTTTCCTGCCGATACTGATCGCACATGAATTCTTTGACCGAGACCGATGTACCGGGTCCTCCTTTATTCAAAGTAATTTAAGGTTATAACTTAAGAAATTTTATATATGTGTTGGATATATTTATTTGGGTTATGATAACATTTTTACGGTTCAATAAATTTCGGTAATTTGGGAAATTAGGGAGTATAAGTATAAGGAGGGAGATTTAAATATTTGATGAATTGGATTTATTGGGCTTTGATTCAGCCAGCCAAGACAAGTGAGAAAGAGAGGCCTTGGGCCTTATTAGTTATATAAACCCTAAGTAGAGATTTTATTTCATTCATTCTCATCAAAGACTCCTCACTCTTCATCTCTCCGTTGGGCCTTGTCCTTCTCCAAGCCACCGAGCCAACCAAACGCAGCAACCATGCCTCCTGCCTGCTGCCCCATTGCTGTCGCCACCAGCCAGCCGCCGCCGGAGTTTTTTCCAGCCACCGCGCCACACCTCCATCATCATCTTCCTTCATTCTTTTCTCCTTTAACAAGAGTAATCTAATTCCTCTTCTATCCTCTTGTTTTCTTTATGAGAATCATGGGTATAATACGATTTTTAGGTGATTTTTTATGTTGTTTGAGAGGTAAATCAATTAGTTTTGGAGTTCATCAAGTGAAAAGGGAAGGAATTCAAGCATCAAAGGGAGAAATCTTTGGTAAGTTTATGAAGAAATATTGATTTTGTGTTTTTAATTGGAATTATCTTGATAGATTATGACATGCATGTGGTTTAGGAGGTTTAAATTCTTATGAAAGATTATTTTATGGTTTAAAGGTAGATGCATGTGCGTAGATATGGTTTAAGTGACTAAATTGATGAAGTGAGTGAATTCCTGTGTGGATGCATTTTCAATTTTCTATGGAAGATTTAAAGTATGTGGAATTTACCTTGCTTGCACCTAAATCGAACTCAAACGAGGGTTTTCTTGATGATTGTAATTCTGGAAATTTGTATTCTTGGATGGAAGGCATGACTTGGATAGTGATTAAGGTGAATTACTGAGTTAAACATGCATGCAAGAGAATTTACGAAGTGATATTGCAATCTGGTTGGAAATTGGATTTTACAAAAAATGAGGAATGTGATTTTTGGCTATCTTATGGCATGATTAAGTAGATAAAAGTGTTAGCTAACACCCGGTTATTACGGTTCGTCGTTTCGACGAGTATATTAGGATTTATGACCAAATTTGTAACGCCGCGCAAAACTGAGAATTTCTAACGCCACTATAAAGATGGCTGTTTTTCGATTAACTAGAGGTTGCTATGGTTTGAGGGCTCAACATAAACGTTTTAGAGGACATTCTAAGCTTTCCAGAATGGTATGATATGCGTTCATAGAGTATCAGGAGAAAAAGTTATAGGCTTCTAACTGAAGGACAAAAATATAAGTTTTTCCAGAAACTATATTTTTGTGACGACCTGTATTCTGGGCCAAACTCCGACCCTTTCCCATACTCAAATCAACTTGTGGTTAAAATAAAAGTTGAAGTATGAATTACGAGCTTTCCATAGACAGCTTACTCGTTCCGAACCGATAAGTAGAGCTCGAGTTACTTTTTTCCGAATAATTGAATTTTAAATGGTTATTATTTTGGGCAGCTTGTAAAAATGTTAATTTTACCCTTTTTAGCCACTTTTTAGCCTTCATGGGCTACTACAAAGTTCGAAGTTTTATTATTATCCTTAGAAATTTCACCAAGTCACTCCTCCTAAGTTAGGACCTATTTCATAAGTTCCTTTCTTTTAAAATCCCTCCAGGAGATCGTTGCACCACTGTTCAAGTCCCTGCTCGTCCCATACGTGTTCTTAAGTCTTCAAGTACGTATATTGCCTAACTTTTTATGAATAATATCATGAATTAATTATTTATGTTAAGTTCTAAATTTATTTTGTATTATCCAAGTTTATGTGTAAAGTATCATGTTTTATGTTCAAAAATATATGCAAGTTCTCATGGACTTTTTTTTAGTAATTCAGTTAAAGTCATCGGGATAATTTCCCAGTTATTTCTAAGTATCTATGTTGCGTACTCTTTATATTAGAAACTTTTACGATAATTCTATGCTTTGGATGGATGAGTCATTTCATGAATAAATTCCCTTTTATAAGTACAAGTCGTATTCGAGGAGTTTACATAGATATATGTTTAAGTTACGATGGGAAAAGGGTAGTTTTAGGGACCAGTTTTATTAAGAATCCAAGGTGAACGTATCAAGGTTTAAGTTTCCAAGTTTTAGAAATTAGTAAAGGCCCCGCCCATGTTTATGGTGCCCTAGAGCACACCACGTTTATGGTGCCTTAGTGCACACCAAGGAAAACATGTTTATGTGCCTCGTGCACCCTAAGTTATTTATATTTGTGCCTTAGTGCACCCAAGGAAAAATATATCTTTAGTGCCTTATTTGTACGCTATGAAAACCTTGCTAGTAGGATTATTATCTACCATCCGGATCTCCCGATCGGTCTGGGTATGCGCATACGGAGGCTTAGCCGATGATCGCAAGTAGGGGAGCTTCAGGATAATATCAGGATAACCGAGTTTAAAGCTTCTTAAGTTACTCAAGTCTTGTGAACCAAAGAAAAGCTTTATGACTTTACATGCCAAATTTTATAAGTCTTGGTTCATAAATGTTTAAGTTCAAATTTATGTTATGGCTTCGTGTGTGCGTTATATGTTAAGTTGTGTATGACTTAAGTTCTTTTAAACTATGATGAAATTACTTTAATGCTATATTGTTTCTAAGGCTATGATTATGTATGTTGCTCTTAAAAGGAAGAACTCAAAAGTATTTACATTTAAGTTGTGATTTAAGTACATGTTAAGTTACTTTTCCCATGTACAAGTTAAGTATGGTCAAGCGACGTAAGTTATGCTATGTTTTGATGTTGTTCGTTATTACGTTGTTGTAATGTTTTGGAACTATGCTAAATAACTAAATCAAATTATGAAAAGATTCTTACGTTATTAGGGCTATATGTAGTGAGTTTACTTCACTTTGCGAAATTATTATGTTTTCGTTTTACGAATCTCGGCAGAGGAGAAAGAAAAGCCCCGAAAGGACGAAACCCTAGAGCTTCTTAAGGAGATTGAATGTGGTTAAAGACTCTTTATGGAAGATTTAGGAGAAATTTGTGATATTTTGGCTATATAAGTTGTATTCGGATTGTGTTATGTTGTTTTGAGGTAGTTTAAGTTAAGTTATGTCTTGATGATGCAGGTTCGAAGCTAGTTTATGTTTTGGTTGTTTTAGTGGGTTTAGTCTTAGCCTTGTCCACCTTCGTGGACGGCGGTAACACTCTCAATTGTTTATCCGCTGCTAATCATTGGATTAGGTGTATCATTAGCTTAATCTAGTGGCTAGTAACCTGGGGGCGTTACATTTGTGGTATCAGAGCAAAACAAACTTGGAGAAACACCTTTGGGACATCTTTAAGTTTTGAGGAAACAGTATATGATAAAATTAGAGGTAATTAAGAAATATAAGTGATATGATAACAGTTTATTTGCCTTTGATTTATTATAATTTAAGTACATAGGGTACTTGAAGAAATGCTTGTCTTGTTCTAAGTTGAACAATGAAATTCGGGGTACGAAAAGGTCTAAGTCTGTGCAAGGTGGTATGAAAAGACATAGGGAATAAGGAGGTATGCATGAATATGGGAAAGAGTTGAATATAGGTTGAAGTTTATGTTCAAGATTTACTACAAGTTCAAAAGTCTGAAAAAGATTGGTAAATCATGATGTTATGCATGTTTGGGAGACATGTTAAGATATAAAGTGATGTGATGTTATAAGTTTGAGATCAATTATGATACCTGAAGTTGTTTAACACTTGATATAGGTATGGGTTTCGTCCGGGCAAGTTTATGATATAGGCTTATGCCTGTGGAAGGTTTGTTTTATTAATTCGTAAATTGATACATGATATGTTGGATGGCGGATCTCAAAACGCCAAACCCTTATGCGATATTGATGAACCCAGAGGATTGCGTTTCCTTGCACTTTATGAAGTTAATGGAGGTTTTCCATACGTTAAGGGAGAATCCACACTCTCAATATCACCTTCAAGAGGTTGAATGACTTCCCTTTTATCTCTTTTATGTTAATAATAGAGGATTAACCGAAAAGTTTCGAGTGAAGATTGACCCTTATGGGGATGAGTTCTAGTTTGATGAGTATGTACTGACTGTTCAGTCTCGTTCCGAGCCGAATTCTTCTCTTTTATAGGATATTTTAGCTTGTCTTTAATAATTATTTTAGTGTTTTTATTATGTTTTTACTCTTTTATTAGATTTTATAGCTTTTTATTATTATAGTTATTATTATTATTAAAATGAATCAAAATTATACAAATTAGAAAATAAATAAAATACCTAAGTTGTAAATTCTAATTCTATTTCTAAACCCAGCCAACCCAATCCATTTTCCCTCTTCCTAGCCCAATTTCCTATTTTCTTTCTTTTCGGCCCATTCTTCTCCCCAGCCCAACCTAAAACCCTACCAAACTCACCTACCCATGACCCATACCCTTTTACCCAAACCCTTTTCTCCCACTCAGTCGAAACAAATACTCCCTCAAACCTAATTCCCTCATTTCATTCCCCTTTCCTTTCTTCTTTTCCTCTTCGTCCCCCTTTCTCCCCTAGTTCTCCTTCGCCCAGAAACACACCCGAAGCCCCCACCTCCATAACCACCTAACTCCTTGTCTCTTTCATCTCTTTCTTCTCCTCTTTATCTCATCTCTTATTCTTCTCTTCCCTTTCTCAATTTCTCGCGATTTAATCAATCTCTCACTCACTCTCTTTCTCTTTTCTTTAACAGATTCGGTTTGAGAGAAGAGGAAGTGCAATGGAGCATCCATCATCACCATCTTCATCTAAAACGACCGATTTCATCTCAATCGTCCACATGGGAGAAGATCGAGCGGCTCAGATTCGAAAGTTAAAGGGATGAAATCGACTATAAAAGGGGAAGAAGGATCCATTCGAATTAATCAATGGTAGATTCTGGGAGTGATGCCCCAAGAGCCTCCATTTAGGGTTAGAATTAGATTTTAGGTTTATGTCTTTAATTCGTGCTTTAAATTCCAGTTTTGAAACCTTATTTTCGCTTTCCTTTTCAATCATTTCTGGGTTGGATTTGTTAATGCTTTGTTCAGTTTTGATGTAATGTTCGATTTGATATTGGATTGTTCTTAAGTTTTGAATTAATTCGGTTCTTGGTTTGGTTTAGTTTGAATCTAAGTTTTTGGTGATTTTTGGTTGAATTTGGATGTTGGGTTTCTACTCGTTTCTCTGTCCTCTTCATGCCCCTGTTTTGATTTTTGGCTTCGGTTCTCTCTCGTCTTTCTCCTCTGGTTCTCTTTCTCGGTTTTACTTTCCTTCCTTCTCCTTCCTCTGTTCGAACGATGGGCAGTAGGGAGGTGAGTGATGTTTTTGCTTCTCGTCTCTTCTGATTTCTGTCTCATTTCTGTCTCGTCTCTCTGTCTCTATTTTCGTCCTTCTTTTCTTGCTTTCAGGCAGTAGTAGTAGTAGGGTTAGTTTATTAGGTTTTCATTAGGTTAAGTTTATGTTAGTATTAGGGTTTGATTTTTGGACCTTCGTTTAGGTCAGATTAGGGTTCTCTTAGGTTAGCTCTTAGGGTTTTGTTTAGAGTTTGTTTAGGTTTCTGTTTCAAAAGTTTCTTAAGTCTTTATTAGATTAGCAACAAAACAAATCCACTTTTAGCGAGGATGAGGGCTAAGGGTCACAAATTCCTATCTCAAGTGGGGATTTGGGGATTCTTAGTAATCCAATTCACGATTTCTTGTTTGTTCGGGAGAAATCCAAGTAGATTGAAGATTAGTGAAGAAGTTAGTTCATCGAAGGTATAATTTCTTATTTTATTTGATATCATGCTTTTAATTGCTTTCTTAATTCCCTATTTTATTTCATGCTTTTATTGCGTTCCTTAATTCCATGTCTAGGTTAGTTTTATTGCTTTCCTTTACACAATTTACCGATTTGGACATTGAGAAAACCCCTTACACAAACTGATTACCTTAATCAAGCCTAACACCCATCCCTGTGGACCGACAACATTAACTCATAAAACCACAAAAATTACAACCGAACAATGGCGCAGTTGCCGGGGATGGCGTTATTTGGTAGATTAGGCTATTGGTTTGTATGTACATAGTTTATTGCTTTCTTGATTATGCTAGAAAATATAGCGGAAAAAAAAAATTGAATATCGAAAAAAAGAGAGAAAAGAAAAGAAAAAAAATAGAAAATTAGAAAAATAGAAAAAAAAGAGTTATGGATAGTCTCCAATTCCCTCAATTTGAGCATGAAATATTTTGGAGGTATTTTGCTATATTACATGATTATCATGCTTAATATGAATTGTATGGCATTTTTTATGATATATTTAATTTGTTGGGAATTGTGAATGAGGGTGTGAATTATGAGACCCGAAACCTTTTAGAATATTACGGGTTTTCCGCTTTAGGAGAAGAAAAAGCATGGGAGTTGAATGGTTGTCTAGGGATTCCTATGAGTTTGAACAACAAAGTGTTAGTCCTAGCTTCCAAGCTCCTTATGCACCACCCTCCGGGACCGAAACTGAACAAACATGTGAATACCCCATGTATGTTGATGATCAATCTTAGAGTGGGGATTATCTGGAAAATTTTTGTGAATCTTCTCAATGTCCCAATAGCGAGTCTCTTCATCAGTGTTTTGTATGTCAAGCTTGGGGTCATTCATTTGCTGCTTGTCCTGAATACCCTGCTTTTAAGGCTTTTATGGATGGGTTTGATTCAGCTAAACATGTATCAAATAATACTCGTGTGTGTTAAATAGATGATGAGGATGATGACTATTATAACCGACCATGCCTTGGACTACTTAGCGATTCCTTAGCTCTAGCCCCACCTAGTGAGCATGAGGAACATGATAATTATGTGTGTGATGATGAAGAACTTGACGACTACATGCTTGATGATGAACCATTGTCCACACCCTTGTCCATGCCTTTGTGTGAAGAAAAAGTTGAGATTGATGAATGCCAGGATGCTTTTGATATAATTGAGCATGATTTTGTTGAGAGTGAAATTGAGTCTGTTGTGATTGAATTTGTGCTTGACACCGATTTGTTCACTTTCATTGAGGATCATTGCATTAGTGAGGCATTAGCTACCCTTATATGTGAATTCATTGATGTGCATTCTTGTGATGATGAGCATAATTCTTTGGGGATTGATCATGATTGTTTGAACTTGGATTGTGACAATGTTGTTTTCTATGATGACATGCTTTATGAGTCATTCACGACGAGTTATGACCCTGAACCTTCCACTTTCACTTTTGATGTTGATAGTTCTTCTAGTGAGTCTGATATTGATGAAGATGAAGATGTGCCTGTTTGATATTTTGGGAGTGTTATGATGTGGTCTAACTCTGCCTTTTCCTTATCACCCATTGATGATTGTGAATATTATGTGGATGAGAGTGGTGATTTGGAATTTGTGTTTGATTGCATGGAAATTGAGTTTGAACCATTGTTTGCATCCAAGTCTTCGCATGAGCATGTTCATGATTGTGTTGTATTGTCTCTTTCAGTTGATTTGCGTACCCGATTTCTATTTGCGAGTCAATGGGAGGACCCATTTGTCATGTCTTCTTTCACTATGCCTTGGAAAGTCCTGTATATTCATGCATTTCATCATTTCTATGACTTTCTAAGGCATTTGATAAATTGTTAAGGGCACTAATGTTTGTTTATGTGCTATTGCGAGTGTGCTCTTACCTACACCATTCTGAAATGCATGAGAGGATGCATGATTTATTACTTCGGGCGTTGAATGGTTCTGACTTGGTGCCCGATATCTTGAGGTGAGAAGAAATGGGCTTATTGATAAGAAGCCCCCTAGGTAATATCTTTCCTCACCTTTTCTTGTGTATAATTAGTGAGTCGGTTTTCTTTTCTTCTTTTATTTTCTTTTTGTGTTTCTTTTTCTTTTATTTTGGGGTGCTTGCTTACCTACTTCTTTTTCCATTTTGAGGACACGACAACCTCTTTGTGTTGGAGTGGGAGGTAGTTTGCATTCCAGTTTTCGAGTCTAAGAAAAAAAAAAGAGTCGTTTTGTAAATATTTTAGTTTCTTATTTCTTTAGTCCTTAGAGTCTTGTATAGTGGTTTTTCTTTTTGATCTTGCATGTGAACAATCACACATAGTATGCTTTTCTTGTTTATTTCTAACCTTTGGTATGATGTTCCTTGGATCGTGAATTGAATATGCTTGATTGAAGACTTCGAGGTAACCTATTTCCACCCTCTTTATGTGTATATATCTTTGATCCATGTAGCATGCTTGATTTTTCTTTTTGGGTGGCGAACCCCTTGAGTGTGATTGTTGGGATTATTTTGTTGTTGGAGCCGTGTGGGCTCGGGTCGCCACCGCTTTTTATGTGGTATGTGTTTTGTATATATGTTTTTTTTGGTTTTCTACCTTACTTGTGACACCCTTCTCACAATGGAGACATTGTGATGTCTTGTGTTGGAGTGGGGGTGCTATTTTCCATTTGTCATGGGTAGACCACCTAGTTGTTGAGTCTTTTGTTTTTGTCTTTCGTAGTTTGTGTCAAAAATCTAAAAAAATTTGTTTGTGAAAAGAAAACAAAAAGGGGAGAAATGTTGTGAAAAACCCAAAAGTTTCTTTTTCTTTTTGAAGATGTTTTCGTTCACAGTTGTGTACATAGTTGTCTAATTGGCTGATTCAATCAGTTAGAAGCGGCCGATATGAATAATGATGGGCCTTAGGAAGGATTTTTGCCATGAATTATCTCTATTAGACCTCTACATGGAATGGGAAAGCCGAATCCTCAAATCTTACACGCTTTGGCTGTGAATTCTTACCTATGTTAGATGGTTTTAGTTGTTCAATTGCTTAAGCTCTTAATTAATGCATTAAATAATCGCTGTCGGGCCTACCGTCATGGGTTGGTTTGGGTGGATCGGCACCCTATGTCCCTTAAGTGCAATGAGTCACGTATGGAGAAACCCAGCAGGGAGGGTAAACCTTTGCGAAGGCCGGTGCTTAAATCCCGCAAAACCTGACACAAACGCTCTAAAAGACACAAAACTGATTGAGTGGAAAGAAAACAGATCGCCGAAGCCTTACGCTATTCACACGGAACCAGGGGAGCTAGCCTCCGCACACGATTCTAAAGTGATGGAAGTCTTTGGTAAGTTAGACAAAAATCCATGGTTTAAATACCATGATTGAGTGAGGAGAGTTCACCGTATGCTGACGACTCGCTCATCTAGTTATTCACATGCAAAACTTCCAAAACAAGTATCATGATTTCCTCTACACACATAACCAGGACATACGCGAGGAGATGTCTCAAATTTCAGGAGCATAGACCACTATGACCTTCAAGTTGCGACTTCAAGAGTATTTGGACTTCAAGGGTATTTCATATAGGAGATATCGTATTAGTGTAGCGACCTCTCGAGACCTCAATCTTTTCTCTCGCTACATCGTATGATTTTGATGATATAAGTGTTGTATAAGTAGCATCGGGTGCTAAGGTCATCAACAGTTAGTTTGAACCAAGAAGTAGAAAGTAAGGGTAAAAATAGGCCAAGAGTGACCTAAGGTCTAAAGAAAGCAATGGCTCAGACGATGAAGTGTGCACCTCCACCTAGGACAGGGGGAAGAGGCAAAGATGGTAATATGAGGATACGAGAATAACGATGTTTATTTAATATGTTTGTATAGTCGGTTTGGACGTAATCAGTAACGGTGATGTGTTTGCAAGAGAAGACTATACCGCCAACCAAACTATGATTAAGTGTCGCCCGAATAAATTTTGGGACTAAGGTAAATAGGTCTGACCCTAGGGATGTTCGAGGGAAGTGTAAGTACACGTGATGGTTTCTAAAACGGGGAGCCAACACATACATGAGTGTATGCCCCTTGATTTTGCTAAGGGAATTATCGTATAACAAGATTTTATGCAGTCAAGGACATCTGCGAAACCATGAATGGCATGGCATATATGTAAATACGCGTGTAATCTTAGTGTATCCGATCACGTTTAAGTTTTTGCGTGTAGGGTTATTATAAATACTTTCAAGTTTAAGACGCCGTATTTCAGGGAACTCTACTGAAAATTTCTGCAAAGCGGTAGGGAAGAAATTTTTTTACGAGTTCTCAATTATTTGATTTTGGTTTAGCGGCTTACTAAGGATGGTCAACAAGGACAACAAAGGTTTTTATGAATCTAGTATCCATGATAGGGGGCAATGGCACGAATGCAAAGATTCTGACATTCATCAAGGGATACTTATTCTTATCATACTCATGTGTAATGGAAAATGTAGGGGAAAGAAGTATAGTGAGAGAAGGAGAAAATAATAGGCTTAGAAAATTTATTATTAAGAATGGGAAGAAGGGAGTCGTTACTTGATCATCCTTATATGTATATGTATGGGTGAACTACATAGAGAGTTATCCGGCATTACTTTGGAGATTTAGAAGCCTCTACCCCTTTGCCATTGTTCATATACCAGAGTTCTCTTAACCGTTGTTAACGAACAACCATTATGAGGTTCAAACCTCTTCTGGATAACTATCATACTTCAAATTCATTACTTGAACCAAATCCTTATCTGACAGTCACCTTATGCATCCTCCTAATAAATTTTCCCTTATCACCGCAATGTTGAATTCGAGTTTATGATTTTCTGCCAGTGTTCATCTTCAAGAATTCTTATGAGATTATATCATTGTTATCGTCCAATCATTCTAGCTCATTAATGATATGTCTTTATCGACTTGTTACCAATTCATGATCAATTTCCTCATGGCCATTGCCTCCCTTTTAATTGCTACCAACTCACCATTCCATTAGTCATGGACTTCACTTATTTTGTAGGGCCCATTATTTGGCCTATCTTTTCCTTTTATAAGTAATTATTATTTTCCAAAATGAATCTACATATTATCTTCCAAGTTCAGCTCCAATAAAAGTCATAATTCATTCAGGAATCAAAAGTTGATACTAATATCTTTCTCCAAGCCAAGCTCATTTAAGTATTCTTATGAGTCTCCTTATTTATGAAACCATAGCACTCATTATTATTATCAACTATCTCTTAGTAACCATCGTTCAAACCCAATAGATTTGCGTGTTGTTAAACTTACGAACTATCCACATTTCACCATGAGATAGTAGAGCCATCATGTAAATCTTCATTTCATGATTAGTCTAGAGGATTAAAATTATACCCCTTGGCAATCGTATCTTTCCCTTACCATGTTTTCCCCTTTGTACCTACCTATTCCTTCTATAGGAAATAAAAGGGGGAGTAAAGTGTCTGGTATTAGTTCGAATGGTGCTATTATGGCTTATGGGATAAAGTTGAAAAATAGCGGAAATGGTTTCTAAAGAAAGATATACATGACCTTTGAGTCTAGGTTGCTTGCGAATAGGACGAGTATTAGTGTAAGAATATATGATACTTGAAGGAGTAGCTAGTTTTACAAAAGAATGGGAGTCAGACGGATATTGATAAATATCCATTTCATGAGGGCGATGCTTCTGGAAGTCCCATTGCTCATATTGATAAATTCGAAGACTGGATTAGCTTTATGCACATTCCAAAGGTTTCATCAGAATTTTTGAAGTTGACATTCTTTCCTCTCACTCTTGGGGGGAAAGCAAAGATATGGCTACAAACATGTCCGCCTGGTTTTTATTCTTCATGGGAGGCACTCAAAGGAGATTTTCTTCACCGTTTCTTTCCCGTGGAGGAGACACACCGACTTCGAGCAGAAATTCTAAGTTTCAAGCAAGGGCCGGGAGAAAGTCTTTTCGACGCTTGGGGGAGATTTAAGAGTCTTTAACGACAATGCCCTCATCATAATTTACCGGATTGGATGTTTCTTCAACATTTCTATCATGGGCTCCGTGGTCCTCTTAGAGAATCTATTGATATTGCATCCGGAGGGATGTTCCTGAAGAAGACTGCGGGGGAAGCCAATATTTTTCTTCATGAGCTGTCTCAGAATATGCCTAGTTGGGGAGGTGGCCAAAATTCAAGGAATGGGGATGATTCTTTGGAACACAACCCCACTATCAAGCTTCTAATGGCTACCGTCCTTGATTTACAAAAGAAGATGGTGAATGATGGAGTTTCCAACCAGTTGAACTTAGCCCAAGGTATGCAAGCCATTGCATCCATTTCCGCCCCACATCTCGAGCATCGATGTGTGGAGTATCGTCAAGTGGGACATGTAAATGCCGTTTATTCCAAACAACTTTATTCCCATTCTCATGAGGATTATGGTCCTGGTTATACTACATTTGCCAATACTAAATTTGATCCTGTTTCTCAAGTCTATGACCATCATGCATGCTTTCAAGAAGAGTTTTCGCCTCAACCCACCTCACAACCTCAATTTTCTCATCCATCCCAAGATTCTATGATTCAAAAGTTGTTGCAACAAGTTGTGGCTAATTAAGAAAGTGAAGGTGCTCGCCTTAGAGACCTTGAAACCCAAATGACCCAAGTTGCTCAACAAATATATTCTTCTCAACCCATTCAACCTCAACTCACCCAAGGGGAGCAAGTTAAAGCCATTACCCTAAGGAGTGGAAGAAAAATTGAAGAACCTATGGTAGTGGAGGAGAATGTGGAGGAGGTGAGACCTTTGGGAGAGAATGAGGGAGTTGTGATGGATAGCAATGAAGAGGAGGACTTAGAAGTTAAGCTGGCTAGGAATGAAGAAAGGGAGGTGTTGCTTGAAGAAGCTAAAAGTGAGAATGAGGAGAAGTTGAGAGAGGAAGAAGAATTCAATGAGGAAATAAGTGGGTGCTTGATAGAACCTTATACTTTTGAGCTTTCATGTGAGCGTCCTTTGGAGAAGATCCTTCTTGAGCCTATCCAAGTTGAGCCCGATGGTAGTGAGGTTGTGTTCCTCACTAATCTTATTGATGGGGTATATAATCGAGAGGTGGAGGATGTTCCCTTGGAGGAACCTTTATTTGAGCGTATGGAGGTTCATGATTTTATTATCAATGATGAAGCATCTTTAGAGTTTCCTCTTTCTCAAGTAGAGTTTGAGTACTTCCCGATCACTTCGAATTATTTCATTAAAGAAGAATTCAAGGAAGGGGTTGAGAAGGAAGAAAAATTTTCGAAGGAAGATGACTGTCATCAACTCATGCTTGTTCCCAAGGCTCCAAAACTCCGGGAAACAAGTAAGGTGGAGTTTAAATTACCTCCTCATCTATTTCACTCTATTCGACCGCCGGAGGAGCAACTTGCTTGGTTCACTATGGTAGTTGAGAGATGTTGGAAGAAGAGGAGAAAAAGAAGGTGGAAGAAACATAAGAAGCCACTGCCTCTCTTCGCCCCGAGGCCAACTACAAACTGGTTAGATCATCTTGACCTTTATGCTTGCAAAGTGGGGAATTGCTGGAAAGGGAGGAAGAGAAAATGGTGGAAGAGATGGAAAACTTTCCTATCTTGTTCACCCCATCTTTCAAGAATCAAACGGGTATTTAGGTCAAGCTAGGGACCTAAAACAAGCACTACATGGGAGGTAACCCATACTTTCTTTTTGATTAATTTCTTTTCCTTTCTTTATTAGTTTCTTTTTCTTGTTTCTAATCTTGCATGCGGATCTTACGAGCCTTACTTGTTTTTACTTGAAAATCCTAACCCCTTGCTCGATTATCACGGATCGCGGATTGAGTAATCATTTGTTTTGAAGAACTCGAGGTAATATATCTCCGCTCTTCTATTTTTGAGTTGAATATCCTATGATCCTTGCTGCATGCTTGATTTTTCTTTTGGGTGGCGAACCCCTTTGAGAGTTGGTGTTGGGATATATTGCTGTTGGATCCGTGTGGGCTCGGGTCGCCACCATTTTTACTTGCTAGTTGTTTTTTGTTTGTTTGTTTTCGTAGGTTCTCTACCCTTTTCATGTGACACCTTCCCACAATGAGGACATTGTGGAGTTTTAAGTGTGGGGGGGGGGAAGATATTCTGTTTCAAGGGTAGATCACCTAGTCGTTTTGTTCTTTTTATTTTCTTAGTTTTTGCTTAAAATTTAAAAAAAATTGTGTGAAAAAGGAGAAAAAGGGGAGTGAAAACCTTTTCGGTTTTTTTCGTTTTGTCTTTGTTTGGTTTTGTATCCTGGATCTCGTTTTCGGAGTTGAGAAGTCGTTCTTAAACTTCTTTAAAAGTAACAGGTTGGAGCATTTTCGACCCTAATTCGGATTCTAGTCGAGACTTACCCTTAATAAACTCCTTTCATTAAGTGTCTGGCTAGACCCCTGTTCCTTTCTCTTTTTGCTGGAACCAGGAGGTTTTAGGAGCTTGTGTCCGGGTTTGTTTTGTTTCTCGCTTAGCAAAAGCAAAAAGTGCAAAAAGAAAATAAAAGAAAGGCAAGCTTTCCTAAGATACAATAACCTAAATAAGTGGAGCGTGTCGCTGTAGACATTAACCACCAAAACTTAGCCAACCTACACGGGCCCGGTATTCGTGGTACGACATGGATACCCCTTAACCCTCCTCCCATATCGCTTTGCGACGGAGAGGCGAATGGAAAAGACCGTGTTGGGAGGGTATACCCCTTATATGGGCCGTTCAATTCCCGAAAGTAAGGCTAATACCGACTTTTAAAAACAAAAAGAAAAAAAAGAAAAAGAAAAGCAAATTTCGTTGGTATTTCCAACTCAAAAAGAAAGAAAAGAAAAAGTTCTTGCTTCTAA
Organism: Portulaca oleracea; assembly: GCA_029582165.1. Lineage (NCBI taxonomy): Eukaryota > Viridiplantae > Streptophyta > Magnoliopsida > Caryophyllales > Portulacaceae > Portulaca > Portulaca oleracea. The sequence continues at coordinate 2,565,450 of CM055885.1, read as the reverse complement.
AAAGAGTGGGGCCTCCCCTTGCATAACCTACGGCCCTCACCAAGCCAAGGGCGACCAAATGCGAGGGAGGGAAACGCTTCTCTTAGTTGTTTCGTTGTTTTCAAATTCGGACGCCAGTTTTTAAAGTCTTTTGGTTCCCGTTAAAACCTTTTCATGTGGGGTTTCGCTCGGTACAAGGTGTAGGGAGTTGAAAAATCTTGAAGATCGACCTTTTCTAAGTTTGGTGTTTGTGAGGTGCTCCTTACGGTTACTTTGGGAGGTTTAATCACGTTTTCTTAGTTTGGATTACGAGATCTTGTGAATCAAAGCCTTTGTTTTTCTTTTGTTTTCTTTGGTTTTGTTTTCACTTTCCTTCTCTCCTTTTTCTTTGGCTTTTGTGGCTACAGCCACTACAAACCCTCACGAGTCCATCTCGTCCACCCGGGCTACCGCGGGGTTCAAAGGGCTTGGTGCATACGCTAAATGCACTCGTTTCCTCCCACGATAGAGGAGTTGGGATTTAGTTTTCTTATCTGTTTTGTTTTGTTTTGCTCGGGACGAGCAAAAGTTTAAGTGTGGGGGAGGTGTTTAGACCCGGTTTGGTGTCTAAATACCACCTAAATCCTTAAGCTTTTAACTCGTTTCGTAGTTTAATTTCATAGCTTTTAATGTGTTTTTGGTTATTTTGTAGATTTTGGAGTTTTCACCAAAAACGTAGCAAAGCAGCCTTTTACGAGATTCTTGGCGATTTCGAGCGAGCGGACCGGACCGAGGCGAGTCGACCGGGACCACACTCCAGAACTTTGGTGCCGATTAGTGAAGTAACGCATGCTACGACCTTCGGATCGAGCGTTAAATGCCTCGGAAAGAAGGAAGAACAAAGGGAAGGGAAGCTAGACCGTAGCCCCCGCTACGAATGGCGTAGCACCCGCTACGCCCAGGACGTAATTGAAGCCGAGAGCGACCATAGCCACGGTCCCGGCTACCGTAGCCACGGTGGGAATATGCAGAGGGTCAGGATGTCCGAGATAGACCCTGGCCACGGTCATGTTTAATGTACCCATGGCGCCTCGAAGAGAAGAATCGCCACCCACTTTTCGCAGGTCGCGCTCGCGACGGTGGTGGTCGCACCCGCGACGCCCTTGCTGGGCTGCGACTCTTCAGCCTTTTTCGCTGGACAGAACGAGGCCGTGGCCACGGTCTCCTTGACCGTGACCACGGTCTCCTTGACCGTGACCACGGTCTCCCTATGTCCTGCGCGTGTTTTCGGCTTGAAGTACTGCGTTTTGGCCAACAATTTTGGCTTGTATATATATTCCTTGTTGACGATTTCTTAAGGAGACTCGACTTATCTAGGGGTGAGACCTAGACACTATTTGAGCTTGTAATTAGTGGATTTTAGAGAGGGATTAGTGAAAGATTAATCTAGGGTTTTGGAGATTTTGTGTTTATTATTGAAGATTTAGGTATCCAAACAATTGAAAGATTGTTGGATTATCTTTTTATTGGTTTCCTTGGTTCATCTACAGCACTTTGATAAGTATTCTCTTCCCTTAACTCTTTTATTAATTACTTTGCTTGTTCTTAATTGCCTTGCTTGCTATTTCATTGTTCTTGCTTGTTTATGGTTGTTTGATGTTAGAAATCATGTTTAGGTTTAGTTTGGATGTTGTTAGCTTAGTTTTTATCATGATTAGTGGCTAGAAACCCTATGGGTTAGGGGGTAATTAAGGGTGTGAATGGGTGATTAGGTTTGGGTTAGCAATATTAGTGAGTATCTAGTTAGGAAATCAACTTCCCAACCCTATCCTTCGCTCAAGTGGGATGTATTTGGGTGCGAAAGCATCCCGAATACATCCAATGCTTGTTGGAAGGTAGGAATTGGGATAGTTAGTATTCTAGTTCGCGAAAGCGAATAGAAACTAACTAGGAAATTCCGTTCCATTAACTCCCCCGGGTTTGTCTATGGACATTGGGGAAGTTAATCCGGACTATCCTTGAAAGAGGAAGCCCGGTGGGTATTTTCTAACGGAGTTACCATTTGATTTCCCCTTCTTGTTACTCCCTTGTTGCAAAACCCATTTTCTTATCCCCGTTTGCATCCCGAAAAGCCTCCGAAGCCCATTTTCCATTCCTTGACCGACCATAGATTTCTTTGTTGCGTTGTGACCTTTTTCAAACCGATATCCTTACCTTAGCAATCTCGACCTGACCATTGACCTAGTTTCTTTGACCAAGGCCGCCAGCTCCCTGAGAGAGAACGACAATACCGAGGTCTAACAAACCGCTGTACGAACACCAGGGAAAGATATCAAAATAGGGGTATGGTCAGAAAGACCAAACGGAAGAAATGTTGTTTGAATAAATCTCCCTTGATGTGACCACTCTTCATTAGAAAAGGCCCTGTCAATTTTTGACCACACATGAGAATTTGTCCAAGTGAAATAATCTCCAATAAAGCTGAACTCCTGTAAGTTGTTATTCTGGATACACTCTTAGAAGTACAACCAATTTTGTCATCACTTCTCAAAACCGAGTTGAAAGCACAAAAAATCAACCAACCCTCCGGAATCATATGAGATAATTCAAATAACTTCTCCCATAAACTCTTTCTTTCATGTAAACAATTAGAACCATACACAAATTAATCTGGAACTTGACACCATCCTCAAGATTAGTAACAGAGACATGAATCCATTGTGACTGAATATCAATGACCTCAACATTATACACTCTTGGTCTCCAAGCAACAAGAATCATGCATTTGCTAGTAATACTAGCATTAGGAATATACTGCCAACCATTTAACATATTAGAACCCAATTCTGCCATTTTTTTCATTTTTTGTTTTCACCTCAAGTTAACCAACCAGGCTCACTTGATATTTATGCAAAAATTGACGAATGTCAATTTGCTTATTGAATCTATCACACCCCCTAACATTCCAGCTCAATATATTAACCATAACCCTCAGGAATTGTCCCACCTACCTTCTGAAAAGATCGAAGTACCTCACTCGCTTGTGTTATATGAGGTCGACTTGAAACTGGAGGCAGGCCTTTAGAGGGAACTGAAGGAGTTGGAATTGATTTCTGGATACGATTTACCACTGGGGAAATAGGAAGAGATCTTGGTGGAGTTGATCTAGATAAAACATTTGTTTCATTCATGCGCCAAGTAACTTCACCCTGTGGCTTCACAATCTTCTTGTTTTTCAAATGACATTCCTCCATAGCATGACCAAAAATTTTACAAAATGAACACTTACTAGGTTTCCAATCAAACAAAACTTTCTGCGAAACAATAAACCATTATCAGCAAAGTGAATAAGATCAGGGAAATTACCATCCACATTCATCTCCACCATAAGCCTTGCTGCTGTGAGATCAATCTTGTCGCGCGTCTCAAACATGTTTTAATCGGTATACCAAGAGTGCTACCAATCTTGCTGAAGACATTAGAATTCCAATACTTCAAATACAATTTCGGAAGAATAACCCAAATAGGCAGAGACAAGATCGAATCAGTATCAATGCTTAAATCCTCATTCCAATCTCTGACCAACATCGGTTTATTACAACAATAATACACTCCCTTCTCCAACACCATGTTTTTGTATTGTTCATCCTGAAATTTTACCACAAAAACACCTCGCCTTGCTTTGCACAACTTCTCGATCCCCATATTCTTCCAAATCGTTTCCAGAAAATTTTTCATCTCCTGGAATGGCAAATTCGTCCCCAAGATTCTGCACAAAACTGAGTTTTCCCACGATTCAAGAACTACATCTTCCTCATTAATTTTCGCATACTGATTACCATCAACAGATTTTGGTGGTATAAATCTCAGACTCATATCTCTCTCCCTTATCAGCGAGCTATAATGAGAAACCACATTTTGAGAACTCGTTTCCTCCATTTTCGTATAAAAGAGAAGAGAAAATTCAGCACAAAACACTCCAGATTAACCCTCTCTACATATTAGAGTAGCAGCGCTCACTCCAGTCATCGGAAAAGACTACCGGAAATCTAGAGAGAGAGGCTCTCATAGACAGAGAAAACCTATGTATATGGGTAATACATTTCTCGAGAGGGTGACTGACTTCCCTGTGATAGCCACAGTACCTCGGGTCATTTGTCTTTCCCGCTTCTTCTGGCCTCTTTGGTTGCGGGAGCTCGATAACACTTTTCTCCAGCAAGTCATCAAGCATTCCCAAAAAATCTGATCAGGGAACGAATATTTCTTCTCTTGTAGCTCCTTTAACGTAGGACGTTTCTTAGCATCATTCCTCGAGAATGTGGTTTTTCTGCTTTCTTGTTTGGGCTTGGGAGAGATTCGAACTGGCTCCTCAGTAGCAGTTAAACAGACATGGACTCCCTCTTTGAGTCTTCATTGGCTTCACATTCTTCTTGTACTCGTTAGTACCCTTTCTTGCTTCGGACAAAGATGAAGATTTTCCCCGTCGATTCTCTATGGTAATCTCCATGTCGTGTGTCGTGGTTGCCAACTCCTGGAAGGTCCTTGGCTTGACCATTTTGAGGACGTAGAGCAGATCCTAGTGCATACCTTGAGTGCACATGTCGACGACCAAAGCTTTGGTGAGGCGATCCTTGCACTCAAGACTAAGAGACTTCCAACGATGGATATAGTCAAGTACTGGCTCGCCCTCCCACTGTTTGGTGTTTGTCAACTCAGTCATGCTAATGACACGTTGAGTGCTGTAGAATCGGTTGAGAAACTCTCACTCTATTTCTTCCCAAATGTTGATAGACTCAGGTTCCATATTCGTGTACCAGTAGAATGTTATCCCTTTCAATGATCGAACGAACTGCTTCACTAGTCGGTCTCCTTCCGTCCCAGCGTTGCTGCAAGTCTTGATGAAATGTGCGACGTGTTGCTTAGGGTTACCCTTCCCATCAAACTGGTTGAACTTCGGGGGTTGATAACCCAGTGGCATCCGTAGTGCATCGATCCTCTTCGTGTAGGGCTTGGTGTACAAGTGACTCTTGTTCGATGCCTCTCCGAGTTGAGCCCTTACTGCATTCGCAATCATACTCTGGATCTGTTCTGCAGTCATTGATCTTGAAGAAGATATCCTCTATTCACCATCGCCATCACCATCACCCTTAGAAGATTCTTTGTCAGATTCCTCCTTGTCAGTCTCTTCATCAGATTCTTGATAAGGGCGCTTCTCTATCTTCCTCATCAGTTTTGCAATCTGTTCGCTTTGTTCGTCAATCTTCTTATCTTTTTCTTTGTTTTCCCTAGCAAGTCTTCTCAGTGTAGCCTCCAACTCTGCTATCTTTTCGTCCATGTTGGAAGCACCAGTTGTCATCACAAGCATAATGACACTTTGAGTAGACTCAATTTCAGCCTCCGAGAACATAGTTTCCTCTTTAGTTAATGGAGAAGAATCTTTGCTGGAGTAGCCTTGGCCTTCAAAGCTCTCAAACTCGAAGATCGGGTTGTTGCGAGTTTGGAGTTCGTCCATTCCATGTGGGGTAGTCATGACTGAGCCGAAGGTAGTTACAGTGCTTGGCTTCCAAGAGCGAGGAACCTATTGAGTTGTTCGCTGAAGGTGGGAATCAACAGTTAAATTCTTTCGTGACGGAGTTTGTGCCTTCGTAGTTGGTTCTTCCAGCAGAGCAGAAATTGCAGCAGCGGTGACGACAGCCTTCGCTATCCTTCGAGTCATCACGTCGCTTGATGTAGCACTCGTAGTCGTTGACCCCAGGGATGAAGTTTGAACCATCCACTTTGTTGAGGGTTGGGAGACAGCTTTCTTGGGTTTCATCGCGTCGCTTGAGTCGAAGATGAGTTGAACTTTTTGGAGAAAGAGATGAGAGGCAGAGTGGTCCCACCGAGCGTGCCAAATTTGTAAACACAATTTTCGAGCCTGAAATAAATAGGGTTTTTGGATGAAATATACCAACCTTTGGGGGTGTTGGATTGTAATATACCAACCTTTACTATTAGACATCAATATCCTTGACCTTTATACTTGGTTGACATTATTATACCAACAGTAGCTAAGGGGGTAGTGAGCCGGTCTCCACGCGTGCTAATGTGGCTGGCGAAAGGAAAAAAAAATCGTCCCAAGCCAATAACATCATTAACCCCTTAGTTTTTCTCACTAACCCTAATTACAAGACATTGGTTGGTTGTGTTCCACGTCAATACAAACACTGATTCACCTTGTGTTAGGGCCGATTAGTTTTGTAACGTGGGTTAGTGAGAAAAACGAAGGGGTTGACGGGATTATTGGGTAAAGGCCGGTTATTTTCACTCCACCTGTCATGTTAGAATCGAGACTAGTTAACCAGTCACCACCCCGTTAGTCACTGTTGGTATAATAATCTCACCTAAGCATAAAGGTCAGGGATATTGTTGTCCAATAGTAAAGGTCGGTATATTACAATCCAATACCCCCAAAGATCATTATATTATTATCCAATATCCCAAATAAATAAAGACAAGAAATTGAGAAACAAATATAATTTGTATTAATATTCGAATGTAAGAGGGTACAATTTCTATATTAAATACATGATCCTCTGATTCGATCTCCTATGGCTTGGGTGAGTCGAGAGCGCGGACGCTTGATCTCGATCTCGAGTGCAGGTCGAGCTGAAGAACTCTGTTGTAGTTCTTTACCTTGACGTGCAGAAAACTTGGGGTTTTTGATCTTGAACTTTTGTCGACCTTGATCCTTGGCGCTTGGGAGCTGGAGGCCGCTTTCGGTTCGAGCTTCTGAATTCTCTGAAGTGAAAAATGTCGAATGCCGTCGGGGTAGATTGCAGAGTGTGTTGAAAATGAGGGAGAAGACCCCTATTTATAGGCTCTGGAGGCCTAGGGTTGCCTAGGGTTTGAGTCGGCTTTGGGTTTGGCCCAAATTAATTAATTATCTATTTATTTAAAATAAAGAAATAATCATGATTGACACGTGTCGCGATAAAGTTGGCCATGATGTATTTCCATTTAAAATTTAAATATATGGACCGCCGTAATTAATCTGACACGTGGCGAATAATAATTGGGCAGATAAATTTAATTTATTTTCCACGTGTCATTTTCTAATTTGCCGACAAATTTTTACCTCGTACAATAATATTTAAAGAAAATTAACATTTACTTTTTAAAATATTAATTTATTTAATGATGAATTTGACAACACATTCTTAATTTTTTTTCAAGTATCATTCATTCTGTCACACTCAAATACTCATTTTCCAAAATTAGATATTCATTTCAAGAAATAATAATTCATTGTCTCGAATCTAAAAATTTGTTTTATTAATGAAAATATACAATTATAGCTTTGCATGAAAAGTTGCCAGAACGTTTTTCGAAAAAGTTAAATTATATTGGTTAAAAAGACAAATGTGGGTAAATATTAAGTATTAACTACAAAAGACAAGGATTAGATTTCGAAAAAGTTGTTAAACTATATTGGTTAAAAAGGCGAATGTGAGTAAATATTAACTACAAAAGGTGAGGATTAGATTTATTGGGAACAGATCTAGTAGGAAGGAACTTTAGGTAGGAAGGTAGGAAGATAGAATCGTGACCATCTAATTCAGATCCAATGGATCTGATTCAACCCTCACACATGTGCCAAAAAGGAAAACCAGAATCTACACTTATTTTGACAAAACTGCTAGTGGTTTCCGCTGAAAAGAAAGGCGGAAAAAAGAAATCAGATAGATAGAGATTTCATCCGAGAATTTTGCATGCATAATAAGTGTTGTATTTTTTGTCAAAAATAGCGCATGATCTAGATGAGAAAAACAGAAAACATAGGTTTAGGGTTTAGGGTAGATTAATAGCTATTATTTTATTCCATCAATTTCTTTTCGCTGTGATAAGAAGATGGTGATCGGTTGAGCCCTACAACATGATCGTCATTAGTGCAGAATCAGAGGTACACAATTGATTTTCTAGATTTTCAATTCAATTGTTGCTAATAAACTCAATCGAAAACTCATTTGTGACCCCTATACTCAATCGAAAACCCAATCGAAAATTCATCAATGGAGAATCATTTTTTTTTTTTTGTAAAATGATTTTTTAGGGGGGGAAGTCGAAGTATGCTGGTGGATTGAATAACCCTCACATTAACACATATGACCTTAATCTATGTGCAAGTGACAACATTAAGTGGGTATAAAAAGACATATGACCACACTCACTTATATCCATGAGCACACATTTTCATCGTGTGTAGGGGGGTGCTAGGTATATAAGACATATGACCACAGTGTATGTGTAGATGACCACATTAATTCTATATGTATGACATATGACCACACTCACCTATATCAATGACCACACATATTTGTTTGCCACCGTAAGAGACAAATATCCCGTCTCAGCATGTATGTGAACCACATTATCACACTCGCTTATATCAATGACAAGGAGTAAAAATGGTACCTTATCATTTTTCCCGTCAATAGGCCATTGCATCAATGATCACAGTTCAATGTATTCATGACCACACATAGTCTGATAATACTATAACATTTACAAATTAATCATAACTAATCTATGCAACCACGTTCACTTATTTTCATGACCACACTCCATGACCTTTTCGTTGTGTATGTTACAATCAGATACATGGGCAAGCTGAAGTTGGCATATGGGCGAAATTGTATATTTGTATGGACTCGGTGCGGACTGAAACAAACAGGTTGAGCATGCTTTCAAACCTAATAGACACTATTTTGGCCTAGATAGGGGTGGGTAGTGATGGTGTTGGCGCCAGTAGCATGGTGGATGACTACGATGCCTGTTTTGGTATATAAGACATATGACCACAGTGTATGTGCATATGACCACATTAAGTGTGTCTGTATGACATATGACCACAGTCACATATATTAATGACAACTTATATGTGTTTGCCACCGTAAGAGACATATATCCCGTCTCAGCGTGTATTTGACCCATATTACCACAATCACTTATATATATGACAACATGAAGTAAAAATGGTACCTTATCATTATTCAAGTCAACAGATCATTGCATCAATGGCCACACTTCAATATATTCATGACAACACATAGTCGGATAATACTATAACATTTGCAAATTAATCATAACTAATTTATGCAACCACATTCTCTTATTTTCATGACCACACTCCATGACCTTTTCATTGTGTACGTTGCAGTCTGATATATGGGCAAGCTGAAGTCTGGCACATGGGAGAAATTATATATGTGTAAGGACTCGATGCGGAATGAGACAAACGGGCTGAGCGTGCTTTCAAACCTAATATACACTGTTTTGTGCTAAATGGGGGTGGGCAGTGATGGTGTTGGTGCTAGTGTGGGGGATGACTACGATGCCTGTTTTGGGATATTTATGCCGAGTGAGGCCACCATAAAGTCTTCGGCGTCAAAGAACAAAAGGGGAGTTATGCGAAAGAAGAGCGGCGTCGAGGTTACTGCTCAACAGAAAGCACTGCTAGGAGATGCAATTTTTATTACCCGATAACTTCTCAACGAAAGTAGAAATTGACCCTATCAATATCAATAGTCTCTGAGTGTTTAGTTATGAGATACATATTACATTATGTCTGTGACATTGCTTGATGTTTATGATAGTCAAGTGTCATCTTAGTTATTGTTATACTTTTGTATTCATAATAAGTGAAACAGAGAGCGAAATTTTAAAATTTTATTTTATTTTCTTACACACTTATGAGTTGATATAGACCACCACACTCCCTTAATTTATTCCTAGTAATAACATTTGCTAGGCGGGGAACGATCTAATGGGGGTGTGGTCTTATCCATGACCATAATTCTGTATATACAAGACCTTAATGTATGTGCAAATGACCACATTAAGTGGGTATGAAAAGATATATGACAACACTAGATTATATTCCTTACTGCACATATATAAGACATGAGCACACACTTTTATTGTGTAGGGGGAGGGGGTGCTAGGTGTCTAGGACATATAACCACAGTATATGTGCAGATCACCACATTAAGTGTGTATGAAAGACATATGAGCACACTCACATGTATCAATGACAACACATTCGTGTTTACCACCGTAAGAGACATATATAACGTCTCTGTGTGTATATGACCCATATTACCACACTCACTTATATCCATGACCAGAAGGAGTAAAAATGGTACCTTATCATTTTTCAAGCCACCAGGCCATTATATCAATGGCGATACTTCAATATATTCATCAACACAAATGGTCTGATAATACTATAACATTTTCAAATTAATCATAACTTATGTATGCGACCACACTCTCCTATTTTCATGACCACACTCCATGACCTTTTCGTTGTGTATGTTGTAGTTGGACACATGGAAGAACAGAAGTCTGACACATGGGCCAAATTGTATCCCAATAGCTTCTGGTGAAATTGTTTGGTGTTTATGATAGTCAAGTGTTTTTTCGTGTATTATTACACTTTTGTATTCATAATAAGTGAAACATATATCTGATTTTTTTAATTTAATTTACACACTTATGGGTTGATAGTCGATACACACCACCACACTCCCTTAATTTCTGCCTGGTAATAACATGCATTGGGCAGTGCATGATGTAATAGGGTGTGGTGTTATCCATGGCAACAATTTTATATATACATGACCACTCTCTCTTAAAAATAAACACATGTTGTCAGGTTGTAACAATGACCACATTCCCTTATCTACACTCCATAATATACATATGATATATGTATTTAGTCTACAACAGTTGGCTGCATTTAATCAAACTATATTCATGACCACACTCTATCATAATATTCATATGATATATGTATTTAGTGTACATGTATCAGTATGCTAAGATATTTGCCTTTGTGTACAAACAGTGACCTGCAATAAATCAAAATATATTCATCTTATAACCATTACCACACTCCCTTAAATTAGAAACACACACCAACCATGGTCCATTAAATCAAAAAAATACGTGAACACACTCCATTATATAAATCACAACACAACCTAAATCAAAATATATACATATTATCATATTATAACCATGACTACAAGCCACTATGTCCATGTCCACAGTCAGTTACACATATATGAATTTGTGTATTTGTGTACAATATTTGACAGCATTAAATCAAAAAATATACATGATATAACGATGACCACGCTCCCCTGAATTAAAAAGATGCATGACCGCAATGTAATATAATCAGGACCACGCTTCCATGAGCACACTCCCTTTTGTCCATTTTATCATAATATAAGCATGATAACATTTTCTTCTATCTATGACCACACTCATAATCTAATCATCAACACACACACTTGTCCATGACCAAACTCATATACATGATATATCAATGTTATCATAATATAATTATGACCACACACCCTCCTGTCCATGACCACACTCATTCATACACGTATGAAATATGTTTTTTGTGTACAAACAGTTAACTCAGATCAAAATGCCAAGATTTTATCAGATCATAACCATGCCCATACTCCATAAAATAAAAGTAATCTATAGTATATATCGCTGTATATAATGAGAAACAAGTCCATTTCTGACATAAACGCATAATGCATATTTTTTATTACACACCCAACCATATTGTTTATTTCACAACCATTAATTAAACCCCATTTCTTGAATATCTAGAATGATATCATAGTCAAACCACTACGAAAACATAATAGTTGTTTTAACAAAAAATTACTTAGGGGTACCCTAACTTTTGGTGAAATATTTTTCTGGTACCCTAACTTTTAAAACTAATTTTCGGGTACCCTAACTTTTAGAATTAGAAATAATTAGATGAATTTTCGGCCAATGATTTGAATTCACCGGTTAGTTTCAGGCGGAAAAATGATTAAGTGTTTTTGTGGATGAAAATGCCCTTTGTTTTCGTGGACGAAAGTGATTTGAATCAATCGGAGTTTCGCCGGAAATTCACCTAGTAATTTCTAATCCTAAAAGTAAGGGTACCCCAAAATTAGTTTTGAAAAGTTAGGGTACCAAAAAATTATTTCTTCAAAAATTAGGGTACCTCTAAGTAATTTTATGTTATTTTAACATAGGAAAAACAATAGTAGCCAGGATAAAACAAGATTAGGAAGGGTCGTTCCATCAGCCGCGTCGAGGCAGTTGATCGTGCAGCATGTGGGTTCATTATTTGTCTCTTATCGCATAGTCAAGCCTTTTTCCAAATTGCAACCCTCAATGAGTTCTCCTCATGCATTGCGGTATCATAACAATAACGCATCGTTGAGCGATCACAATACCTCAGCAACCACCGGTTGCACATGTCAATGGTGGCAACTGCTTGACTACAAAAAAGATCATAAACATGTGTGAGACCACAATAGATATTCACACCTACAAACATAATGTGGTGACACTTTGATACCCCCCCTCCCCCAAGGCTGAAGATGGATTGCATCACAACATTGACAAATTGCTCACATGTCGGCGCCCCTTGACTAAAAACAATGGACAAAATATGATGAGACTTGTATGCATATATCTGTGTTTGTAAAATATGTGACTGCTCTCTCTTATAACCATGACCACAGTATCTTATAACAGTGACCACACATGATATCATTTTCCTACCCCTACAAAGCACATACTTCACCACACTTTGGATCAACATAATAACCACGCACTACACTCTCTCCTAAGCATGACCACACGTAAATTTATTGCAACACGCAATTACCCCCTCCATTTTTAGACATAGACTAATTCAATACTGGAACAAAAAATACAAACAAATAACCACACACAACATGAATTTGTGCACACTATGTACACCATCATCCAACTCAACCAACCTCTCTTGCAAATCAACATTTTGTATTTTAAAAATTTGTTGCAAACCGGATCTGATGTGAATATACTTATAAATTCATCATAGTCGCAATCCCTATGTTGCCTTCACTTGCTCCTCCCGAGTTTCTACTTGCCATTTTGATCGATTAGAAGTCTCCGGAATGGAACCCAGAAAGACAATGGTATGATTAATGGTCTAAAATTTCCCCCAAAATGTAATGCTGAAATTCGACATATTATTCGAACTTACCTTGCAATTTAGTGTGTGAGTGGGCCCACCTTCTGTATATACTCCTATGTTTGTGCTTATATTTGACTCCACCTACAAATCCTCTCGTCTCTCTAATTGCAATTGAATTTGGAAATGAGTCCACCTTCTGCAAATCTTCCTATGTCTGTGCTTGCAATTTAGTCCACCTTCTACAATGGAAAAGGAAAGCCAGCTGCTTCTTTTTTATTTTCAAGAACTTGATGCAATTGAGTTTGAAAGTATTGTAGAATCAAACCCTAGAACCTGTGCTTGGTGTTCTACTGCCACTGTTTCTCTCTCCAACCATGATTAACTTTCTTTTTTTGTTGGGTTGTGTGGACATTTTTCCTCGCCGTTCGGGCTTCCGAATGTCCATGTTAAGATTGGGGTGTTATTCGGTGATTTCTGCTGGGGTTTAACCTTTGAAAAGCTCTTTAAGGAATTCAAACTTACATTTCATGAATAATATTTTGTAAAATCACTTTCCCTTTACTTGTGCATTTTATGAGTCATTGAATTAAATCTTTAAGAGTGAACATCGACTTGTTCCAAACTCTTCTAAATTTAACCCAATTTGCTCATTTAAATGTTAGGCTTGGAATAGAGTGATTTAGGCAACTATTATTGGGAAATATAAGAGAGAAAACCCTAAAGTTGCATCGATATATTGTAAAACCGTAGTTTATGCAATCCTCGATGTATTTTAGTTCGAAATGGGAATCGCCACCCAACTTTTTAAGGGAAAGGCCAAGACAAAACCAAAAGGAAAATAAAGAAAGACTCCGCCTGCGAAACCCAAGAATGGATCCGGGGGTAAGGCTATGAACTCTAAAAGTAAACTTTAAAAGTTCGCCTCTCACAAAAGGAAAGACTCTACTAAAAGTTTAAAATGTGCTTTTGATAAAGTTTGGAAGGGAAATAAATAGGAACTTTATAGAATTATTTCATTGAATCATACAACAAGAATGTAATACAAGATAAAAAAAAGGTACAAATATACACTTATTTACAAGAAAGATAAACACTTAAGGGCATTGCTACTTTGTGAGAAAAGACCTTGCCTAGCCTTCGAATGCTTGATGGATCCTCCTTGATGCCTTCTTCTCCAAGTGCCAAGATGATGATAGAAAAAGATAGAAAAGATGATAAAAAGGAAGAGGTAGAAAAAGGGAATAAGAAGGCTTTTTTGTGGTTTTGGATATGTTTAGGAAAGGGTTCTTTATGGAGTTTAGGATTGACAAGAATGAGATATGTGTTTAGGCTTTTTGTGATGCAAGAATGGTGATTACTATGGTAGGATACATGAAGGTAGGAATAGAATGATAGGAGAGATGAATATGAGATAAGATATAAGGATTAAGAGAGATTAAAGACTAGAGAGATTAGAAAGATGAATGATGAGAGAGATGAGTTGGTTTGAAGAGTGAGATGAACAATGAATTGATGAGTTGATGAGTGAAAATGACTTGGAGAGGAGTAGTATTTATAGGCTTAGGAGAGAGTTGAGATACATATGCATGCATGTACACACATAGTAATCTCCGGCTAGGCACAAAACACTAGGGCACTAGGGGGTGAACTTAGAGTGCACAGCAGCACGTGGTCAATTGACTTCATGTGGTTGACATTGTGTAGGCCGGTCGGCTACTGCGTCAGGTGGGAGGGATCCAGCCTCGTCCATGCATGCATGGACGATGTGGTGTGAAGATATTCTGCCTAGGGAAGCTGCCCTTCACACTTAATAGAGATAACTAATATTATTTGATTTTTGAGAGTGTTTTTGAGTGCTTTTGTGAGGATTTGATGTCGCGACCTCTAGCTCTTGTTTGTAGGACTTGCATGGCTCCATTTTTATATAAAAAATGTGCATGTAGCTAAGATGGTCTACATGTGATCATGCATGTAGCTTTAAGTGAAACAAATACATGTAAAATGTATGCATTTATCGACTCTCTTTTTATTTTTTCTACTCTTCTTTTTATGTTATTTTATGCGTCAAAATCCCGGTGTCTACAGGAGCCCCCACTTTTATTCCGAGGATAGGACGAGAATCAAAGTAGTCTTGATTTGATGGACACTCGTTGTAGGTTTGACTTTGGAGTGCAAAGCCTGAGGATATGACTTTGTCGAGTGCAAAGCTTGAGGTGATGCTTGGATGCTAAGTCCTACATCGCTGTTGGCGAAGTTGCGCCGATTGGTGATCTTGAGCAAGAATGATGCTCTACTTGCTGTGATCTCGGACGTTTGATGACGTCCTACTTGACATGATCTCGAACGTTTGATGACATCCTACTTGAAGATGTGGGCTGGCACTTGGAAGCTTGGTCTTGTGTCGCGATTGGCGAACTTGCGCCGATAGGTGTTCTCAGGCGAGAATGACGCCTTACTTGTTGGGGAGACTTCATCGGACACGATGCCGATGGCTCTTGGGGTTGATTTTCTGGTCTTTCCCAGTGTCGGTTCCAGTCTTTCCCGGTGTCGATGTTGATGATTGTTGGCCTGTTTGATGCCGAAGGACTTCATCGATCGCGATGTCGATGGCTTGGGGGTTGAGACTTCATCGAAACTCTGCCGATGGTTCAGGGTTGGGATTGCATCGAAACTCTGCCGATGGCCCTGATTGTCGAGACTTCACCAAAACTTTGTCGGTGGCTCATGATTGATGATAATGATGATTATGATGATGATGATGATGACAATTCAATGTCGAGGGACTTTACTGATCGTGGCCCTTATTTTCGTGCAAAACGCAAAAATAGCTTTTGTCAGTTTTGATGAATTTTGAATTTTGATCCGGGAAACTTACCTCGTGTTGTGGATACATAGCCTTTGGGACTTGTTCCCTTTTGGGGAATGGACACTTCGATCCCTGGAAGGATCACTCTTCTTGAAAAGAACACAATCTCTTGTTGGGCACGCCTTATGCTTGACCATGCATGGCTTTGGGAAGGTGCATGTTGTTGAGAAGATGACAAAGGAGGAAGAAGACAAAGGCTCCTCCTCATGAAGCTTGATCGGCCTATGCTCTTGGGAATGAATCTTTTGGCTCGTACGAGGCAGCTTTTGCACGCCATGCAGGAGACCATTTAACGCAATAATTGTGGTAGGTTTTGTACGTCGATCGGCCTCTACTGGGAGCCTGTGATGAGCTGCAACGTGGCAGTGAGGGCTCACTCATTTTGCCTATAAAGGGGGTTCAACCTCGGCGCTACTTCATCATTCCAAATCCGAGCTTTGTATCTTGGCTTCCCATTCTCTCTCTAGAAAATTTGTGGGTGTTTTTGAATTTCTTTACAAGAATATGAATTTTTTTAGGAGGGGACGCACACGTGCTACTCAACCAGTAATTCAAGAGCGTCCGTACGTAAGGACAGTGCAGCGGGAGTATCCTAGTGGGGACTTCATTCCAGCTCAGTTGGTCTTTTACCAAGATGAGCACGCATGGTTCTTTCGCTCTCATGACTCGATATGCTCCTTCTAACTTCATGTAGCATGTTTCATTTTTGCAGTTACTTTGCATGCTATTTACTACAGTACTTTAAGTTGAATCCTAAAGCAACCTTAGTTACCTTGAATTTTTCTTGAAGTACTTTACACCTTAGATTCTTCTTTCGATTTTTAGTAGGAAGACTCTTTCAAAGCATGTGGGAGTATTCAAGGTATAATAACCTTGTCCTTCCATACAAAGGTGGGTGCATTTTATTCGAGCGTCATGAGGGATGCTGGTTTTGGCTCTTTTCTAGACTGCCTGAGGGTATGGAAAATCCGTAGCAACAAGAGGACATACAGCCGAGCTATCGTGGAGCGTTTCTGGGATTCTACAAACTCGTTTCACCTCCCAGTTGGGGAGATGATGCTCACTCCTTTTGACTTCGTGTTGATTACAGGTCTCAGCTGGGGCGGCCAGCCACTGGAGTTTCAGAAGGATGTTGACCCTCGCGTTCATGCTCTTTTGCAACCTGTCATCGCGCTGGCGAGGCGAATTGGCAGCCTGCGGTACTCGCATCTGGCGGCCGTTATAAAAAGTGAAGGATTTGGGAGCCTTCCTATTCCTAAGCATCAATTCATTGTGCTGGTGCACTTTATCAATGCAACGATTTTTGCAAACCGTGGAGACACTATCACTCTCTCTTGGGCGTGTCACCTCCTGAATTTCGGTGAGATGAGATTTTTCAACTGGGCAGTTGCTGCTTATGCTCATTTGGTCAGGGGAATGCGGGTTGCCTGTCGACCCACCGGTAGTGACACAGTGGCACGTACAATGGCGACGGAGGCTAAGAGGCTCAACCTGGGGAACAGCCTATGGCGAGTCTTGGAGGTATGCTCCATGATTTTTTTATTTAGAAATTTGTAAGGTGCAAATTTCTTTTTTCCCAAGAACCTTCCCGGGTGTGCAGGTGTGGGTTATGGCCTATTTCCTTCCTGCAGTTGGTGGAACCAACAATGGCGATATGCGCGTTCCGGCTGCTCGGCGATGGTTAGAAACATCAGGCTACCATCGGTCAAAATTCCATTTCAAGGATTTGAATGGGCTTAGAAGGATTATTAACAACCTCAGACCGGTATGTCTTGCATTTTTTTGTTACTACACTTTTCTCCTTTCGGGCCTTTGGTGACGACTGTCGCTGCAGGAGGACATTGTCCGATTCCCATGAGATGGATATAATGCGAAGGACCTTCATTATGATATTCGCCTTACAAGGGAAGCAAGCGAGCGTCGTTTGTTGTTGGAAGGTCCTTTTGGTCTCACCTTCTATCTGGGGGAACGCTTCTTCTTTCAGCATACTAGGGAATGGCCTCCCAGAGTTCCCATGGATCCTCCCAAGCTCATCTTTGATAGGCTAGCCTTGGCGGCGGATGAAATAGTTCGGCTGGTGGCTGGTGAACCAGCGGTCAATTTTGTGGTACCGACAGATGACTTGGAAGAAGCAGTTCTTCATCATAGAGGACGCCTCGCTTTTGCTCAGGTTTTAGCATTTCTTTCGTTTTTTGTTAATATTGTGGATTTTTGACATCCTGACGACGTTTGTCTCTCTGTAGCTGGAAGGATACTATGATCCTCTTATGGACCAGCATGCAGAGGAACCTGAGCAGGCGGAGGGTGAAGATATGCTGTTCGGATTCATCCCGCTCGTGCCTAACGATCATGAAGTGCTGCAGTTCTTTGACGCAAACACGGTAAGTTGCATATTTGACCACCCTTCATCTTGGAGATAATTACATTTACCCTACCTAACATATGTGGTAATAATTTTTGCACACCCGACATTTGAGAAATAATTTTCACCCTACCTAACATTTAGTGAAAGTGTTTTTTTGTGTCAAATTCCGGTAACTTGTCATCGGAGATATGAAAATACAATAATACCCCTATACAATTATGTGAAAGTACCAAACTGCCCTTAAGATTGCGATTGAAATGACAATACTGACCCTTCAATTGTTTTGTGTGGGAAAAGGGGGAAAAGACTGTCGATCTAAAAAAAATATATCACTCCACTCTTCTCACTATCGTCTTCTATAAGGGTAAATAGGTAATTTTGTTTTTAATTGAAAATAGTATGAATTAATAGCAAGGGTAAACATGTCACTTCCTATTCATTTTTTTAATACTTGCCGGAAAATCCCACAAAAAAACCATTATAATATATCCTAGGTGGTTTAAATTTACGACCATTTAAATGTTAGGTAGGGTGAAAATTATTTCTCAAATGTCGGGTGTGAAAAAATTATTACCACATATATCAGGTAGGGTAAATGTAATTATCGACTTCATCTTGCACTATTGATTCTTACATATTTTCCTTTCGTACAGCAAGCGTACGCCCATATCCGTTTTCTGTTAAGGGAAGGCATCACGGCTCGGGAGTTCATTGATCAGAACTTTGAAAATGGCCAATATCGGGGTCCGATGCCGGCTGATGATGTTAAAGATAACGAGGTTCGCTCCCATGTGAGTTTGCCACGTTCCGGGAGCTCATCAAGACGTCCTCCGCGCCATTCTGCAGCAAGAGAAACAGGTAGTAGAAGTTTGTGCAGAGATCCAAGGGCAGGACCATCTAGGCGTAGGGATCAAGATCTGATGAGCGTACCACGCGATCCCTATGCCAGCTCTTTGCGGTGAAGGTCTCCTGATATCCCGGAGTTCATGGTGGAAGACTGTTCGGAATCTAGTGGATTCCAAGGTTCAATGGAGAGAGTGCCTAGTCCATCGGCGCCTCAGTATCATGCTCGATCTATTGTCCCTAACAGTCAGCCCCTTGGCTCCAGCCAGGGTTATCCAGGCCTTGGTTTTCATGGAATGCCTTCTAGTCAATTCCAGTCTGGTCCCTCTGGCACTCAGAACGATCCACAGTCGGACTCTTTTGCTGATGCGGCTGCCATTAGCTTGTTCGGTAACGGCAGCTTCGGTTGGAACTTTTAGGCATTGCGGCAAGGTTTTCCCTTCTTTTTTTTATTATTTATCCAATATAAAAGAAGTGTCATGTAGTAAAGAAATGCGCAGTTAAATGCAATCAGGCAGACTCGATTTTATGTGATTTTGACTCTCTAATGATGCGACATGCAAGCCCCCATATTTATTTATTTTTAGGTCAACCTCCGACTGCTTACAAAGGAGAAATAATAAAAAAAGAATAATGTACAAAAGAAATTACAATTTCTAAAACTAAAAAGAAATAAAGTTACATTTTTACACTAAGATAAAGAAAAAAATAAAATGCTATGAAAACACGTAAAAACCCATGCACAAACGCGTCTGTTTTTCTCTGGATGCATGTACGTAGGGGTCTGAACTCACAAATGAGTTCATCCCCTCTGTGTAGTGGCCGATCGGCCTACACGTGGTGCCAGGCACCGTGGTTCATCTGGATGCGTGTTGCTGGACGCTGCGTTCATCCCCCTTCATCTAGTGGAGCATCCGTGTACTGGGCAGAACCGTAGCTATATAAGCTTGCCTTGTCATTTTGAGATTTCATCCCTTCCTTGTTTTCTCTCAACCCTTCTCTCTTGCTTGTAATCATGGCCTTTGAAAGAAAACTCAACTCATCGATGACCACACTTACCAAACCCGAAAAACGGCTTCTTACTTACTACAATCTGTCCTTGATTTTAAGTCTAAAGCAAGTGAAAATCGACTGGGTGTTCCTCAAAGCGGCCCTGACCTTTTGGGACCCTAAGTTCCATGTCTTTCGCTTCTCCTGGAACGAGTTGTGCCCTCTTCCTGAAGAGTGGGCTTGCATGTTCAAGTTCGATCTTTATGCTCCACCAACAACTCCTTCCCTTGCTCACAACCATCGTGAAAAATTCGAGGAATTAACGAACTTCAATCATCGAGCATTAGGACACATCTTGATTGGAAACAAGGTTAATTTGCAAGCTCTAGTGGAATTCTTCCAATCACCCGAGGCGCTTAGACTCAACTCGACGTTGCGAGTGCAAGGTTTGGTCTTTTGCATTCTTTCCGAATTTCTATTTTATCACAGAGGTTCGGGTTTTGCACCTATCTCTCTCAACCATGTCGTAGACGAGATGTCCCGGGGTTATAATTCTGCTCCAATGATGATTGTCGAGACACTCTTAGCCTCGATTCATGGGCTACAACGCAAATCTTTTGCGGAAGTCCCCTCGCTCTTCAAGTGAGTATCGACACCTTTTCTTTTGTTCTTTTCTTTTTTTCTCTCTTTTTCTTTTTATTTATATTTTTTTTTCTGATTTTGCATCGATTATCCGAGTAATCCATGTTGAATCATGTGTCGATTTTTCTCTCTTTTTTTTTGTTTTGGTTGTAATATATTTTATTTTTGTGCAACCAAAATTCTCACTTTCCTTCTTCCACCTGTAGATGTGGCTTATGGAGCATCTAGACATGGTCTTCTCTCCCATTACTTCTTCGGAACTGGCAAACTTTTGCCAACGCACAAGGAAGTTCGACACCCGCCGTAATTTTGATGAGTGGGCCATTTTCCTCAAGAATCACAAGGAAATCCGTTGGTGGGTTCAATGGTGGAAAGTGCCTTGCTCTTCGAGCCACTCTCGTAAGGCGGCACATCTCACTCTACTTGGCCTTATGGAGCTGACATATTATTTCCCCGATCGAGTCATGCGGCAAATGGGGCATTCTCAAGACATTCCTCTTCTTCCGTGCGAAATTCCCTAGCTTACCCATCTCCAAGGGTCGGTGATTGAATCGTGGGTCAAATATTGGAAGAAGCGGGCTGGAAAGGAAGCACCTGCTCCTAACCGTATCTCTACTACCTCGACGGACGGTTACCGGAGTTGGCTTGCTACTACTATTGGCGCTATCAACTCGCGTGAAAGAATGTCGTGTTCACCTCTTCGAGACATCCCGAAATTAAAGAGTATCATCGTGGCTAGCGATCTTGGGTCGAGATCTAAGGAAGAGACACATTCAATCAAGGAAAAACAAGAAGACCCAACCGAATGAGCACTAATGAGCCTACATTGACTCCAACTCAACTAAGACTAGACTTAGTACTTAAATAAGTAGGATGGAGAGAAAGAAATGTAGTGAAAGAAATGCGTGTGCTATGTATTTTATTTATTTGATGCTTTTGCTTTAGAAAATTAATAAAACAAAAATGTATCAAAAATATGTACTCCTTTTATTGATATAAGAAGTAAAATATTACATTTAGGTTTTATATGAATTAACACAAGCCATGTTCTTCTTTCCGTCCTTTGAAAACACAACTTCAGCTGCAACACCTTTATTCTCTCCTTTTACCTAACTCGTCCCGAAGGATTTTCAAGTTAGTCTCTGATTTTTCTCCTTTTTTTTCCTTTTTTCTTTTCTTTTCTTTTTTTTTTTCCTTCTTTTCTTTTTCTTTTTCCTTCTTTCTTTTTCTTTTTTCTCACAAGCAAGTAGCCTATTGGCAGTTCGATTGCTTGCTTGTATAAGATAGTGCATGTCTAAGTAGCTAAGGATACTAACCCTTAGACGCTTAAACATAATATCTTTTTAGCTGATCCAAATTCACATGCTGGGTGAGCTCTTCTCCCTCGGGTGTGGCTAATTGGGCGGCACCCCTTGGAGTAACAGAAATAATGACGTAGGGACCCTTCCAGTTCGGGAAAAACTTGCCTCGAGGATCCTAACGTGCTGCTCTCATTTCTTGCAAAACTAGATCTCCTTCTGCGAAATCCCGATCTTTGACCTTCTTATTGAATGCTCGAGAAATCCGACTTTGATAAAGCTGGATATTATGTAAAGTACGGAGTCGTCTTTCATCCAACAAGATTAACTCCTCATATCTAGCTCGGGCCCAGTCGGCCTCAGGGATTTGACTTTCAGCAATGATCCTTAAAGAAGGAACGGCAAGTTCTACTGGCACGACTGCTTCCATCCCGTATACCAAAGAGTATGGCGTAGCTCCGGTTGCAGTCCGAATTGATGTTCGATATCCCAATAGTGCAAAAGGAAGCTTGTCGGGCCAATCTTTATAAGTGACGGCCATCTTCTTGATGATTTTCACCAGAGTTTTGTTTACAGCCTCCACCGCTTCATTGGTTTGTGGCCGATAAGGAGAAGCATGGTGATGTCGGACTTTGTACTTGGTCAAAAGAGTTGTAAATTCGCCAATGAAATGGCTCTCGTTGTCACTAATCACCTCATGTGGCACCCCGTATCTACAAATGATGTTCCTTTGCATGAACTTGGTCACATGCTTCGAAGTGATTTTTGAGTATGAGGCAGCTTCTACCCATTTAGTAAAGTACTTCACAACTACCAACACATATTCATGTCCTCCTCTACCTTGGGGTGAAATCTTCCCTATAATTTCAATTCCCCATATTGAAAATGGCCAAGGTGAGGCCAAAGTGGTCAAATAGGAGGATGGTTGATGCTTGAGAACAACATACTCTTGACATTTCTGACATTTTCTCACAAATTGGAGACAGTCAAACTCCATAGTCGACCATAAATACCCTGCTCTCTGGATCTTCTTAACCAACATTCTACCGTTCATATGTGGTCTACACTCCCCTCCATGAGTGGATTTCATCAATTCCTCAGCTTCCTCCTTATCAACACATAGGAGGTTCATCATCATAGCAGTCTTCTTGTATAGACAATCCTAGCTAATGGAATATTGAGAGGCCACCAACCGGATAGCCCTTCTGGCTCGATGCTCGGCGTTTGGCGGATATGAACCGTCTTTCAAAAATGCATGAATATCAAAGAACTATACATCAGTACTGACTAAACCGATCACTACCTGTTGATGAGCAGGACGATCTCTTCTTTCCACTTTTACTGCTAGGGCTTGATCTTTTTCGAGCATAGCCACCATGGATGAAAGTTTGGCTAACGCATCGGCTAGCTCGTTGTAACCTTGCGGTAGATACTTGAACTCAATATGGCCGAACTTCCCAGCTAATTTGGACAATTGTTGCTGGTAAAGTGCCAAAGATTCGCTCTTCACCTTCCATATACTAGTAGCTTGGTTGACGATTAGACTAAAGTCCCCAAACACTCGTAGCCTTTTAATTCCCATCTCCAGGGCCACATGCAAGCCCAAGATGCAAGCTTCATACTCAGCAGCATTATTGGTAGACTCAAAGTCATGTTTGACTGCCAAAGGAAAGTGTATGTCTTCGGGAGACACTAACAGAGCTCCGGCCCCGCATCCCGTCTGATTAGCGGCACCATCAAAGTGTAGCTTCCAGGTTTCTTCTTCAACTTGAAATATCTGTTCATCACTAAACTCCAAGCCTCCGGTGTCAGGGCTTCCTGTAGGAAACTCAACCAAGAAATCGGAGGCTGCACGCCCCTTTATGGATTTCTGTGGTCGAAAATGCAGATCAAACTCGGATAACATGACTACCCATCGAGCAATCCTGCTGTTCATAGTAGGCTATTCCATGATGTACTTGACCGGGTTACATGTTGCGATCACGTACACAGTGTGTGAGAGCATATAATGGTGAAGCTTTATAAACCATACTAATGTCAAGGCTATCTTTTCAATTTCCGAATAGCAAGACTCACAACCCATAAACTTCTTGCTGATGTAGTAGATAGCTCGCTCGAGGCTATTGTTTTCTTGCACTAGCATAGCGCCCATAGCGCTTGAACTGATAGTGAGGTAAAGCAACAACGATTTCCCGGAGATAGGTGGGACTAGCACTGGTGGATTAGTCAAGTCGGCTTTAACCTTCTCAAATGCTGCTTGACACTGGTCATCCCATTCGATCGTCGCTCCCTTCTTCAGCTTCTTGAATAACGGTTCGCAAGTCATTGTGTGCTTGGAAATGAATCTGCTCAAATACTGCACTCGCCCTAGGAATTCACGAATATCCTTTTCTGTCCGAGGCAGAGGCATGTCTTGAATTGTTTTGATCTTGGATGGATCGACCTCTATCCCGTGTTGACTAACGATATAGCCTAGCAACTTTCCCGAAGTTACTCCAAATGCACATTTCTGCGGATTCAACCTCATGTTGTACTTGCGGAGCCTAAGGAAGAACTTGTGTAAGTTGGGAATGTGATCCTCACGCTTCTTCGACTTGACAATCATGTCGTCCACATATACCTCAACTTCTACGTGGATCATGTCATGCAGCAAGGTAGTGGCGGTACGTTGATAAGTAGCACCAGCGTTCTTTAGTCCGAAAGGCATGACAGTGTAACAGAAAGTTCCCCACGGAGTGATGAATGATGTTTTCTCCATATCTTCTTCAGCCATTTTGATCTAGTTGTAACCAGCATACCCGTCCATGAATGACAGCAGCTCATGTCCACAGGTGTGATCAACCAAAACGTCAATATGTGGCAAAGGAAAGCAATCCTTTGGGCTAGCTTTGTTTAGATCTCGAAAATCAACACGCATTCGGACCTTTCCGTCTTTCTTCGGCACAGGCACAATGTTAGCTACCCACTCCGGGTATTCTACTGCTATGATGAACTTGGCTTCCAACTGCTTCTTAATCTCCCCGTGAATTTTGTCCGACCACTCATTCTTGATTCTGCGAGGTCGTTGTTGTACCGGTTTAGCATCCGGGTAGAGCGGAATGGTCTGTTCAGCGATCTCTTGTCGATTCTGGGCATGTCTTCGTAAGACCAAGCGAAGACGTCTACAAACTCCCTTAGAAGCGAGGTGAACTCCTATTGCTCCTCCAAGGTTAATGATTTGCCAATTCTCAATTCCCAGGGAGTTTCAAGCGTCCCCACATTGATGGGAATGGTTTCTTCAACATGTGCCATGTGATTCTCGTGGTCGTTCATGGCTTGCGTTAATTCATTAAAGTCTTTTAAACGTTCAGCATCAAATTCATAGTTATTAGCACAACAATTAGGGAGAAGGGAAGAAGAACAAAGATACTCATAAATGTTCACTTCATTGAATACAGAAATGGATATAAACTTATCAGACTTGGGGCTAATCCCAGCTGACTCAGACTCGATTACAAACTCACTAGTGCTCGACTCAGACTAGGCCTTACAAGGTTCTCTTAACACTAGGGTACATTTATTGTTAACGGCATCGACCCAGGTCACTTGGTGCTAATCTCCATCAGCAGAGATCATGGTGCTTGGGTCAAACTCAGAGTTGGAAAACACAACAACCAACGAGTCCACCCCTTTTCCTTCCAGGCTTGTGGATCAAACTCTTTCTTTAAACCACGAAATTCCTCTTTCATGTTGTCCATAGCCTCTCGTTGTTGTTCTATCTACTTATCTTGAAACTCAAAGTGTTCCCGGACCTTTTTCTCATGGCAGATAACCGAATGTAGGACCATATCTTGTAGATTGTCCCTCAGTTCTTCTAAGCGCTACTGAGTTACTCCTCTATGATGATAGTTGTCTTCATCATCGCTGGCCCATATGCCATTTATGGTAAGGGCTGTTGGATCTTCAGGAGCAGCAAGCACTTCCGTCTTCATAGGATTTGGATTTGGTGAAGGAACCACATGTTCAGTTCTCGCTTGATTATGCCTTCCCGACCTAGTTAAGAATGTTGTACTAGGTGGAACTTCTTCTTCCTTATCGGACCAAAAATCATCATTAGGATCCTCTTCATACACGTCCTCTTCATCACTAACCCAAATACCGTTGACAGTAAAGGCTGTCAAATCTTCAGGAAGGAGTGTCGGTGCTCCTTCATTGGTGATACATTCAGATGGATCCAAAGTGTCCTCTCCCACGAAGATGGCATGATTCGGGAGAGGATTGCTTTTGTTATTGGATTTATTTGCAGCTTTAGGCATTGGCAATGCCCCAGAACGGATCATCTTCTCAATCTGGTTCTTAAGCGTCCAACATCGCTCCATGTCATGACCTCTGGTCTGGTGGTACTTGCAATAAGCATTGTTGTTCCATCCTGGTCCCTTAGTCTCAGGTTCAGGTCTAGGTACTGGCAATTAGATCTTGTTTGATTTTAGCAATCAGTCCAAAGCTTCGGCATAATCATATCAAGTGGGGTATATGAATCATACTGGAAGTAGGTTGTCTTCGGTGGCAGACCATGATTCACATTCTGTACAAAGCTCGTCTCGGCCACCTTAGGAGCATTGGTGGTCCTTTACCCACGTTAATGCCCTTCCAATTTTGGGACGCAGTGGTCCTTTCCTTGCGTGCCTCTAGCTTAGGACATAACTTCTTCAAATACTCAAAACTCTCAACCACATGAAAGTCTAACTATTGTGCCAGACTTGGTTTTAAACCACGGACGAATGTATCCAACTGCATTTCGGTAGGAATGATGCTAGTCACCTGAGATAGCATGCCACCTCTCGTAGTAGGCTATGAACGACTCATTTTCTCCTTGTCAAATAGCCATGATGTCTGTCAGGGTCACCTTATCTTTCTGGATCTTATTGTCGTGTTCGATAAATACCCTAAGCAAAACAGTCCAATCTCCTCGTACCTCCAAAGGAAGAGTGTAATTCCAGTTTAGTGCCTCATCATTCAGCGATGATGGGAAGACTTGCTTGTAATGCTCGGTGGTGACACTCGGTTGAACTCCCACACATGATGGGTTGGATTCTCATATGGGTAGAACTTATTCAGCGGAATGTCCATCTTTCCCACTATATTGGCATTGATGTCAGCGGGTCGTTCGAACCCGACGAACTAATTAGTGAAGGTTGGCATCTGGCTCACAGCATCCTTGAATACATTCAGTTGAGCCTTTATGTCTTGGATGACGAGGTCGTCACATAACTCAGCCTTGATCGGGACAGTTTGAGGAATAGTCACCAGCGGTGGCGGCCTCAGTGTCTTGTTATCGGTACTTCAATGATCACCCAGCATTGGAACATTCACATATCTTCCCTTTTCCTTTGTCACCCGTAGCGTTGGGAAGAACTTCCATCTCATCGTTATCTGCCATTCCCATTCGCATGCTAATGCGTTGCACAGCCTCCAAAACACCATTCAGAGTCTCCTGTTGTTGCTCTATACGAGTCTCTTGTTTTTGGATGAGTTCTCGCTGCCGAGCGATGTGCTCATCGGTTTTCTTTTCTTGCTGTAAGGCAGAAAAAGTGATCGAACCCTCAACTTGCTTGAACTTCTCCTCAAGAAGTTTGACTAGCGCCTCTCGAACTTGGTTACCCTCGTGGTTCTCTTCGGCAGACATGTCGAATTGCAGACGACGGGAGGTTTTGGACCTGGGTGCTGACGGAACGAAGACCGGGTTACGGATCAAACGACCTGTTGGATCGGGGATCCAAGCTAGACTCGGGTCTCCTATGTTGACTACAGCAAAACCATACACAGTTCAAAGATTGACCTTTTACTAACCCCAAAACCTGACCTGATGAATGCATGACTTACTGGACCTACATGGGACTTCCTAATATGCACAATCTACATGCTGACTGGATGAGGTGACTCACCCGGGACACGGGTTTGCATGATCCTAGATCTACATGACCCTAAAGACTTTTGATCATCATAAAGGACCGAATAAAAACGGACGCAACGAGTCAAGACCGAGTAAAAGAGTACAAGTCAGTGTTTCTCAATTCGGATAAGCCCCATCCACAGGCTGACCGTTTTAAGGAGAATCCGTAACTTGGACACCATACTTGGACTAACTCAAGCTGTACTGATTATTATGCGGGCTAGAATGATGATCAACAAGACTGACTACCTAATGCCTTTCTATTTTATTTTTATTTTACTTTATTTGTTTAGGGAAATGGGTATTGGAAAGGACTGAATAAAATCAACGACAGGTGAGTTATAATTAATTTATGGATTTAATTAATAAATCCAACATGGTTGGGCCTAACCACGGGCCGGCCATGTGACGGACTCAAGAATTAACTCGATAAATTAATTTACTCGAACCTGGTGATTATTATGCGGTCTAAGACTTTACTCATTTCCTTTTGTTGGACTTTTAAGCAGGTTTATTGGACCTTTGTTGAGAAAATGTTGTAAAGGGTCATATAGAATCATCGAAGGCGAGTTAAGCTTACATTATGAACCAAGAGGATCAACCCTTATGGATAAATGGGCCCAACCACTGAGTTAACCATAATTTTTAAGCATTACAACATAAAGGGCCTATGCCAACAATCGAAAACTGTTGCCTTAGGCCAAAGGCAACGGTATTTTGGCCTAAGCCAACAGGCATGGGTCCTTGCAGATACTTCCGTTGCCTTTTCCAAAGGCAACGGTATTTTAGCCTAAGGCAACGGTTCCTGCAAGAGGGCTCAATCAATGCCTAAGGCAACGGTTCATCTAAGGCAACAGTCTAGTGTTGTTGCGTTAACAAAAAAGGCAACAGTCTAGTGCTGTTGCATTCATAGCAAAGGCAACAGGCCAGTGTTGTTGCATTCATAGCAAAGGCAACAATCTAGTGTCATTGCATTAGTAGCAAAGGCAACAATCCAAGGCTGTTGTATTGAAGACAACAAAGGCAACGGTCCAATAGTGTTGTATATTAAAGCGACAAAGGCAACAGTGTAGTATCGTTGCAATATAAACCAACATAGGCAACAGTATTAAAAGGCAATAGACTGTTACTTTATCCCACCAAAAGCGACGGTATATTAGATGTTGTATTTCATAGCAACAATCTTACTATTGTTGCATATGCGTATTTCCAGTACCTATTCAATATTTATAATTGATTACCTGTAATGATATGTAATACGAAATAATATACATACGACAACAAACGTCCAAATACTATTAATATCATTGCTGGATCTCATTACAAGAGTCAAAATATGAAATAGGTCATCCATATAAGACACAAAAGATAGTAATAAGAAGTATCGAGTCCAAAATAGTATATTTAATAATAAAAGTTTTCATCTTTGAAGATTATCCTAATATTATGACACGATCCAATATAGATAAATAACGACCTAGACAGTTCATCATATTAGCTCTCCATCTTCACCTTCATCTTCACCATCACCTTCATCTTCTTCCTGGGAAAAAGAAAACAAAATACTTAATATCAGTTAGTTGCAAATTGTAGAAGAACACACTTAAAATTAGTAACTAGTAAGAAGTATTGAGCGACAAAAAATAGAATGCTTTAAATAACGACCTAGACATTCTTGCTGTAAGAGCTTCACTGCTTGCAGTATAAGGGGGTCTCATATTGTTTGCTTTCTTTTTGGCCATAATTACAACTAGAAATCAATTTACTCCGTATAAGTTTCTATAGATATTAATATAGACAACACACCATACAAAATTTAATAAATTTCAATATCATCATGGTAAGACTCACTAAAAAAAAATCCAGCACACAAAAAACATAAATAATACTATTTATGTTTTTTGGGTACTAGAAACATGAATAAAACCTTCAGAAGACAACATCATACACTTCAACAAATAAACCTTGTTTAGGCAATAAAAATATAGCCAAAAAAAAACTGAGAAACATGCTAAGGAATATAAACAAACCCATACAAAGAAAATAATCCAACCAACACCAACACTGATCAAAGTTTTCCAAAAACATACACATAAAGTCCCTAAAGACAATAAAGTGGGGAAAAAAAGACAGATAATGCAACCTAACCAGCCTGTCAAAGAGAAACAGGCTTTGTGGAAAATTTAACAGGTTTCTGGTGCTGAGTTTGAGCCACCTTCTGGAGCAGCACAGAAGCAGACTCAAATTCTTGATGTAAAATTTTACTACACCATCTCCAGAAACTGTAAGTTAGCTATTTCGCTTGGATATAAGACTATTGATGTATATTAATCATGCCTTGGTTTGATTTTTAGGAGAAAATTCACAGATCTTATTTTAAGTCCGTTTGGCGTGAAATTTTGCAGTCATGATCCTCACAATTTTCTAGGTTAACAAAGAAAAAATATTTCAATTATTATTTGGGCAAAGAAAAAACCCACCAATATTGTAAGCTAGTTTACTGGGTTGGTTAACAGAAAACCAATACAACAAATAGAAGAAAAATTGTAAGCTAATTTACTAGGTTAACAAAGAAAAATAATTAGCATGACAACAGTTGATAGTGTCTAGAGTGCTAAAGTCCAACCTTCACACCCCATACAATGCATTTAAGCACCACAGGAAATGAATTCAAGAATAATAGTTGGCACTTGACAGTGTAGATAGTGTGTTGCTTAAGGGCGATCCATGGACCTAAATGTCATGCTCGATTTGTTGTACTTTGAATGCTTTGTTGGGTGTAATTTAGTGCTTGTGGCATCCAACATAATGTAAAGGGCAAAGATGATTCAAGTGCCTACTCCCATATGACCCCCTTCATCCCCCAAATCACGTCTACCTTGAACTGTCTATTCTTTTGTTTAAATTAGCTACATATTGATAACACTTTACTCATACTCAAAAATTATTCTGAGAATGTACAACACATATAAGCTCATGATCTAGATGCATTTAGCTTTTAATAATATAGCCTAGTATCCATGTCAAATAAAAGCAAAAAACCACGTAAAGATAACATTCCTCAAAATTCTTTCAATTTACAGAGACATGTCCCAAAGAAAGCCCCTAAGAAAACTAGACACATGCAGTTAGTGGTAAGGCACAAACAAACATAGAGGAGACATAAGATTACCATTTCACATTCGATTGGAATCCTTCGTGATTGTAGATGCAGTGGTTTAACAGAATTTTGGATGATCCAGTCGGTCCAGTCGATTGGAATCCTTCGTGATTGTAGCTTGCCCTAGCTGCCTGCTCTATGTCTTGATATCTCAGACTGACCCAAAGTGCCCTAAATGCAATTCTTTTGTTTAAATGCCTTGTGCTTCCACAGAGAAGCCCAAAATTGATCTCAATATCTCAATCTGATCCTTAATCCAGGGGAGGGAGGGAAAGGTACACAACACCAACATGGCAGTTTTGAGGGAAAGAGATTACATGTTCGAACCATATTCATAAAGAATTAAATAGACACATAAAGGGAGAGAGAGTTGGAAATTGACCTAACAATTAGAAACTAAATCCATGAGGGGCTAGATTTGATGTAACTTTTTTGAGTCCAACCAATAAACAAGCCAATCATAACATTAGTTAAGGAGCAAGGGTACCAATAAAGTATCATCTAGCACCAAATTCAGGTGGTTGTGTTGGTCTGTAGTCTGTACACAACAAAGGGGGAAGCAAGGATCGTGAAATAGCAGCCCATTTACTAGCCAAGCGGACCTGTACAGGTGGGAAAAAAAGGAGGGGGGAGTATAGAGACAATCGCAGGAAAGAAAAAAAGGAGGAATAGAGAGATAATTGCAGCCTGTGAGCTTGAATAATCTGAAATCGGAACCCCTTTTATTACTGGTTGAAAATGGTTGCTGAAAATGGAGTCTAAAAAGGCTGTGTTTAAGTTGCCGAAACTGAGAATAAGAACCCTGAAATTCAAGCACAAGAAAACTAGATGAAGTTTGAAACACCCAGAAAAATGGTATGCTTGAGGAATCCGAGCAAATGAGGGACAAATATAGGGACAGAGATCAATCCTGACACCACCGAATTTCAGAAAACTGAGAGCAACCTAGATGACTTCAACTCACAAACCAACACCTCGGGAGAAAATCCATGCCAAAACAACCAAATTAACCCAAATAATTAAAAAAAAAGGCTATGTATTTTAAAGAGCAGATTAGACCTCGTTCAAGTGGCTTTTGCAAGAGCCTCTTGAAAATCGCAAGCTGCTCCAACTTCCGGTCGACCCTGGCCGAGAAAGCAACGCCGCATCGGAAAATCTCTCGTTGGACATACAAATTGAAGCACCGCATCGGAAAATCTCTCACTGGACATACAAATCGAAGTCTGAAGTTCAATCTAGATCGACAAAGCGGAAATTAACACAAAATAAAGAACTCAAAATTACTGAAAAGCAAATGTAACATAAGAAGAACGAATGAACAATTGACCGATTGCACCTTCAGTGCCCTCAATTAATTGTTCTGCAAACCTTCAAACGTTACATACAAAGTGAAGTCTAAAGCTCTACAAGCCGAGAGAGAGAGAGAGAGAGAGAGAGAGAGAGAGAGAGAGAGAGAGACTAATACTGGAGGAGGAAGATTGGGGACGAAGGGATTTAGGGTTTTGATTTGTTTTTTGTATTGTTTTTTAGAGATGTCGCGGTCACGCCCTTTTTAATTTGTTAGAGTCCCGCCTCTTTTTAATGTTTTAGAGTCTCGCCTCCCTTTTTTTGGGCTAATTTCAACTAGGCATTATCTAACTTTTTTTCCGATTATTGCAAGCCAAACGCTTAAAGACACTAGCTGTCACTTAGATTTCATCAACAATTATAATGAATTACGATATGAAATTACCTAAATTGTAATTTTTAGTAAAGTATCTTTCTAATGAAGGTAATCTCATATGTGCAGCTAATTTTATAAACTTATATGTGCAGCTAATTTTATGGGGTTTTAATTTTGCACTTATATTATTACCTGCACTTAAGTAAGTGTACCTAAACAAGTGTGTAATGGAGCATTTTTTTTACTAGTGGACATTCGAATTGGGTATGAGCCGGGTCTATGTTCGATTCGAGGTTATTCCCATTCAACTAAAGGTCGGACACTGACCTAGGTCATGTCCTTTATTTGGCGCGCTTATGTACATGTAACTCAACATAGCTATTGAGTGGATGTTCAGTTCATGTCATGTTTGAAATTGGTATAGTTAGTGCCTAGCAGCTATGAGTGGTCAGTTGGATCATTTGATAATTGCAACATATATGGTACGGTTGTCAACAAACCCTGGAAGGCCTTTTCCACTTTGTTGTCAGTAACTGTTGCTAATGATTAATTATTTTTAGCCTAACCGAAAATTCGAGTTCGGGTCTCCATTATATTCCTTAATCGTCTTTCGCTATCTGCTCCCCCCTAAAGTATTCATTAACGAACACCCTGCAAGCTAAGATCCCCTTGGTGGAGCAATGTACTCGGGCCTTTTCGACAGTCATCAACTCAATACGTAGACGTCAAAGTGTCCTACCTAGGAGAAGTAAGACAATGTGTGTACTTGTTTTGGTTACTCAATGTTACGTTAATTCCAAGAAAACAACAAAGCGTCCTTTAATTGGCCCTTGTCGTATTTCCAAGTCACCCACCCTAGCTTCCATCTTCTCCCTCCAGAGTTCAAATCCTCTGGGGGAGCATTCCTATTTACCAAGATCAAGAGTATGTTGATGAATATAATAATGGGAAACGTGGGCCTTGTATACGACGTTGTGACATCCCCAACCCCTATTCCCTATGAACCGTTGGGTTAGTATTCCCCTGAGGTAGGGGGCTTAATGCATTGGACCACCTAATTACGTTAAAAGAAAAATGAAAATAGTAAGGTACGTGTTTCATCTCATTCGGCTGGTATTATATGAAAATATAATTCGGTAATGTTTATTACAATTATTATAAGTAAGACGTCAAGGCCAGCTTTGTATTATTTTTTATGTTGGAGGAGGGGGTCGGCTGGTATTATATGTTGGATTGTGAGCACGAAATTTATTGTATTGTTATGATACCAAAACACAAAAATAAGCACAACTTAAAGTATATCCAACATATGGATTTTTTCTATTTTCAATTATCCGGATATATGTAAAGCAACATTCTTATAACAATTGCCATAGCATTAAAAATAAGCAACCTCACTAGAAATGTTGCCTTTGTGATTTATGGCAACGATCCCATAACTGTTACTACGGAATCTTAGTCGCAACGCTGATGAATCCGTTACCTTTTTGTAAGCAATATTCCTACGCCTGTTGCCATAACATTATAATAAGCAACGCCTCCAGACATGTTGCCTATGTCAGTTAAGGCAACGGTCCCTTAATTGTTACTACGAAAACTATGCAACAAATAAAGCACTGTTGCCTTAGGGTATATAAGGCAACAATTCTCATACTGTTGTAATCCGAGGCGTTGCCTTAGACCCTTTATGTTGTAGTGAAGGTTGAACTTCTTAGTTGGTAAACATGACTATTCTCAGCCCAATGACTACTATATGGACTAGAACAACACTCCTAAACTTGGGTCGACTCTTTACAACAAATTTAAACACGTAGCACATAGCATACAAATGGACAAAGCGTATCCTAAACAAAGGCTCTATGTACAAAAGGGTTTATTGGCTGGATAAGGCTTAGCGGCTCATATACTCACCCCGGTGCATTCTTATTGTAAAGGCAACTTGAATGTGTGGGGTGTTGCTCTTGGAGGCTCATGTGGAGACCTTGTAGAGTGATGCATGAGTGGATGTGGTGACCAATGCTCTCTCGGTGTAAGTGCACCAATTGAGTATGGCCGGTCTGGCATCCCATGGGTTATTTTTTGTGGTTTAAAGAAAAAGCCTAATACCGCTGATTTACGTGCTCCTACGACATATCACATGTCAAGGGAGTGCCCCGGTATATGCAATGCATTATGCGTAAAATGAATGACTTAATAATATAAAGTAAAATTCATTTTCCTTCCAAACGATTTAAAGCAAACAAACTTTTTTCAAGTTTTACCGACTTTAGAAAAACTCCCCAGTGGAGTCGCCAAAAACCCTGTGGACATTTCTCCTCGCCGTTCGGGCTTCCGAACGTCCACGTTAGGATTGGGGTGTGATTCGGTGATTTGTACTGGGGTTTAACCTTTGAAAAGCTCTTTAAGGAATTCAAACTTACATTTCATGAATATTATTTTGTAAAATCACTTTTCCTTTACTTGTGCATTGTCTGAGTCATTGAATTAAATCTTTCAGAGTGAACATCCACTTGTTCCAAACTCTTCTAAATTTAACCCAATTTTCTCATTTAAATGTTAGGCTTGGAATAGAGTAATTTAGGCAACTATTATTGGGAAATATAAGAGAGAAAACCCTAAAGTTGCATCGATACATTGTAAAACCGTAGTTTATGCAATCCTCGATGTATTTTAGTTCGAAATGGGAGTCGCCACCCGATTTTTTAAGAGAAAAGCCAAGACAAAATCAAAAGGAAAATAAAGAAAGACTCCAACTGCGAAACCCAAGAATGGATCCGGGGGTAAGGCTACGAACTCTTAAAGTTTAAAAGTAAACTTTAAGAGTTCGCATCTCACAAAAGGAAAGACTCTACTAAAAGTTTAAAGTGTGCTTTTGATAAAGTTTGGAAGGGAAATAAATAGGAACTTTATAGAATTATTTCATTGAATCATGCAACAAGAATGTAATACAAGATAAAAAAAAGGTACAAATATACACTTATTTACAAGAAAGATAAACACTTAAGGACTTACATTGCTACTTTGTGGGAAAAGACCTTGCCTAGCCTTTGAATGCTTGACGGGTCCTCCTTGATGCCTTCCTCTCCAAGTGCCAAGATGATGATAGAAAAAGATGGAAAAAATGATAAAAAGGAAGAGGTAGAAAAAGGGAATAAGAAGGGTTTTTTGTGGTTTTGGATGTGTTTAGGCTAGAGTACTTTGTGGAGTTTAGGATGGACAAGAATGAGATATGTGTTTAGGCTTTTTGTGATGCAAGAATGGTGATTACTATGGTAGGATAGATGATGGTAGGAATAGAATGATAGGAGAGATGAATATGAGATAAGAAATAGGGATTAAGAGAGATTAGAGACTAGAGAGATTAGAAAGATTTTAAAGATTAGAGAGATGGATGATGAGAGGATGAGTTGGTTTGAAGAGTGAGATGAACAATGAATTGATGAGTTGATGAGTGAAAATGACTTGGAGAGGAGTAGTATTTATAGGCTTAGGAGAGAGTTGAGATACATATGCATGCATGTACACACATAGTAATCTCCGGCTAGGCACAAAACACTAGGGCAGTAGGGGGTGAACTTGGAGTGGACGGCAGCACGTGGTCAATTGACCAAGTGTGATTGACATAGTGTAGGCCGGTCGGCCACTGCGTCAGGTGGGAGGGATCTAGCCTCGTCCATGCATGCATGGACGGTGTGGTGTGAAGATATTCTGCCTAGGGAAGCTACCCTTCACACTGAACGAAGATAACTAATATTATTTGATTTTTGAGAGTGTTTTTGAGTGCTTTTGTGAGGATTTGATCTCACGACCTCTAGCTCTTGTTCGTAGGACTTGCATGGCTCCATTTTTATATAAAAAAATATGCATGTAGCTAAGATGGACTACATGTAATCATGCATGTAGCTTTAAGTGAAACAAATACCAACATGTAGCTTTAAGTCAAACAAGGGGCAAAATTTAAACAGAATTAATCCAAAATGTATAGAGTTATTACTAAACACAATCCCCCCCCCCCCCCCTTCTTTTTCTCCCCCAAAAAAACCAAACAAAAAATCTCAACTCTCCCAACATATACTAAAGTGTGAATTCTCACCCATGAAATAAACTAAACATGGTGGCAGCTAAACTATAGACATCCCAACTGCGACGGGACCCAAATTGAGTTGTTCATAGCAGTTGCAAAACTGAGTGTAGACATCGTACTAATGTCAACCGAGCATCAAGCTTATGAATAGTTTTCCAGGTGGTAGAAATGCATAAACCAATTGCTACCATTCAAGCCGTCATGGATTTAATGAAATACAGTACAAAACTAAAACAAAAAAAAAACAACAAAATCAGCAAGCATATATACATTGTTTCTTAGGCTCTTTAATGATTGTCCATCTGATTTGCAGACTCTGAAACTTCCTCCTTGCTGTCATATTCTACAGAGAACATTCATGGTATCATCTTTAGCTATTGGGCCATCACAAAGTATGTCATATATATCCATCTCACCATTTAATATGAGAATGTAAGCTTCATTGTAGTCACCAACAATAAGCGTCTAGTGACCATTCTAGTAATTTAGTTATCTAATCACCCCAAGTAAATAATAAATCATAGTTTTGGTTCTTGATTTCATGCCAATATATGAATGTGTATATGCAAACTGCAATGTTACACTCCGTATTTTTAAACTTGATTTATTATGCTAATTAAAATTTTAATTTCAATTATGGTGTATTACTTGATTTATTTTGCTATACTTCCTCTACTTCTCAATCTATTATATTTACTTAAATATGAGTAATTCTAATTAATAAATTTGCTCTTACTAGTTTTAAAGTTTTTATAAATTAATATATTTCACACATTTTTCATATTCTACTTATTTATTTGCAAAATGATAGTAATATTTTATATAATTCACACATTTTCTTTTCATATTTTATAAATTAATCTTTTTCATGCACATTCTCCTTATTTGGTACAAAATAATATTAATAAATATATTATTTTTATTTACTTTTTATAATCAAAGTAGTAATATTATTTTATATTTCATATTTTACATATTTTAGATATTGTTTTATAAAATACTATTAGTAAATATAATATTTTCTTTGGTTTTTGAAAAACCGATTTCACCACCATCCATCTCATCCTATCACATTCTCCTTCTTCATCAAGCTTCAAACACCAGCTCCCATGACTTTCTAGAAAACCATCGAGATTCACTCATGTGCAAGAAATGTAGATTATATCCATAAAATAATCACACTCAAAACCTCTATAAATATTCATGTAGAATGGTTTCAGCCATCACCTCTCTTTATACTATCATCTCCATTAAAAACTCCATACTCATCATCATAACCATCTCCTTCTTCATCGACACCATTTCCTTTATCCCCTCCATCACCACCACCGACCCTTTGCCACCACACTCCACGCCCATAAACACCGCCCAGAACCACCTTTACCGCCACCGATTAAACCCACCGAGCACCACCATCAGCCGCGGTCACCAGCACCGCCCAAAATAAAATCCCAGTTCAACACATCCATCCCAAATCCCAACCAATTAGTACTCCAAAAATCAAACCAAAACCAACACCGTAACTAGAATTCATCAGTTAGGGAATTACCAATTTCCTTTTTCCAGTCAGTAAGTCGTCGGAAACCACCCCGACCCACTGCCAAAAAAGCGCCACTGCTCCCCTGTTTCGCGACCAGAAACCGCGGCCAACCACATTGCCGTGGTGGTCCTCATCAACGCCAGCGTGAGCCTCGACTTTCTCTGGCTTTTCCGACCACCTTCTGCTGCCCATCTCCGTCGTCCGCCGTCGCCGCCCTGCCTCCCTCGCCTATGTCCCCTTGTTCTTCTCTCTGTTTCTCACGCAGGAGAGAAATGGAGATATGGGTACTAAACCCCCTTTAAAAGCCTACCTTAATTAAACAATTACCCTACCATTTTAACCCAAATCCATATTTCCTCCACTTTTGGGCCTCCCTAACTCCAGCAACCCAATACTCTAATTTTGGGTAAAATTTCCAATCCAACTCTCTTTTTTTTTAATCTTTTTACTAATTACCTCAATTACTTATATTCTTAAATATTAATATTATTACTATTTATTATATTTATACAAATCAGATTTCTCAAATTAAAGGGAGAATTTATTATTCCTTTTATTCGTCAACGCATGTATATTTCGATGATTGTAACCTTCGAAACTGTTTAAATGTAAAAACATAATTTACTCTAATCAAAGTGAAATAACTATTGTTTTCATTATTTTTTTCAAATGTTATTTTATGACTAATGTATGTGGACCTACCCATAAATTTGTTTATCTGTTTACTAATTATTTTTAGTGTGATTGTTTACCTTTCATTTATGTGTTTTTCATTATTGTTTATTATTCCTTGTTACTGTCTTTTGTGAATTGTCCATTGACGATGGTATACCGGTTCATGTGGTTGATCGGCCCGCGTGCGCGCATTGTCGGGATTACAGTATTCTGTAGAATACTGCAATCTCATATCAAGTCTTTGTTCCCGGGTCATTGATGCTGATATACCGGTTCATGTGGGTTGATCGGCACGCGTGCGCGCATTGTCAGGATTACAGTAAGCTGCAGAGTACTGCAATCTCAGATCAAATCATTGTTATTGTTTGTTAATTACTAATGGTTATTTGTTCATTAAATGTTGATTGTTATTGTTTATTATTTATTGATTGTCGATTATTGTTCATTGACATTGTCATCGTTACTTTAATTATTTTATTGTCGTCTTTACTGTTTATTTTATTGAAAAATATGGTAAGGTTCCACATTCAGATAATAACCTGCAACTGTTTGAGCATATTCTTCTCTCCCTCATTTCAAAATGAATTTACACTGAGCCCTAATAAAACTATTTGTTTTTAAAATGTTTTTACATTACAGTGTCGAATATATTGAGCTCCGTCTCATTTTTCTCCATGTTTTTCAAATGTTTTTTTTTTAGGTATCAGCGGGACATTTGGGGCAGATTCGTGGCAAGGATAACTCACATAGCAAATCAAACCGCCACATAGTTTATTAGTCTTTAAGTTTCAACATTAATAATTGGCTCACCTCTTTAATATGACCGCCCATTTTAATATTTTCATTGTAATTGAACATTTTTTATTTTCTAAAATTTTTCCCTTATCAAATATATTTCTATCTTAAGTAATTTTCATAGCAAAAGCCTTGATTTTCCTCTTGGAAAAGCGGCGTGACGCTCTCGTCTTTTTAATACGCTTCCGCTAAATCAAGATTAAATGAATTAAAATATTGCTAAGTAATACCTCAAAAGTCGAGGCATTACATGCAATATCTATATCGATGCATGCATTAATACCCCAATTTGTTTCTCGTATAGACGGTAGCTCCCTGGTTTGGGTATTAATTATATGACTGATCTAGCAAAACCATGATATATTTTAGGTAGCTTCCTGGTTTGGGTACAACCAACCTTCACCCAAAACCAATAAGAAAAAAATCTAAATGGATATTTCTAATGATATATTATCCCCCTTACTTCAATTCTATCTCGTCTCCTTACAGCTAGATTTTCCCAGCTCTAAAGCTTCTACTATGCCCAAAGGTCCCAACATTGCAGCCTAACTCACCTCAACTCTTAAATCAAACACCCAATTATGATTGAACTTAGGTGTTAATAGAGATGGATTAGACGTGTACACCTTTTTTCGGAATCTTTTTTCTTCTTTTCATAACCGCTTGTATCATTAATTTTCAGCATTTGTTTTTCGTTTTTTTAACAATTTTGTTCAAAGGTTGAGATTATCTGTGAATTACATCACACGACTGTAATTAGTCAAAGTTCCTAAATTCACTCTCAGAATGATCAACGTCATTTTGTAACTGTAAACACAAATTTTGAGCCTGAAATAAAATAAAGACAAGAAATATGAGAAACAAATAAATTTGTATTAATATTTGAATAGATGCGGGTACAATCTCTGTGTTAAATACAATAAAGTAGTCCTCTGATTCGATCTCCTGAAACTTGGTGAGCCGAGGGCGCAAGCGCTTGATCTCGATCTCGAACGCAGGTTTAGCTGAAGAATTCTTGCAGTAGTTCTTGAGCTGAAGGTCTTGAGCGTTGATCCCCTTAGTTCTTGGTAGCTGGAGTCTGCTCGAAGTTTAACCGTCTGAATGTTGACTGTTGATTGTAGTTCTCCTGGTTCTTGGATGCGAGGGCTTAGTGCTTAATCTCGATTGATGAACCAGACGAGGAAGACGACTGCAGTCTTTGATGTGAAGAACAGAAGTTGTTGAACTAGCCGACGTTGGTCCTTAGTGCTTGGTAGCTGGAGGGCGTCTGCAGTTCGATCTTCTGAAGGCTTTGCAGGTCTTGCTGAAGAACTCTGAAGCAGTTCTTGATCTCGACGCAGTAGAGGCTTGGAGACTCGATCTTGAGCTTTTGCAGACTTCGATCCTTGGCGCTTGGTAGCTGGAGACTGCTAGCAGTTTGATCTTCTGAAGCCTCTGGAGTGCAGAATGCCGAATGCCGCCGGGGTAGACTGCAGAGTGTTGAAAATGAGGGAGAGGACCCCTATTTAAAGGATTTGGAGGCCTAGGGTTGCCTAGGGTTTTCGGACTTTGGGCTTGGGCCCAAATTAATTAATTATCCCTTTATTTAAAATAAATAAATAACTATTATTTTCTGCATCATAATTGACACGTGTCACGATGTTATTGGCCATGATACATTTCCATTTAAAATTTAATTAAATGGATCACCGTAATTAAATTTACACATGGCGGATAATAATTGGCCGAATAAATTTATTCATTTTCCATGTATCATCTTCTGATTTGCCGAAAAAAAAATTTGCTTCCTACAAATGCCCCTCGAGAGCTGGTTGCGACTACACTTCCTGTGTTGTTGGCGCGGTCGGATCTCGAAAATTTTGGTGTACATCATCGCACCAATAAAGTGGCCCAACCGTTTTGATATAATGAGCTGTCTTCCCATAATTTGAGTCCTTGTTCGAATATGGTGCAGGAATTGTTGAACAACCCAAATAGCTTAAACTTCAATTTATCACTTAAATATGAGAATATATTTATTGACATATTTAAGCAATAAGACTTTGTTTTTCGGTATTGGAAGTTTGGCTAGATTACATTGGACGCAATTATGAGAGGATTGACAAAGTGGATAAATCATGCACTTGCTGGGACTCTCTTTTATATATATATATATATATATATATATATATATATATATATTAGTCAGGTAAGATTTCGATTGAAATTGAAATTAATGTTGGAGTTGGAGTCAAATACACACCCAATTAATTAGTATATAAGGTGGTCCTGTAAACCTAGTTTCATCAATTTGTAAGCCTGCGACCCCTCTCCTCCTCCAACTGATACAGAGACACTCTAAACCCAGTGACGTTGCCCCCCTTTTCTCTGTATTCAAGCCATCCAGGTTGATACTCGTTGAGAGTGAGAAAGCTTGGGCGGGAACTTTGACAACCATATCTAAATCTTCACTGGAACAAACTTCCTTGGCATACCCAAATAAAGCGACTCACAATTGAAATCAATGGCTGAAGCAATATGATGATGATTGAAGACGAAGGGGATGATGATGATGATGTGGTAATTCATTCATCAACCATCATGGCCGACACAGATTGATGGCCTCAATAGAACATGGCAGTGTCCAATGGTCATGAAAGTCCAATTCCTTCACAAAACTTCTCATATTATTCTTTTTTTTTTTGGTTTTCTTCTTCACGTCATTTTGCAAGATTTTTTTTTGTTTTCTTCTTCACGTCATTTTTTTTTTTTTTGTGCAGGTATCGATTCATCTTCAATGTCTTCTTGTGGTTCATGTCTGTCATCATTAGTGTCTTTACCTACTCCTCAGCGTGTTGTCATAGACTACTCTATTCAGGACAGTCTGGGTCGACAGTGTCGCTATCTCCGCTTTCGTGGGTACTCCTCAGCGTACTGACGTAGAGTGGTCATAGACTACTCTCTTCAGAACTGTCTGGGTCGACCGAAGTCATCATTGGGTTTACTCCTTGGGGACGTTCTGATGTATTAGACATCTTTGAGGTGTCTCTTTTCAGAACTGACCTGGGTTGACAGAGTCATCATCGGATTTACTCCTCGGGGACGTTCTGATGTATTAGACATCTTTGAGGTGTCTCTTTTCAGAACTGACCTGGGTCGACAGAGTCATCATCGGGTTTACTCCTCGAGGACGTTCTGATGTGTTAGACATCTTTGAGGTGTCTCTTTTCAGAACTGACCTGG
Source organism: Portulaca oleracea (assembly GCA_029582165.1). NCBI lineage: Eukaryota > Viridiplantae > Streptophyta > Magnoliopsida > Caryophyllales > Portulacaceae > Portulaca > Portulaca oleracea. Next base: position 2,522,387 of record CM055885.1, on the reverse strand, counting down.
GTCGACGGAGTCATCTTCGGGTTTACTCCTCGGGGACGTTCTGATGTATTAGACATCTTTGAGATGTCTCTTTTCAGAACTGACCTGGGTCGATGGAGTCATCTTCGGGTTTACTCCTTGGGGACGTTATGATGTATTAGATATCTTTGAGGTGTCTCTTTTCAGAACTGACTTGGGTCTACAGAGTCATCATCGGGTTTACTCCTCGGGGACATTCTGATGTATTAGACATCTTTGAGGTGTCTCTTTTCAGAACTGACCTGGGTCGACGGAGTCATCTTCGGGTCTCCCTTGGCTGCTGGCGTAGAGTTGTCCTAGACAACTCTCTTAAAAACGACAGTACAGTCAGGGTCGACTGGGTCATCACTTCGCCGGAACACTCCTTAGCGTACTGACGTAGAGTGGTCATAGACTTACTCTCTTCAGGATTGTCTGGGTCGACATGGTCATCGTCTCACTGCGAGTGGATCACTCCTCAGCGTACTGACGCAGAGTAGTCCTAGACTGCTCTCTTCAGATCGCTCGAGTCGGTATGTCGTCTTCTCCGCTTTCCTGGGCTACTCCTCCTGGACTTGCCATCTACAGGTTGTGAAGAGAGGGCTTGAATTCTCTATCGAGTCATGGTGAGGCACCAGACTTTCTTCTGAAGGTCCATGACAAGCCAGCAAAACATTTTCTTGGGTGTGAGCGTCATGGAAGGTCATGAGGACATCGCCCGCTAGCTTGCCCCCAGTATTGACCTGAATGAGACGTCGATATCGCCAGCTTGAAAGAGTCTACTACTTAGCCAAAGGAGTGCGTTGCTTTATTTGAAGGACGATGGCGTTGTCTTGCAGCAGAATTCAACCAACACGGTTAGGATGCCCCCACATTACATGCTTGAAGGAAGTTGTCAGCCTGAGTATTTCATTGATGGTGCTGACTTGAAGCCAACCACAGACATTAAGATCTTGGCAAGCTAGAGTGCGGCTTGAAAGCTTACAATCATAATGACTTGAAAGTCGGTCTATTTCTTGTACTTTTGACTTGAGAGTCTTTGTTGTGATGACGTAAAAGTCTTTAAAATTTGATTTTGATGACTTGGTAGTCTTAATTTCGTTTTGACGACTTGGTAGTCTGAAATTTGGACACTTGGAAGTCTTCAATTTTTGATGAAGTCGATGGGTTTGACGACTTAAGAGTCTTGAAATTTGTTGACTTGAAAGTCTTTGGATTTGCTGACTTGGGAGTCGTATGCATTGTTGACATGAAAATCTCGAACTTTATTGACTTGGGAGTCGTAGTTTTTTTCTTTGACTCGTGAGTCCTTGTGTTTTGTTGATTTGAATTTGGTTGACTTGTAATCATTTTATCGACGTGGGAGTCAAGAAACTTGTTGATGCGAGATTTGACTGACTTGGAAGTCTTTGTCTTGTTGTTGACTTGGCAGTCAAGGGACACGGTGACTTAAGAGTCTTAAAATTTATTGATTTGAAAGTCTTGAATTTTTGCTACTTAGAATTCTTTAATTTTTGTTGACTTGGAAGTCGGTGAATTTGATAACTTCAGAGTCTTGAAATTTGTTGACTTGAAAGTCTTGGAGTTTGTTAACCAGGGTTTGTTGACTAGGAAAGTCTTTAAAATTTGGTGATCTGGGATGGATTTTTTTTTCTTGGGTGTGACTGTATTTGGGTCTAGACCCAAATTGCCTACGTACCTTAAGGGATAGGATAGCCATAAGGATCAAGCCAAACGTAGTTCAAATTTAAAGATGGAGAAATGAAAATCTTATTTATTGATTTAGCCTTACACAGTTTATACTCTTGCGAGCCAGGAGTATTACAGTGATAAGATTTAAAAGAACTAAAAATGAAATCTTCTTCTTTTTTTTTTTTGGTGAACAGTTTAGGCTCTTGCTCAGGAGCTACATCTTCATTTTCCTATATTGACTTCAGCAGAAGAAAACGTCTCCTCTCGCTCAAGCTCCATGTCGATGTTGTTTTTGCTTTGATGACCAGTGAAGATCACAATGCGTCTCTTCACTCTCAAGGATCCTTCAGTCTTGACTTCCAATGTTGAACAACGCTTCATGCGAGATGGGATGGAGCTTTGAACTTCATTGATGACCCCAAGGCGGCTAAATGCAGAGCTCTGTTCTTGGTAGGGTGGTGAGCTTGACACCTCTTTAGTCTGTTTGATCCTTGAAAATACAAAAGGCTTTGATATCGGACCATCCTTGATCCTGCTAAAGTCTGAAGCTTTGCGCTCTCCTCGACACCCTATCTGCTCAAAGACAGAAGTTTGTTTGTGGGAAGCTGACCGACCCAACCTATCGAACACGGAGAGCTTTGACTTAGGCTGATACTCCATTCTTTCACTATCATCTTCTTCGATCTCAAAGCAGGAGACCATGTTCACGGATGCAACATTGTTAACTTCTCCAAAGCACTTCGGAAAGTATTCCTCCAGCGTGACGGGAGCACGAAGGCCTTGCTCAATTAACTCAGCTGAACCGACTTCTTGTTTCTTGATGACTTCAAATCTCTTCTTCTCCATCGGAGGTTGAGGATTGTTCCTTCTCCTTTGATGCATTTGGGGTCGTGGTGTTTGGACTTCCCTTTGCCCCCTAGTCTTCCTTCGAGTGCCCGAGATCCATTTTCCATCGTCAACAAAAGCTTCTACTTCTTGCTCATGTGCATCTTGAGAGGTATGGACTAGTCTGAAGGGAACTGGTTTCTGGCATCCAAATTGGATCATCAAGACTTCATTTCTATCGGTCCAAATTGGTCGTGCTGAGACATAATTAGCCTCGACATTGTCATCCAAGTCCAGTATAATTTGCCCATCTTCAGCTAGTCTCATGATACGCTCCTTGAGTGTGATACACTTCTCTAGAGGGTGACTGACTACCCTATGATAACGACAGTATCTTGGATCGGTAGTTCTTCCCACTTCTTCCGGCCTCTTTGGTTGTGGAAGTTCGATAACTCCTGTCTCTAACAGGTTGTCGAGCATTCCTGACAAATGAGTCCGAAATGGGTACTTCTTTTCTTGAAGCTCCTTCAGTGTAGGACGCTTCCTTTCAACATCTTTCGAAGAAGTGACTTTCTCCCTTTTGGGTTTAGGTTTAGCAGAGATTCGCACTGGTTCGCTCGTTGAAATAGCCATTGACTCTTCTTTTGAAGTCTTTGGCCACTTGCCATTCTTTTTGTACCCACTAGCACCGTTCCTTGATTCTGATGAAGATGAATTCCTTCCCCGTCGACTTACTATAGTTATCTCCATATCATACACCTTAGTTACCAACTCCTGAAAGGTTTTCGGCTTGACCATCTTGAGGACGTAGAGCAAATCCCAGTGCATACCTTGGGCGCACATATCGACAGCTGAAGCCTCAGAGAGGCTATCCTTGCACTCAAGACTAAGAGCCCTCCAACGATGGATGTATTCAAGGACTGGCTCCCCCTCCCATTGTTTGGTATTCGTCAGCTCCGTCATGCTAACAATACGTTGAGTGCTGTAGAACCAGTTTAGAAACTCTCGCTCCATTTCTTCCCAGCTGTTGATAGACTCAGGTTCCAAATCCGTGTACCAGTCGAATGTTATCCCCTTCAATGATCGAACGAACTGCTTCACCAATCGGCCTCCTTCTGTCCATGCATTGCTGCAAGTCTCGATGAAATGCGCAACGTGTTGCTTGGGGTTACCCTTTCCATCAAACTGGTTGAACTTCGGAGGTTGATAGCCGAGTGGCATCCGAAGCGCATCGATCCTCTTTGTGTAGGGTTTTGTGTACAAGTGACTCTTGTTCGACACCTCACCTAGTTGAGCCCTTACTGCATTAGCAATCATACTCTGATCTCTTCCGCAGTCATTGATCCTGAAGAGGAGATCTTCTTTATTTCACCGTCGCCATCACCATCACCCTTAGAAGATTCTTTGTCAGATCCCTCCTGGTCAGTTTCTTCATCAGACTCTTCATGATAGCGCTTCTCTACTATCCTTATCAGTTTCGCAATCTGCTTTCTTTGCTTGTCGATCTTTTTGTCTTTTTCTTCGCTTTCCCTAGCAAGTCTTCTCAGTGTAGCCTCCAACTCTGCAATCTTTTCTTCCACGTTGGAAGCGTCAATTGTCATCACTGGCATGATGACAGTTTGAGTAGACTCAATTTCAGCCTCCGAGAAGATAGATTCCTCTTCAGTCATTGGGGAAGAATCTTCGTTGGAGTAGTCTTGGCCTTCAAAGTCCTCAGACTCGAAGATCGGTTTGTAGAGAGTTTGGAGTTCGTCCATTCCACGTGGGGTAGTCATGACTGAGCCGAAGGTATTTGCAGTGCTTGGCCTCCGAGAGCGAGGAGTCATTTGAGGCACTCCTTGAAGGTTTGAATCAACAGCCAGACTCTTCCGTGACGGGGTTCGTGCCTTGGTAGTTGGTTCTTCCAGCAGAGCAGAAATTGCAGCAGCGGCGGCGACAGCCTTCGCCATCCTTCGAGTCATTACTCCGCTTGATGTAGCATTCATAGTTGTCGACCCTTGGGATGAAGCTTGAACGCTCCACTTTGTTGAGGGTTGAGAGACAACTTTCTTGGGTGTCATCGCGTCGCTTGAGTTGAAGATGAATTTTGAACTTCTTGGAGAAAGAGATGAGAGGCAGAGAAGTCCCACCGAGCGTGCCAAATTTGTAAACACAAATTTCGAGCCTGAAATAAAATAAAGACAAGAAATATGAGAAACAAATAAATTTGTATTAATATTTGAATAGATGCGGGCACAATCTCTGTGTTAAATACAATAAAGTAGTCCTCTGATTCGATCTCCTGAAACTTGGTAGAGGCGCGGCGCGCTTGATCTCGATCTCGAACGCAGGTTTAGCTGAAGAATTCTTGCAGTAGTTCTTGAGCTGAAGGTCTTGAGCGTTGATCCCCTTAGTGCTTGGTAGCTGGAGTCTGCTCGAAGTTTAACCGTTTGAATGTTGACTGTTGATTATAGTTCTCCTGGTTCTTGGATGCGAGGGCTTAGTGCTTAATCTCGATTGATGAACCAGACGAGGAAGACGACTGCAGTCTTTGATGTGAAGAACAGAAGTTGTTGAACTAGCCGACGTTGGTCCTTGGTGCTTGGTAGCTGGAGGGCGTCTGCAGTTCGATCTTCTGAAGGCTTTGCAGGTCTTGCTGAAGAACTCTGAAGCAGTTCTTGATCTCGACGCAGTAGAGGCTTGGAGACTCGATCTTGAGCTTTTGCAGACTTCGATCCTTGGCGCTTGGTAGCTGGAGACTGCTGGTAGTTTGATCTTCTGAAGCCTCTGAAGTGCAGAATGCCGAATGCCGCCGGGGTAGACTGTAGAGTGTTGAAAATGAGGGAAAGGACCCCTATTTAAAGGATTTGGAGGCCTAGGGTTGCCTAGGGTTTTCGGACTTTGGGTTTGGGCCCAAATTAATTAATTATCCCTTTATTTAAAATAAAGAAATAACTATTATTTTCTGCATCATAATTGACACGTGTCACGATGTTATTGGCCATGATACATTTCCATTTAAAATTTAATTAAATGGATCATCGTAATTAAATTTACACATGGCGGATAATAATTGGCCGAATAAATTTATTCATTTTCCATGTGTCATCTTCTGATTTGCCGTAAAAAAAATTTTGCTTCCTACAGTAACTATTATAGGTAGATTAATATTTAATAATTTTAGAATTAGTCGCATTTGAATATGGTGACAAATAAGGTTATTGTTTTATTTTGAATTATTATGTATGTTGAATAATTTGTAGTTGATATTAATAAATATTGACTATACATATTATCTTTACCCTACAATCTAGTAGAAGTCTTGAAAGAAAAGTTACTAACCTTGGTTGCTTACCTTGTCAAAAAAAAAAAAAAAAAAACACACACATATGTCTCAATTTGATTGTTAACAAATTTGACAAGTTCTATACAACTTGAAATTGAGGTGATATTTTGCGACTTGCCATGTATTTGCAAAAAATTACTCATAGGTACCCTAACTTTTGGTGAAATGTTTTTCAGATACCCCGACTTTTAAAAACTTGTTTTGAGGTACCCTTAGGTTTTGGGTTAGTAATTATTATATGCTTTTCCGGTCATCAATTTAGTTAACTGGCCGAAATATCCTTGTTCTTCCAATTTTGAAGAAATACCATTGAAGAAAAAAAACAAGGGTATTTTGGTCACTTAATAAAATTGATAATCGGAAAAGCACCCGATAACTACTAACCCAAAAATTAAGGGTACGACAAAATGAGTTTTGAAAAATTGGAGTACCGAAAAATAGTTTCCCAAATATTGGGGTACCTGTGAGTAATTTTTTGATGTATTTGAGGTCAACATAAAAAGCTATTGATTAATTATTATTATATTCAAGGACAAAAAAGTAATTATGTGTATGAACACAATCTAGCAGGCAGTCATACAAGTAATGATCAGAACGCGAAACAAAACATTGCTTTCTACTAGTTACTAGCCATAATGCTCTTCTTCCAGACGGGTTAATTATTTAATTTGACACTATTTTTTGCTCCCTCCTATTTTTTGTTTGTTGTTTTAATTTACATTTCAAAAACTCTAGTTGTTAATTTCTATATTTGTATAATGATTTATCATAAATAATTAATATAATTAGAATTAATTAAAATAAAAAGATTAGAAAACTACAAAATTATCTTTTTAATAAAATATTATGTGTATAAAATCTTGATTAAATATATATTTGAAAAAATGTGAAAGTCGGTTATTTTGAATCGGATGGAGTAGTATTTAAGATAATGGAAAAGTGTAGAGTTAGAATGTCATATAGCCATGAACATAGAAAAATTAAGGTCACGAGTCTATGTTCTTTAAGGCTATAGGATTAAGTTAGGTAAGGTAAGATAGACAAGGTAAGAAAAGTAGTGGAGGTAAATAAATGTCACTTCACCTATTTCTTTTTTATTTTTAACTAAATTTTGTGAGTTGAATAAAAAAATTTAAATATAAATTAGTTAAAAGTATAGTCTTGTTCTTTTGGAAGATAAAGTAACGTAAGAAATGATTAAACCTAACCTATCAATGTAAAGAATAAGGCCTAACAATGGAAAAAGTACAGGATTATCCATCACTTGTACCACAATAATAATGAAATATTAGAATTAAATAGTCATCTAACATAATTGACGTTATTATCCTAGTTAGGCCCCATTCTTTTATATGGTACCGCACTTTGCGACACCGCAAGTTACCGCAACTCACCACAACTTACCACAATCCACCACAACTTACCACAATCCTTTTTTTAGTTAATATATTTCAATACCCACTTTTAATTTCTACTATAACTTACCACAACTAACCGCAACTTACCGCACTCTACCACACCGCTGTGGTACCATATAAAAGAATGAGGCCTAATTTATTCATAAAACTAAATTTTGGAATATACCAGTATTATTTATAGATACAAGTAAAATTGTGTAGACTATTAGACGAGGTTTTTGAAATCTTTAGATGATTTTTTGTTCAATCTATAAATAAACTATACATTTTTAAATTCTTCTAATTATAGTTTATTTTCTTTTAATAATTAACTTAATTATTTCAATTATGTTTTATTTATTTTACAAAAAAATTACAAAACTACAAAAATGATATTTAACAAATAGGAATATCTTAAAAATAGAAACAGGTAGAATTTTTAAGTTGTAGACCAATATAATTTTCTGACCTAATTACACTTTTAACCCAAATACAAAATTAAAAAAATAATAAAATTACAATCACCACCTAGAAACCCTACACTCCCGACCTTAATGTGTAAACTCCCAACTCCACCCAACATAAAGCAAGCAGGCACACAAGCTTCAAAACACAACACAAAGGCATGAAAACTGATGCAAAGTGCCCTTTCTACTTTGTTAATGACTAGTGTGGAATGCCCGCGCAAGGCACGGGCAGTTAGGAATGATGTTTATTTGCTTTGGTTCATACTACCTCCGTCCCTAAATAATTATTCATTTGACAAACTTTAACCGTTGATTACTCACAAGTTATAATGAGTTACAATATGAAATTATCACTATTAGAAAGATATTGTACTAAAAGTTACAATGATATTAATTTTATATTGTAACTCATTGTAATTTATAAATAATCAACGGTCAAAGGTTAGTCAAATGGACAATTATTTAGGGACGGAGATAGTATTATTAGTTTTATTGGAAATTGTACAACCAAACGTGAAATTTTTTGACTCAAGATTTGTTATTATAAACAATAACTTGTTAAATAAAATTATTATCATTATATTCAGAATAAAAATTACTATACTAAAAGTATAATATTGCAATTGTTACAACAATATTATATATAAAGAAATTATTATCAATCAAAGAGTGAACTTGGAGATTATAATAGTCTACCAAGGCACAATAATATGGATCCGACGATATATTTTTTAATTTGTTTGATTGTTTGTGGTACTCCCTCCGTCCCTTTTTAAGTGTCAAAAAAACTAACTTTACAAAGTCAATGTGTCTTGGAAATAGAGTGAAAAAGTTATGTATAGACAAATATACCCCTCATTAAAGAAAAAGAAGAATAAATGAGAATATAGGTAAATTAAAAACCTCATTCATTAATTAAGGGTAATATGGGTATTTTAATTATTGAAAATATAAAATTAAGGATGAAGGGAGTAATTAACAAGATAGTTAGAAAAATTAACACTCATTAAGGATGAAGAGAGTAATATTTATTTCATAATTGTTTAGTGTATTGTCCTATTCCCCTGTCCCGTCACATCCTTGTACCCATTTAATTTATCTTAGCCATCTAAATTAAAAGCTCCTAAATCCAATTAATTCATCCCTCTTAGCTACTGACGCACGCCCGGACGCCCCCTCAGCCTCAAACAATTTCTCTCTCTTCTTCCTCTCACAAACCCACACACTCTTGCCAAGAGCATGAGAAAGGGTAGATAGAAAGGTAAAACTCCATGTAAACAGAAGCAGAGGCCCAAGCACCCACACAGGCAGCAAATAACAAATCCTTCAAACAAAAAGTGCGCTTTTTCTTTTAGGTAATACTAGTAAAATGGCCCGTGCCATACACGGGCTACTAATCCGTTCAATGTTAATTATTATTCTGTATTGTTATGGTATTCCATCTTTGATTTATAATTTCTTATATAATATTTTAATAACAATTGTAACAAGTCTCACATTTTATTTTAATAAATAACAATTCTGATGGTTTTACAAGGTAATTATTTAGATAACTCTTAAACTTTTCATCACATTATCAGTGTGCTTTGATTTTGACAAATTAATTAAGAGGGAAATTTAGGACGGATATCTTTTAATTCTACAATTCAATTCGTAATTCTGAGGGTGCTTGCGACAAAGGTAGAAAATTTTGTGGTATGTACAGTCAAGATTGATTAACTTTGATTACAAACTACTTCCTCTGTTTCATATTAATTGTCATAATTTTGACTTTCACGGTCTCCAATGTAACTCTTTAATGGATAATTTTTACATAATATATGTTAACACTTGCAATATTATACTTGTATGATAGTTTTTTTCGTTGCGAATCTAATGGTGGTAATTTTATATAACAACTCATTGTATATGTTGAGAAATTTATGGTCAAAATTTTTAATTTTACCATAAAAAATCAATACTCCCTCCGTTCAATATTTATTGTCATTTTTGAAAATTATATAACCAAATTTGGGAGTAGTTAGCACATAGGTGTCAAAACAATGCACAAGTGTCAATAAGTTAACAATTTAGTCAAAGTGTCAATTAATATAAAACGAGAGAGTATTTAAAAAATACTTATGTTGACTAATGATACAATTTTTTTTTATTATTTGTTTATATGTTACAAGTACGAATTTTATTGTCAACCAAACAAAAATTTATGTAACATAACTATTTTGGTTGTTTAAAAACCAAAATAGTTGTCTGAGGATATGATACTATTTTGAATGAGTAACACTCTGTTTTATATTTATAGTTAAAAGTATTGTTTTGATATGACAATAATATAACTATTGATACAAAACACATTTTAAATGTATTGTGTTTATATAAAGTTTATATTTCTCTAAAAAAATGTTTTATGTTTTAAATTCATAACATCGTATATAAATTGTATAAGATCATATTTTTATTTATAATTTTTAAAACTAAGAAAAATGGCTTAAATATGTGTAATAGATGTGGTTTATTCGATTATGATGTCATTTTTAATTGTTGACCAATACATTCTAAGTTTATTACAAGTGCTATTGTTCCGTTCTTTTATCTATTGCCCTTGTTTCCGTGTAAAAAAAGAAAATTGACCGTTAACATCTTAATTTACACTCCATAATAAAATTCACTAAATAAATTTAAGGTCATTAGATTCATAATTAAAAAAAATACTATAAAAAGTATAATATCATTTTTTAAAAAGATCTTAATTGAAAATTTATTGATGAAAGATAAATCTTAAAAAGCATGAAGGTAGGTTATGGAGTACTTTGACTGTATGCAACACTATCCAATGGTCAAGATAAGACACCGTTCTTTTGTGCGTTAACGCAATTATCCGCAACGGAAATTACCGTAACTCACCACAAATTACCATTATCTTTTTACTATTTCAACCGCAAGCTACCGCAATCTACCACAACTTATCGAACCGCAACTTATTGCACCGCAAATTAACCGCATAAAAGAATGATGCCTAACAAGGTTGAAAAAAAAAAAAGGAAAATCACATATATTAAAAGGATTTATATCTCACTAATAAGATTAACTATTATAATAAGTTACCTTCATTAATATATTTTAATTTTCATTTTTGGTGATAGAATTAACCGCATAAAAGAACGACCCTACGATTTTATGATTCAAAATCTTCGAAGCAATTCTACTATCTACATTCTGATCTACGATCCTACGGAGTTAATTTCGATCCGAACTAACCCATAAATCTGAGTTAAGATCCCGATTTTAACAACTTTGGCTACAATCACATAATAGTGTTGTAGGGTTGGCGTTTTGATCTCATCTCATCTCCTTACGTCGTTTTTACCATCACAAATATTCCATTAATACTAATCAAATTCTCCCTAATCCATAAAACTATTATTCATCACTTGTAGATAAGTCAAGGCAGGCAACCACTACAATCCATGAATTTCACCATTGGAATCTAATTCTTTTTCCTTAAATATTGGGTTGAGTAAGTTTTAAATCCTCCAATTAGTAATATAGTTGTAAAGGCAGGTGGCATACTTGTAGTGAAGGCACGTAGCGTGTAATCATCAGAAGTGAAAGTTGAGCACACAGACAGTTGAATACATGCCAAAAAAAAAAACATCTGATAGAAGCAATGAAGCATACAGCTGGAGATAACTGTCCATCTTGGCAAATTAATAAAAATTATGAAATGGTATAAAGTTAATTACAACAAAGTAACTAAGCAAGCACACAACTAAGCAAACACACACACTTCACAATGACAACAAAATATTGGAGGGGGACTCTCCCTTTTAGTATAGGTAATGAAATGAAATGAAATGAAATGATAGATATAGATAAAGCTTCCAAAAAAATCAAGAAAAATATTTAAGTAGTATAATGTATTTAATAAGAAAGGAGAAATTATGAAAATAAATAAATAAATAAATAAATAAATAATAGTAGTTTTAATATTTTAATAAAAGTTTTAAAATATATTATAGTGGTCTTTACTTTGCAACCCTTGAACTGTTGTTGACTGGACCACTATTGAATTATGAAAAACGAATACGGTGATTTATTGATTAACCAGATAAAATGGTTTCGGCCGATTTAAGTCGGGTTTACGGGTCATGACCGCCTTTTTTCTCAATCACTTATAATTAATATAATTAGTCAAAGGCACCTGTGTAATGTATCATTCCATTCCAAGTTCGACCACCACGATATGTCATAGTTGTATAGACATATTACTATACACCTAAGGGACAAAATTTGGCAATCTTCAAGTCTACAAGTATTATGCGGTTACGTCAATAATCCACGAATAACAGTAGTTACGAATAACTTTGACGTTGGACAATAATACACTATTATACTGGAAGAGATGAGAGAGGCGGGACTGCAGGAGTTTGAGGGCTCACTGAAATAGTATGTGAGTGATAGTGTTAGGGTTTTGTTTTGGTCATTTGTTATTTCATTATTTCATTTGTATGTCTCTCTCTATGCATAGCTTATCAAAGCCACCCAATATTTTACTTTTGGGCCTTAACTTTCATGAAATGGGCCCATTTTATTGCACAAGGCCAAAGTAGACAAAACACTTAAAATTAAAGTGTTAGACCCATTGGGTCGGCCCAGACCCAACCCGTTTTTAACCGGGTTCTTTGGGTTGGGTCATTTTCGGGTCCCGGGTCGGAATTTCGTGTTCAAAACCCATTTTACGGGTCGGGTCGAGAATTGCCAAGTCTACTTGGGTGATAAAATGGTTTGACTTTTTTACTTGGGTTGAACTACACTAACATCCCATCAAAAATACACATGGAAATGTTGTGATTTCCTGGGTTGGGCTCATGTGGTGGAGGAACTTCATTTTGTTCATTGTTGCTTGTTTTCATAGTGAGTTGTTTGCCTGATTATAAAGACCCAACTTATCTTTTGAATAAAAAGGTCTTTTTCACTGCTAATTATAAAAAAAAAATGCACATGAAAATTGTACAAATGTTTAATTATATGATTTTAAATTAAATTTCTAAATTCTTTTTTTTAGATTTGAATTTATGGTTTTGGATTTGATTTTGGCAGAAGGATGGAAGAAGATGTCGGTAAAGTAAAGAAAGGAGTGAACAGAGAGTGAACGAGCAGGGAACCAAGCAAATAGAGACATATTGCTGATGTAGATATCAAGTGTAGGTATGTTAAAGAAGAAAAAAATGTCAAATCGAATTTATTCGGTGGTGTGTCAATAAAGCACTAGATATGTTTTCTTCAGTTAGATGGTGGTTGTGTTGGAAAAGTTGGGTTTCCCCCCGGATGGGTACGGCTTATCATGCAGTGTCACTACTTCGGTATTGGTTAATGGTGCTCCTTCCCCGGTATTTACCCCACGTTCAGGTTTGCGGCAAGGGGACCCGTTATCCCCATATTTATTCATCCTGTGCTTGGATGTCATGTCCCACAATTTATCCGTGCATCAATCCACCGAGATAATTCAGGGGGTTTCCATCGCTCGTGGGCCGCCTGAGGTTACGCACTTTTTCTTTGCTGATAATGCATTGTTTTTCACTCCACCTCAGGTGAGTGTTGTTTGGCTTTAAAGCATGAGATTGACCGGTTTTGTGTGGCCTCGGGCCAAGTCATTAACGTTGGTAAGTCTCAATTCATGACCTCCTCCAATACCTCCAACGATCCGCGTGAAGGTCTTAAAGTGATATTTGGCTATGAGGGCATTGATAGTTTTGGCAAGTATCTGGGCATCCCACCCACGATGGCTCGTAACAAGACCAATCAATTAGGCTTCCTTTATGATGCGGTCTCCAAACGTCTCCAGGGATGGAAGGCGGCTTTGCTCTCTCCAGCAGGACGCCTGATTCTCATCAATTCCGTGCTAACGACGCTTAACCAACATATCCTTTCGGTTTTTAAGGTACCCTCCACTTTGCCCGCTAAAATTGATTCTCTAATCACACAGTTCTTTTGGTGGAGTAGCGCAGGTCGTCAATCCACCCGCTGGATTCAGTGTGGCGCATTGTTCCTCCCAAAGGTGTTGGCAGCCTTGGTCTGCGGCAGACGGCTTTGTACAATGATGCTCTACTGGTCAAGCAGGCATGGAGATTGTACAACAATCAGGATTTACTGCTCGCTAAGCTATATAAGGCCAAATACAAGGCTGCTTCCCCCTTGATCCCTCATACCGATCTCGATAGGCTTGGTTCTTGGGGATGGAGGGGGTTATGTAAAGCTGTTAAAAATTTACAGCATGGGTTCAGGTTCCGGAGTGGGACGGGCCACAGGGCTCGTATCCTGGAAGATAATTGGGTGGGGACAGAAAAGGTGGCCCTCAGACCGTCCGTCCAACGGACTGATTGGCAGGACCGCACGGTTGACCAGCTCTTGTCCCCTGGACAACGTAGTTAGAACATCCCCCTTATCCGCCACCTCTTTGGGCACACTTCTGCCAAGCGTATCCTCTCGATCCCCCTAAGTGTTGACGATGAGGGCAACGCCATAGTTTGGGGTCCTTCTGTCAATGGCCAATATACTGTGAAATCTGGCTACTCTTTGTTGTCAATTTCAGCTGGGTGTCCTAGTGGGCCTTCCTCTCACACGGACCAAAATATGTTGAAGAAATTGTGGGGGTTGCACATCCCGTCCAAATGGAAGCTTCACTACTGGAAGGTCTATCATAATGCTCTGCCACTTTCCACCAAAGTTGCCCGGTGGAAACCGGATGTGGATACTCGCTGTGTTCTATGCTCGGCCGGCTCTGAAACGGTTGACCATCTTTTCCGTGCTAGCCCCTTGGCCCGTGCCTTGTGGTTTGGGTCCCAATTAGCGTTATCAATCAGGATCGCGTATTCCTCGACTTCCGACACTGGGTTGCAAATTGGCTCACCTTGCTGTTACGGCGCCATAATGCAAATCCACCCCTTTCCGTGATGTTCTTGGCTGTACTATGGTATATTTGGTGGGCCCGCAACAATCAAGTTTTTTCCCGTAACCTGGTTCCTTCGACATTGCTGCTGGATTGGGTTCAGCGGGACATCGCTCTGTTGCGCCCCAATATCGCTCACAGTGTGGCGCCTCCCCTTCGGCCTCAATTTTTTATTTGGAAGACTGTGTATGGGAGCAACGAGGTGGCCTCACCCTGGACTTTCCTATGTGATGGTGCTTGGACTGCTGGTACACTGTGTGGAGGTGTGGGTTGGGTTCTACTCAGAGATCATGACGTGGTACTAAAGGAGGGGGCGGCTCTGTATGTTTTATCGGTGGATCAGATGGAGCTCATGGCTATAGATAGATAAGGCAATGTCCTGTGCCATCAACCGCCGCCTGACCAGGATCAATATTCATACCGACTCTGTACGTGTCGTACAGTTCTTCCTGGGTTCCAGTGAACTTCCTCCTGACTGGTATCATTTGTTGCGCAAGTGCAGGCGCCAGCTTCTATCTTTTTAGTTTCTTTGCATTCGTAAAGTTCCTCGCGAGTCCATTAAGGAGACACACTTTCTAGCCACGAAGGCTCGAAAGCGGGCTGTTCCATATGGATGAGGGACTATTTTCTTTCTTTCTGTTTGGTTTTGTACTGTTGTCCTGGTTGTCAGATTTTCCAAAAAAAAAAAAAAAAAATTTAGATGGTGGTTCCAAGTAGGGTTGGGCACAGTAAATCTAAACCGCAATTCAAACTGTAAAATCGGTAAAACCAAATTGGTAAATACGGTTAAACGCATTAATTTTTGCATAAAAGCGGTTTATGTTAACCAAACCGATATGAGCGGTTTAGATTTAGGTTGTGGATTTTCATTAAACGGTTAACAGCGGTTAACCGGTTTCAACTAAATTATAAAAATAAAAAAAAACCTACTCACTGGCTAGCTTTGTGCTGCTGTTTGTGCGCCACTGGAGAAAAAAATGGGTAGAGTTATTTTTTTATTTTGTAATTGTAATTTCAACTTTGAAGCGAGATAAAGTGAAAAACCTAGATCTTGGAATTCACGGACCAAGTATGTGACAGGGATATCCATAGCTTGATATTGGTGTATGACTTGATGGTCATTCACTGTTTCAACTTTCAAAGGTAGTCAGGCAGGGACAAGCCGGGCAGCAAGCAAGTAGCGTCGCACCGTGTATGCGTATCAGAATGTGAATTTATTAGTAATATGGTTGCATTTACTTCCATAAATGTTATTGTAAATTTCCAGGAAACCGGTAAACCGTATATTGAATGAGGTTAACCGTGTAAACTTCGGTTTGGTTTAGGTTTTCAGATTTTAAAAGTCGTTAACCGCATCTAAGTGGCGGTTTCGGTTTGGTTTAGGTTTCTAGATTTCAAAAGCAGTTAACCGCATATTGCGGTTTTGGTTTAGGTTTTCAAAATCCAAAAACCTCAAAAGCGGTTAACCTGTTATGCCCACCCCTAGTTTTAAGTATATATATGCCTTGCATCAAAAAAAAAAAAAGTATCTATATGCCACTATAGTCTATTTCTAAAGTAAAGATTATTAACTTTCAATAGTGTTAAGTAGAGATGTAAAACCCCGAAAAATCCAAAGATGTTGATCGTGACGTCGTTAATAAAATAGGTTTGACTTCGTTATTTATTGTTGTTCGTAATGTGTTTATTTATGCTAACGCTTGAGCTCATAGGACCGTTGAGGGGCTAACAAGGGTAGAATAGTAATTTCCGCTGGTTAATATTATTATGTGATTAATTACGTGAATATTATTTGCTATGTGATTATATGATTATTAGTATTAATATTATTATTACTATTATTGGTATTATTAGGTTTTTAGAAAAATCAGTTTTTAATTGTTTTAGTTGGGTTGGGTTAGGAGTGTTAATTGGGCCTAATTAAATGGGTAGTATATATACACCTCTCCTCCCCCCTAAACCTACCAAACCCTAATACCTCTCAAAAACCCTAATCCCTAACTCTCTCTCTCTCTCCCCCTGCAACCGCCACCCAGCAGCCACCCGCACCGCCGTCGCCGCTGGACCACCACCTCCGCAGGCGAACCACCGCAACCATCGACGCTCTCTTTCTCCCTCTCTCAATCGCACTCCTCCTCCCTCTTTCTCTCTCGATCTTGGTCACTGAAGACCACCCCGCCGCGCCGCAACAGCCACCAACGACGTCCTCGTCGCCACCCCCCTCGTCGGCGACCATCGCACCACCGTCTTGACGTCGCCGGAGTCGCCCAGTCGAAGGAACCGCTCGAGTTTCGCTGGTGATTTGCTGCTCGGAAAATCGACGTCGACCACCCCCCTCCGACGAGCCACCATCTTCGCCTGCCACCTGCGACCGCCGACGCACGCCCTCCGACCGACGCTCGCCGCCACCGTCGCCGGAAACAACCCTAACCCTAACCTACGTAAAAACCCTAAAACCCTAACCCTAACTAACTGTTTTGATATATCTTTCTTTTTCCTTTTCTTTTTCCTTTTCTTTTCTTGTTTTAATTTCAAAAACCTGATTTATATATTATTGTAGTGTTATAATTTTTATGATTATAATTTCTGTAATTTTGTAATTAGGGGAAATTATTTGTAATTTTATTCTTGTTGTAGTTATGTGTAAATTGTTAATTGTTATGTGTAATTTGTAATTATAATTAGTATTAGGGTTGTAATAGTTGAATCGGTTAGGGTTGAATCGTTTATTGTATCTTTAACTTATAAATTATGTTATGTTTTAGACCACAATATTATTGTATGCACGAAATTGGAAGTTAAAACCCTAGGTTAAATTCTTGTTAAGAAGATTGGGTTTGTTTTAATTATTAAAAGTTCAATCCTTGTTAGTAATCCTTGATTAAATCTTGGTTCTTGAAAATAAATTAGAGTTCTTGTTTTGGTTAGGTTACAATTGCATGTTCTTTAAATTCTTTCTTGTTTCTTGATTAAAGAAAACCGTATGTTTAACCACCTTCAATGTTTCTTGAAATTCTTGTTTCTTTTTGTTATAACTTACTTGTAAATAATCCATGTTTTAATCTTTAAAATCTTGGTCAAGTAATTTATGTTTTAGGTAATTATATTTCTTTTATGACTTTAGGATTGATTAAAATTTATTAAAGTGTCTTTCATGTTTTCTAAATTAGGTTTGATACTACAAGTTTAATTGTTGGACCTAATTAAGTTGGACTTCATATCTTAGACCCTAGCTACTGTTTCGAGTCCAAATTAGAGCCCCGAGACCGATTGGTAAAAGTTAGAACCGAAATAACAAATTAATTAAGAACCGGTAACAGGACAGTTTTGTTAGTGTTTAAAGATCGGGTTGCCACGATTAGTATAGTTGTCTTTTGACTGAGCCCTTTTAACTGGAGGTTACCTTGGATGTTAGAACCATAGGGATTTTACGGATCGAACGTTTGATTTGTATAGCCCGAGTTATAACCGTTTTACCAGAACCTGTCAGAACTGGACCAATTGTGAAGATGGGTGTTTTTAGAGTCCTTTGGGACTGATTTGGGCTTAGCTATCAACATAAAAGTTTTAGTAGACATCTTGAGGTTTCCGAAAAGTCCAGAACCAGACCCGTAGGATGTTGGGAAGTTGAGTTATGACCCATTTTATGTGAACGTTATAATCTGTCCTCTGTTTGCTTTTATTTATGAAAATTGTTGAGTAAATTTTATGTGTGAACTTGTTCCTTGAATGTGTTAAGTGTAAACCATAAATGATAGGAACCTAAGTGTTCCTAGGGGATGAGTTAGGTAGTTGATAGTTAATACTAACTTCGTTAGAACGCATTTTGATTAGATAATTATTCTTATTCTAGGCCCTAGTTAGTGCGTGACGATAGTGAGCTCAAGTGTGTTCTCCTTATTGCTGTACTGTGACGTTATCCAGGTAATGTCTATGCTCTAATCCCCACCGGGATGCTCTTTAAATGTGTTTTAATGTTTTCTAATCTGTTTTGAGAATTGCATCCCGAAAGGGGACTTTTGTGGAAATGTGACCATCTGTTTTGGATAAATGGTTGTATTTGTTGTGCTTTGATTTTATTGAGTTGAGAAATCGTGATGGTCTTTTATAAGTAGTGTTGTTATTGGTTTTGATAACTTGGGTTGGGATTGACTTGAGAGTTGTGAGCTGAGTTTGATTAATATACTAATAATTCAAAGTGGAAACATTAAGCGGGTTGTTGATTTGATGCCTTTGACAGATTAATGTTTTTGCGGGTGATAACCCTGAGACCAGGATTTGATGCTTGTATGGGTTATGTGCCAGGAGATCAGGGTTTCATCCCTGATATAGGATAGATGTTATGATGCCTTTGGTGGGCGACTGTTTGATGCCTTTGAGAGGTTGATATTTATGCGGGTGATAACCCTGAGACCAGGATTCGATGCCTGTATGGGTTATGTGCCAGGAGATCAGGGTTTCATCCCTGATATAGGATAGTTGTTTGATGCCTTTGGTGGGCGATGTTCTTTATGGGATTCGATATCCCGCCCGCAAATTAAAATATGGATTGGATGGTTTGAGGAAAACAGTTAAGGGTTAAAGGTTTGAGAAATGGTTTGACTTGTTCCCTCTCCCCAAAATGAATTGAAATGAACTTAAACTGTTTTAAACGTTAGGGGTAGACATTATTGAGATTTCCCCCTCATTTTTGAAATGTTTTGTTTTCAGGTGAAGAACTAAATGCTGGGGACGGGAATTAGAAGTGAGGACGACGAGTCTAGAAGTCCTTGAATCTTTTTATATTATTTTCGTTATGAAACCTTAAAGTTTTGTTTTGAGTTGTTAGTAGTTACCGTTAGCAGACAGTTGTGTTTTCCTTTCTCGCCTTGTATTCCTTCGGGGATATGGCAGTGACGCCCAAACTAAATTTGAAGTCTTCCGCTAAGTTTCGTCTGTTAACGTTAGTTGACTTTGACTTTTCTATAATTGAATTTTCGGGGCGTTACAAGAAATTATTCAAATCCAATTTTTCAAATAAATATTATGATTAACTTTTCCTTTAAATCAATAATAAAATAACACTAATTAATTATGTTATCAATATCTATAATTTGATAAAGAATGGATAACCATGACATTAAATTGGCTATTTAAATTAGCTGTTAGCTGTTTATATTAGCTATTTGACTTAATTGTTAGGATTAGCTATTTGCAGAAAAAGTGTTTGATAATATTAAATGTTTTTAAAAATATAAGTAGGTTTGCTTCCATTTATGGCCATAGTAATATAATTCTTCTCATTATATTTTTACAATTTTTTTAAAATGGATTACAAACTTATAGTTAAGTAATAAACTTTCTTTAATTAGTATAAACATGTGATATTTAATAATCAACGGCAATTATATTATTATTCAATACCAACTCTATTTTTTGGTAATTATTAAAATTTATTACACTAAAAGCTTTTAATTACATGTGGAGCTAAAGATGAACAAATTGTTTGACATTATGAAAATATTGAATTATTCATTGGTTTTTCTCTACCAAAATTACATTTGCTCATTTTGGTAAAATATAAAATGAATATAATTGACAACTCTAGTGTCAATTATTGATGATAAAATCATCCAATGCCATCAAACACATGACTCTTACCCAAATAAGCCTGTAAATTTCATGGGTATCTTGAGGTAAGGTAAATGATGAATTTTAGTAATATTTGGTAACTTTTGATAATTTTTGGTAACTTTGGGTAAATTTATATAGGTAAATTTGTGTTTTTGAATTAAAAGGAAAAATTTAAAAAAAAACCTACATTACACGTGTCGTGATTTTGGGTAATTTTGGTAACTTTTGATAATTTTTGGTAACTTTTGGTAATTTTCGGTAATTTATGGTAACTAATTACTTACCTCAGTCAACCCATGAATTTTACAGGGGTGGGCAATATTAATTTCATTGATATGGTAAAAGAATGATTATTATTAAAAGTCATAAGAAACTACTATTAAAATCAGCTCATATAACATATGATGTAATTTTATGAAAATATGTGACAAATTGTCAAATTTATAAAAATCTTACGTTAATCATTAGTTTTTTCTACGTAACAAATAAGTGAAAAATATTAATTTCATGTGATATGATCAAAAAATTATAAAAAGCCTGAAAAAATATTATTAAAATTATTATTATATTATTATATATGATATAATTTGGTGAAAATACAAGGACAATAATGTAATTTTAATATTAAATAGCAATAGGCTAATCTAAAAATCTAATGAAAATATATTTTAGAAAAACAATTTTTAGGGTCAAACTGCTAATCAAAAAAGTTGTTTATCAAATATTACTTTAATAATTTTAACTTTGGCAAAACAGTTAATGACCCAAAAGAAAATTCTTTTTTACCGAAAGACTGCTCTTTTATCAAACAGGGCCAAAACTAAACCAAGGCAGCAACTAAACCAAGGCAGCACCGACGGATTCCGGCAGTATATAGTTCTTGTCTAATGTTATGATATTTGTTAGGGCATGTTTGGTGAGACTTTTGGAATGGAATAATTATGGAATTAGAATCCGGGAGGGATGAGTATGGAATTAGATTCCAAAACTCTTTGTGCTTGGTGAAAAAAAGGAATGAAATCAAGTTTTTAATAATAACTAACATTTTATATCTCGTGCGATGCACGAGGAAATTTTCAGTATTTATATTTGTTTTTATTTTTTGGAATAATTTTGTAACAATTATCATTCAAATAACAACTATAAATTAATAAAAACAATTATACAACAATTGTACTATCATTATTTTTATTGTTTCTCTGTACAAATTGTCTTTAAAATTAATTTCTTCAAATCATTCTCGATAATATGCAAAAGCTTTAATCTTAAACATCAGAATTAATGATGAAGATAATACAAACTATACGTATATATACATTATAAACATAATGCTATAGCAAACTTATTTTCATTAAATAAATATAAATTTTTTTATAAAAATAATTAAAATAAAAAGGTTAGAGAAACTATGAACCATTACTATTTAGTAGTAAATAATTAGAAATCACAAATTTAAAAATAATAATTAATTCTAAAATTTAAGTATATATGAACAGTCACAACATCAATCAAAACAAAATTGCATTACTTTTTTTTAAACAAAAAGGATTAATTTACATTACTTAATCGTAATGTTAATAAATTTATTCTTCTTTTTACAATTATTAAAGAAAACATAGAACAACATAATATAGATATTTTTTTATAGGAGTGTCATAGTATTTTAATATCTCTTAGATTTTATTTTAATTTTTTAATGTTCGGATTGATATATTATAATAATAAATTTGGTGGAAGAAAGGTTAACTAATAAATAGTTTTTAAAAAAATGATGAATATTACTTTAACTGTGTATTAATAATATATTAATATTTGTCTATTAATAGTTTTGTATAAGTAAAAAAATTTATTTTTGGTAAATAATAATACATCCATGAAACTGTCTCAAAATTGAAGGTGAGAATGTGTACTGATAAGAGACATGAGTTGCATAAAATAATATACAAATATTGATATGTCTAAGTATTAGGAAATTTATATAAAATTAGTAAGCATTAAGAAGGGCAAAAGGCTATTGAAAGGTTGTATAATATTAATAAATATTAGTAATGTGTAAGTGTAACGCCCCGAAAATTCAATTATAGGAAAGTCAAAGTCAATCTAACGTTAACAGACAAATTTTAGCGGAAGACTTAAAACTCTTATTGGGCGTCACTGTCGTATCCCCGAAGGAATACAAGGCGAGAAGGAAAACTACAACTGTTTGTCAACGGCAAACCAACTAACAACTCATACTCAGAAATAAACCTCAAACTAACTTCAAGTCTTTCAAAAAGAAGCATAACATATTTAACGACTTCTAGACATGTCGTCCTCACTTCTAATTCCCGTCCCCAGCATATTGATCATCACCTGAAAACAAAACATTTCAAAAATGAGGGGGAAATCTCAATAATGTCTACCCCTAACGTTAAAAACAAGTTAAGTTCATTTCAATTCATTTGAGGGAGAGGGAAATAAGTCAAACCATTTCACAAACCTTTAATCCCTTAACTGTTTTCCTCAACCCAACCAATCCATATTTTATTGTGCGGGCGGGATACCACATCCCTTAAAGTAACAAATATCATACCGGATCCTAGATCCTCTGCCTACCACAGGCTACGACCAGGGTCCCAGACCCTTTGCCTACCACAGGCTACGACCAGAATATCAAGAGTTCACATTTCCGCCTACCACAGGCTACGACCAGGGTCCCAGACCCTTTGCCTACCACAGGGTACGACCCGAATATCAAGTACATTTCCGCCTACCACAGGCTACGACCAGGGTCCCAGACCCTTTGCCTACCACATGCTACGACCAGAATATCAAGAGTTCACATTTCCGCCTACCACAGGCTACGACCAGATAAACTCGCTTAAAGTTTCACTTGAATTATTAGTATCTTATGCAAAACTCAACTCACAACTCTCAAGTCAAACCCAAACCAGGTTATCAAAACGAGTATCAAAACTACTTATAAAAGACAATCATAATTTCTCAACTCATAAACCAATAATCACAAATAAAACGCACAGTTATCCAAAACAGATGGTCACATTTCCACAAAAGTCCCCTGTCGGGATGCAATTCTCAAAACAGACTAGAAAACATTAAAACACATTTAAAGAGCATCCCGGTGGGGATTAGAGCATAGACATTACCTGAATAACGTCACAGTACAGCAATAAGGAGAACACACTTGAGCTCACTATCGTCACGCACTAACTCGGGCCTAGAATAAAAATAATTATCTAATAAAAACGCATTCTAACGAAGTTAGTATTAACTATCAACTACCTAACCCATCCCCTAGGAACACTTAGGTTCCTATCATTTATGAAATTATACTTAACACCTCCAAGAAAACACATAACAGGATCACACATTATTTTCACTCAACAATTCTTTATAAATAAAAGCAAACAGAGGACAGATTTTAACGTTCACATACAACGGGTCACAACTCGACTTCCTGACATCCTATGGGTCTGGTTCTGGACTTTTCGGAAACCTCGGGATGTCTACAAAAACTTCTATGTTGATGACTAAGCCCATATCAGCCCCGAAGGGTTCTAAAAACACACATCTTCCCAATTGGTCCAGAACTGACAGGTTCTGGTAAAAAGATTATAACTCGGGTTATACAAATCAAACGTTCGATCCGTAAAATTCCTATGGTTCCTAACATCTAAGGGAACCTCCAGTCCAAAGAGTTTGATCAAAAGACAACTACACTAACCGTGGCAACCCGATCTTTGGACACTAACAAAACTGTCCCGATCCCGGTTCTTATCTAATTTGTAATTTCGGTTCTAACTTTTACCAATCGGTCTTGGGATTCTAATTTGGGCTTAAAACAGTAATTAGGGTCCGAGGTGATTAGTCTAATTCAACTAAGATCCAACATCAAACCTCCTATCATCAAAACCAAAATGTAAAACATGAAATCAACTTTAATATTTTCACTTCCTCTAAAAGCATGCATGAAAACAGGGACATGAACATACAAAATTAGTAGACTACTTTCAATAAACATCATGGATTAACCATAAACAAATTCCAACATAACTCACATATATACAATAACACTACTTCACATGTATTGGCTATTATTAAAGATTATGCAAATAAATTACAAACTTGATACCCAAACCCTTTTCCCTCTTATTCACGTACCAAAATAACCATAATGAAACTAAATTAATAGTAGTAATTATCAGAACATAATACTAATCACATTATTATGAAAAAAATATAGTATAAAGGATAATAAAGCAATGAACGTGAGAAGAATAAGGCAGTAGAATGGGTTTAGGGTGCACGAATAGGGGCTGGGCAGAACAGTGGTAGACGGAGCAGGGTCGGCAGCGGCAAACGGTGACAGCAATCGGTGAAGGCTGGGCGATGGTTGGTGTCGCTCGCACACAAGCATAGGGTGAGAGGGAAGTAACGAACACAGTGAGTGCATTAGATGGTCGCGATGGCTGCGACGGTGATTGCTGGTGGTGTCCGACGACTGTGGCGGTGGTGCGGCGGCGGCAGTTGGAGGGCGGCAGCGACAAGGTTTGAAGGCAGAGAGAGAAAGTGGGAGGAGAGGGGTTACACTTAGGGTTTGAGGGAGAGAGAGAGTTCTTATACTAGCTAATACTTAAGGCCCAATTAACACTCCTAACCCAACCCAACTAAAATAATTAAAATCTGATTTTTCTAAAACAACTAATAATACTAATAATAGTAATAATAATACTAATACTAATAATAATATTAATAGTAATCACATAGCAATTAATATTCACATAATTAATCATATAACACAATAATATTAATAATAATACTAAAACAGAGTAAAACTAATAATACTAAACCCATGAAATTACCGATATACCCTTGTTAGTCTCTCACGATCCTACGAGCTCAAGTGTTAGCAAAAATAAACACAAACGAATAATAATAAATAACGAAGTCAAACATAATATACTAACGACGTCACGGTCAACATCTTTGGATTTTTCGAGGTTTTACAGTAAGTTACTAACAAAAAAATAAATATTTACAATTAAACATATGACCATGCATGGACACAAAAAGGCACAGAAATAAATGTTGCATGACTTCAGGTATATTAATTACTACCTCCGTTTTTATATTAAACTAAAAAATCTATTAGAAATTATTGATTAAAGATTGACACTGAAATCCGTAAATGACAGATAAGAATAGAGAGAGTAATAATTAGTAGTCTAATTATTTACTATACTAATGGCATTATTAAGTGTTATGACCAGAGGAGGAAAAACATTTATTAATTTAATTTAGGGATATTGGATCACAGTATACTGACCTTTGGGGGTATTGGATTGTAATATACCGACCTTTATTATTGGACAATAATATTCCCGACCTTTATACTTAGGTGAGATTATTATACCAACAGTGGCTAAGGAGGCGGTGATTGGTTAACTGGTCTCTATTTTGACGTGACAGGCGGAGGGAAATTAACCGACCCTTACCCAGTAACCCCATTCATTAACCCTCCGCTTTTCTCACTAACCCACACTAAAAGAAATCGATCCTAACATAGTAACTAACGCGGTGGTGAACCAATCTTCATATTGACGTGACACACAACCAACCAATGTCTTTTAATGTGGGTTAGTGAGAAAAACTAAGAGGTTAATGAGGTTATTGGCCTGGGACAGTTTTTTTCCCTTCACCAGCCACTTTAGTGCTCATGGAGTCCGATTCACCATCCACTTAGTTATTGTTGATATAATAATGTCACCTAGGTATAAAGATCAGTGATATTGTTGTCTAATAGTAAAGGTTGGTATATTACAATCCAACACCCCCAAAGGTTGGTATATTATTATCCAAAAACCCTTTAATTTAAAAATAGGTTTGGAACTCGACCGAAGCTACGAAATGGTGACACGTGGCAACTTATTTGCTTTGGTGGTTTTGTTTTAATATAATAACTAGTATCTTTGCCCCCGTGCGATGCACAGGTTAATTTTGTCTTATTTGTCATTTTTTATTTTTGCAAGTTTATTTTCCCTTTCTTTGTTTAACGTTTGTTTAATGAAGTGATACGAAATTTGAAAAAAATTCGATATATTGTTTTGCCGAAAACATTTGGGGATTGTTCAGTAAATACAATATTATTTGTACTAAAGCATTGTATAATATTCGTCATCCAAAATTGAAAATTTATTTCCTATGTTGTGCTTGTTGTTCGTTATTATTGTTGTCCTCTTGATTATTCTTGTTTTTCCTACAGTTATGTCAAATGTTATTATCAATTTTTTGTTTGTAAATGAGAATCATTTCGATGATTATATTGCAATAAATAGACAATTATACCTTATTCCTTATTCGTATTGTAATTTAAAAAGGTTCTTACCCTTCTCTATTGATGGTGTCTCCTGTTATCACATTTTTCTCCCTTATATTCCACGATCCGTTATGACTGTAGATATTTGGTCTTTGGCTTGTTATGTTGGATTGTAATTTGAATTGAGTAATTGGAGTTGTTGTAATGGTGTTTTTTACGTTTTTTAATTTAATCTCCCTTATTATTTTTTTGCTAATTTTGTAATTGTGACGCCCTGGAAATTTAATTCTAAACTTAACGGTCAAAGTCAAACGTTGACTAACAATAAGAGCGGAAGACTGATTTTTTTTTTCTTTTTAATTGGGCGTTACTGCCGTATCCCCGAAAGTATACAAGGCAAGAAATTAAAACTAACAACTAATCATTAATTTACTTGAATTTAATGAACAAGAGAACTTTCAATTTCTAGAACAACACAAACTAAGCATCACTAACTTCAATTCTAAACATAAACTAAACTTTAAGCTCAAAACTTCTAACTGCAAATCTATCGTTCTCACTTCTAGTTCCCGTTCCCATGATAGAATGCATCACCTAAAAACAAAACATTTAAAAACATGAGAGGGAACTCAATAATGTCTACCCCTAACTGTCAAAACAGGTTACAAATTCATTTCAAACAATTTAGGGGAAGAGAAGAATAATCAAACCATTTTACAAAGTAGTTTACACCCAACCCAAACACAACTTGATAATTCCAGTTTTTATTAAGCGGGCGGGGGTTTACCAACCTCCCTTCAACACGGAGTCACAGACTCCCATCAATCCATACTTTCACAAACTCGTCACAGCTTTTCTTTCAATTTCAATACACTGGATGGCCATCCAAAATTTACAACACGTGCTTGCTTAACCCCGGGGAAGACCTTTTTTTAGCACAAACTATCAGGGTTTTCCTGATCTCTTGATAACGTCCCTACAGGGATCTGCCCTGTCTCCGGGAACGCTACCCGAACCCGCATTTAGTCTCACTTGATTTATTAGTCCGGTTTAAGACTCAACAAGTTCCAAGTTTCAAGTTTCCAATCAACCAATCCCAGTTCCCAAGAGACATCAAAAACCTCATAAAAAGACTATTCTTATTTAACCAAAAATCAAAAGATTTAAAACACGACACTCAAAACGAACAATCAACTTTACACAAAGTTCCCTTTCAGGATACAGTTTCCAAACAACTTAAATACAATAAAAAAAGGTAAAGCGCGTCCAAACGGAAATTAGGGCATAGACATTACCTGAAAATCTTCTCTTAGCTTCACGAATACACTTGAGCTCACTAAAACGAACGTCTAGATCGCGCCTAAAAATAAAGAAATTTCTAAAATTAAAACGTGTCGTACGGAGTTAACGCAATCTAATTTCCACCTAGCCCCTCCCTAGGAACACTATAAGGTTCCCATCATTCACAAATTAACATTTTAAACACATCTCACATCATCTAACTATCACATACCACAAACACTCCCATATTACAATCAATTGAATAATTCACACATAACAACACATTAATTCAAAAGAATAAACTGAACAGAATTCAATACTCCAACGAAACGAACTATAACTTGACTTGCCGACCTCCTATGGGTATGGTTTTGGACTTTCTGAAAACCTCGGGATGTCTACTAAAACTCTTATGTTGACTTCGGGACCTAAAACACCCCTTAAGGTCCTCAAAAATAGCCAGTTACATAACCTATCCAGTTCTGACCTATGTGCGGTATTTCCAGACCAAACGGTAGGGCTAAATATTAACTACACAATAAATGGTGACCGATATCATATGACTCCTAAATTCTGTCCAAACTAACCTACCTTTAGCTCGGGGTTTTTCGGCCCTGCTTTGACCACGCTATTCCGGGACTCTAACTTGGGTCTCTAAACAGTCCACTTAAGGTCAAATACCTTCCTCTTCACCCCCTAACCCAACCAAGGCCAAACTATACTCAAACTAACACCAAATTCTCACATGAACAACTAAATTTTCAAAATAAACATTTTCTTTAAAAACCAACCATAAAGGTCACAACGAACCCAAATTTTCGGCATCGAACCTTATGGAAATAAACCACGCACAACAAGGGTAGTAAACCTTCACTCATGAGAAAAATTTGAGCATTTTAAAATAAAGAAAACGATAAAACTCATAGTAAAGGATAACATATGATAATAATCAATAATAATACGATTAACATATCAAGATCAAAACTTTACAACCCACAATATAATTTACTTTGTAAACACCATAAGAAAATTTAACAAGGCACTTTTAAAAGCTATCATATAATAATCACAAAGGAAAATCATCATAATAATAATCCTAATCCTAATCAAACTATAACATAAATGACATACCATAATAACGTAATTCACATATAAGAGCAACTATTGATAATTAAACTCATAAAATCAAATACCAAATCCCACCAGATTATCAACATGACTCCTATACGTGAATAAGCAAGAATCACAAACTGATTTTAAAGTAGAAGAAAAAATGAATGAGGATAAAGCAGTAACAATGAATCAAAATAAAACAGTAGATATAGGTTTAGGGTTACTTAGAGGGCTGGCGATTGGGTAGAACTGGCGGCACAGGCAGAGCTCCGGCGGCATGGGTGGCAGTGTGCGTCGGGACGGTTGTAAGACGGTGGGGCGTCGACGTAAGTTGCAGTGGCAGCCGGTGGTTGGGATCGGAACAACAGCA
This sequence comes from Portulaca oleracea, assembly GCA_029582165.1. Taxonomy (NCBI): domain Eukaryota; kingdom Viridiplantae; phylum Streptophyta; class Magnoliopsida; order Caryophyllales; family Portulacaceae; genus Portulaca; species Portulaca oleracea. The sequence continues at coordinate 2,493,045 of CM055885.1, read as the reverse complement.
ACAGCAGCGACAACCAGGTCTTCTCGAATCTGAGCGACGTGCGGTGGCTCCGGTGGCTGTGACGATGGAGGCACGGTGGTCGTCCGGTGTCTAGTAGTCGACGGCGGTGGTCCTGGCTGTCGGTCCTGGTCGCGGTGTGGGCTGAGAGCGAGAGGGATGAGAGAGAGGATGGGAGGTGGAAGACGAACAATGGTGGTTGAGGGTGACCGGTGGCGTTCTCCGGCGGTGCTTGACGGTGGTGGCGTGGTGGTTGGCTGCGGCGGGGCGGTTACACAGAGAGTGCAGTAAGAGGGGGCACGTTTAGAGGAGGGAGAAGTGAGTGATTAGGGATTGTAGGGTTTTTGCCATAATTAGTATATATATATTAACCAAAACTAATAACTAAAATAATTTGTAAACATAACCTAAATAATTCAGCAACCAAATTTAGTCATAAGGAAAATAATATACATTTTATTTTCTCAAATAATAATCATAATACTAATAATAGCCACATATAATTGAATAAAAGAAATCACATAACTCATCAAATATTAACACATGAAATTACTAAAATACCCCTACTCTCATGAACGTAGAAAATTACTAAAATACCCATGTTAGTATTTCAACGGTCCTACGAGCTCAAGTGTTAGCAGAATTAATCGCCGATAAATTCTCATAAACTAGCAGAGTCAACTTAAATAACTAACGACGTAACAGTCAACACCTTCAATTTTTTTCGGGGTTTACATCATTACCCCCTTAAAAGAAGTTTCGTCCTCGAAACTTAAACTCAAAACTAATGGTCTGCTAGATGGAACTAACGATGGACTTAACCCAAACTCGGGGTTTTATAGTAATTCTTTTTGGGAGCCAAATTTCACAATTATTATTTATTCTTAAAGTAAAAATCTGAGTATCATTTATCAAACAACTTTAGGCATTTAAAAAAAAAAAATAAGTCAAAATGTGTCAGTAGCTTTCATTTATCAAATTTCTCAACTATTATTTCTTCTTATCCTAGATACCTGATCTATCTTCATCAACTAATTTAAATTTTCTTGTACATAATTTTTAGCCAAAATGTGATTGTATTTGTACACTTACTATAGAAATCTTATAGGAAAATAAAATATCATAAATAACCGTACATACCTGTGAATTTAACGGGTGAACAACAATAAGGTAAGGTTGTAAACTTGTATGAGATACAAATTGCAAGTACAGTTGCCGAAAATTATATGTATTTAACTTTGAAATATAAGTAGAAGTAAATTTAGAATCATAAAATTAGTTGAACATGATTACGTTTGAAGTGAAATTTGTGAACTGTGAGAAAATTATGAAATCATGTGATATATATATATGATATGCCTGGAATATGATGATTGATTATATGTATTAATGATTAATTAATAATTAATAGTTATTGACATTTGATATATATAATGTGTATTTTTTCTAAAATGATGTGTATTTTTTCTAAAATTCCTTTTATGCCCCTAATTAATAAATTTTCTTATCACTTTTAATAATTTCAACAACTATTATCTTCAATTAAAGTAGGGGTAATTTTGGTAAATTATAAATTTTTTACCTCAATTCTCAATATGTAATGTCTTCTCAAATTATGTAAATGGACAAATAATTTGGGGCGAAGGTAGTATGTCATTTATGTTTTTATCTCTAACAGTTGCTAGATTTAATAGATTGAGTTTGTGTTTTACTGTAATTGCTTAATTAAGAAATATTATTAATCCAATCTATTATATTTCATTATCTATTATATATGTCAGTATATTTCATTACAATTATATATTGGCACACGATATACAAATTCTTTTTATTAATAATAATATTTTCTGTCAATTCATTGATTTATACTGTAAACGTTTGATGACTAATATTTATACTTTTTAATTAATGGAATTTTGGATGCTAATATACTGAACTTTTGGAGTATTGGACAATAATGTACTGAACTTTGACCTTGGACAATAATGTGCTGAACTTTGGGGGGTGTTGGATAATAACGCACTCAAGACAATTTCGACGGTGGCGAACTTGGTGACAATCTTACGTGACAGACCGAGAAGACAAATATTTTTGGACCAATTCATCTCCTCCACCCGCTACATAAGATTGCCACCAAGTTTGTCATTGCCAAAATCATACTAAGTGCATTATTGTTCAACACCCCCCAAAGTACAGTGTATTATTGTCCAAGGTCAAAGTTCAGTGCATTATTGTCCAATACCCCAAAAGTTCAGTATATTAGCATCCAAAAACCCTTAATTAAAATAAACTTCTTTTTAGTATTTTGTAACTGTAGCACTTACAATTGTTGATGATTAATGACTTGTAATAGTTTTTTTTTTAAAAAAAATGAAATTCCTAGGTAGCTTCTTAGCTTGACATGTGGAACTAATAGGTTTTGTTTTATTATAATTAATAGATAATAATAATAATAATAATTGACCCCCAGCCCACTACATTAAACACATTCACTCCATCTTCTCGACTATCAATTCAACACCATCTCTAAATTATGAAACCCTAATTGAAAGCTTCGATTTGTCAACCAGAGTGGCAGAGATGGTCGGAAAGTCAAGCACCGGATTCCGGGTAAAAAATCGTCGCGATTGTCAAAGTTTTGAGGGGGTAATTTTCCGACAAGAGCACAGAGATGTTAGTAGTTTGGTTGTCTTGTTCACCTGATTAAGGGTTTAGCAAGGACGACAAAGAGCTTTGCCATCAGTCAAGTTTTCCCACTATTCATAACTCAGACATGAACTTGCTTTGCCAGAGAAAATGGTTGATGGTTCAACCTTGTTGCATCAGATGGCGATAAAATAGGAGTGATGTAGCGAAGATAAGTGAAGTTATTTTCTTTTTTATTTAAAAAATGCTAAAACAAAAGAGATAGGATTGATACCCTTGAATATGGGAGGGTTCTAATTCCTGTCAATTGGGAGGATTAGAAATCCTTGGGATTTCCAATTCCATTTCCAAAATCCTTGACCAAACAAAAAAGAAAGGAATTGGAAACCTAAGGTTTCCAATCCCATTCCAATTTGTCTCACCAAACAGACCCTTAATGGTGTTCTCTAGGTTACAACCACCATAAAATTCAATTATTAGGTGATAAAAGAAAGGGTTATTGGATTCTAATAATACGAACTTTTGGCCATATAAGACTTAATTATACGAACTTTCGGTTAGGTTCTGAATAATACAAACTTTGACCCCCTGTTGGTCCCAATAACATGAGACCGAGTTAGGGTTATGTTGACTCGCCGGAAAGTCTAGCTGGCGGTTGTGGCATGTGCCTTTGCTGTTTGACATTGCTAGGTCAGCATTTCTCTTTAAAAAAAAAGCCACGTCAGAATTTTTTTCCCTCCAGACAATTGTTTCTGTCTCATTGTGAAATTATTTCATTAACTACCATTTTTTCATAAAATTAACTCCCGTCACTTTTCCTCCATCTCCCTCCTTCATCTTCATCGTAGCTCTTCACAGCCCAGATCTGGGTTTGAAAGTTTTTTTGCTCATCTTCTGCAAATCTCTGTCCTCTAATTTCGAATTTCGAGCTGATGAAGTCAGAAGGAGGTTCGAGTGGGGCGTCTTCTGGGTGGACTGTGAACCATGGACGGGTAAATTGTGAACATGGGATACCTGCTGTGCGTAAGATTTGTCGAAGGGGAGAAAATGTTGGGTTAGGTTTCTATGGATGTCCAATGTGGAAGGTAAACCCTAAAACGTGTGGTTTTTGGTAGAGATTTTTCGTATATGATGGAAGGGGGTTGAAATTAGGGTTTTTTCGAATTTGGGTTTGGGGTTGGTTTTTCCAGAATATGAACTAATTGCTGGTTCTTGTTTCAGTCGAAGCACCTTGACTGTGGATTCTTCAAATGGGAAAAGGATTTGGTCGGTGAAGTTGAAATTGGAACAGTTGAAGGTTTGGTGGAGCAGAACAAGATGTTGAAGGAGAGGATTGACCAATTGATGTGTGAAATTGGAATTGTTGCACACTTGAAGGAGGAGAATTTGGGGTTGAAGAAGAAACTTACAAAGGAGAAAGAGAAGAGAATGAAGGCTCATGAAGAAATTGTCATGCTGAAGAAGAAGGCCTTTAACAGGTCTGCCATGGAGGTTTTAGGCTTAGTTTTTGGGATTTTACTGGCTGTTGTAGTTTCAAAAAGGATGTAAGAATTGGTCAGGATCTGAATATGAACTTTGTGGGGCAATTTTTGTGGAGTGTTGTGAATTTTTGTGGATGTAAGGTTGTGGATGTAATCATTTGGGTGGGTAGGTAGGTGTTGTAATTTGGTGAACAATGTATTGCAAATTGAATGAATGGATCTGTTGCATTAATTGTCATATGTGTGTTGCAAAATTGAGTTACATTTGTTGTCAGTAATTGAGTTGCTGTTGTTGACAATTTGTGACAGAAACAGTGTGTACATCACATCAGAGGAGAAAAAGTTCATGTTACTCAGTCTGATAAAGAAAAATGGTCATATTATTGAAACTGACAAAGTGTAAAGTTGATATTATTCAGACATTGGATAATATAACTTCATATTATTATTGGTTGCAAGTGATGAATGTCATGTTATTGAGACTTGCAATTTTACAACTTCATATTATTGAAACTGACGTTTGTAAAATTCATCTTTAATTACAGACATAAACAAATGACAGAGTAAAGAAGAAACATCTGATTAGATTGACTGAATATCATCATCCAAAGTACAACAGAAGATACCATGAGTTTAAAACACAAAAAGGCATCAATCAGTGCCAAAGATACAAGTTAATCAGCTTAATTACAGCAATATGGAGTATTAGGGTTTGCTGCTACAAAAATATCAAAATGGAAGCATCTTTTCAGCATTGAAAACATAAGCTTCTTCCAGGCAAAAAAGTAGGTGGTGGCATGGAGAATATTTAGGATGTTGATGCCCCACTTTGTTGACCATTCCCTTCACTTTGTGGTCCTCCACCAGCAACATCACCAACCACCTAACCAATGGAAAAGTGGGGAAGCATGTTTAATTTATAAACCCTAAAAATAAATTTAAAAAACAAAAAAATAAGTGTGTTGAGTAGTAGTAAAAGCTTACCCCTCTCTCACTGCTACAATCAACCAATCAAATGTTCCCATCATTCCTCTTCCTCTACCTCCGCCTTCACCCTCCTCCGCTTTGAACCCCTCCCTACTCGGCCAGATGCAGATCCGCCACCGTAAGAAACCCCTCTCCCACGGATCCGTAACCCCTATAAGACCCCTTCTTGGAACAATACCCGTGTCATCTTCATTTGAAACATCCTCCGACTCCAATCACGAGTTGTTGCCCTCTTCCTCTGCCTGCCTCTTCCTCTTCCCCTTCCCCGTGCAGTTCCTCCCGGTGCCATCACCTCTGCACCGGTGATGGTTCACGAGCTACTCGATGTTGGACCTTCGAGGCCGAGGTCGCATTGGATTCTTCCTTGGCCTTCCCCTTCCTCTCTTTTCTGGAGGTGGGATGTTTGGATCTTGGGTGTATCGGGGGTCATCTTTGTTAGGACACTTCCTTTTATTGTGACCTTCACCATTGCAAAGTGAACAAACCATCACCCTTCCATGCCTTGTGAGCTTCCCTGGTCTCTTAGGGTCTTCAGTGGGGCCTCTTCTTCTGTTCCTCTTTGGCCTACCTGGTCCAATTTGCACCGTGGTGGATCTAGAGGTAATCGCACTTCAGCCGCTGTCTCTCCCCCTCAACTGGTGGGATTCCAATATGATAAGCATCCAGATACTTAGCCTTCTTGTAGCAAGGGTCGACATAATCATTAGGGTTCTGCTTCAACCACACAGTACATGTTATGGCATGACAACAAGGTATGCCAGTCAGATCCCATTCTCTGCAAGTGCAACTTCTTTTGACCATGTCAACCTTACACTTGTCCACATTCAAGTTAACTTCAAATTGGTTGTTCAATGCTGGGTGAACATATGCACTCCTTGCTCTAAGCTTAGCTTTCTCTAATCTAGCTCTAATCCTGGGGCAGATATCATACTCAGATTCCTCCATGATTTTCTTCTTAGTTACAGCCCTCTCCATTAGTGATGCTCTTATCTCCTCCCAAAGATGTAGATGTTTAGCCCTAGCTTGGACAATGTAAGCGTTGAAAGTTTCTGCCATGTTGTTGCATACAACATCACACTTGCTGTCTGTCCTGAAAAAAGCCCTACAAAATTGGGTAGGATTCTCAGCAAGGAAATCAGCAGCTGCCTGCTGGTCCTCTTCCTTAAGAGCTTCAACTGCATACTTGTAGTCTGCTTCATTGTATGCCTTCACACAGTTCCAAAACAGTAACTTCAATTCTTCACCCTTATGATTTTTCTTCCAGTTGGCATACTTGTGCCTAGCACAACGTCTGTGCTCAACATTAGGGAATACCTTTGGAACTGCATACAATATAGACTGCAAGGAAGAAAGAAAAACTCACATCTGCCTCTGTTGCACAGTGTCGATCGCAAATTTGTCCACCAATGACGTCACCTGATGCCGATTGTTGTAGATTTGCAAGCAAATTTTCACAAAAACCCTTCCCCAAACCCAGTTCACTTCGTCGCAGGTTAGAGAGAATAGAGGATGAAGATGATGAATGTTACAGTAGAAGTAGAGGGGACTTTTTTTCAAAACAAAAAATTACAAAAGATAACCTAACGTACAGTTGAGAGGAATTGTCTGGAGGGAAAAAAATTCTGACGTGACTTTTTTTTTAAAAAGAAATGCTGACCTAGCAATGTCAAACAGCAAAGGCACATGCCACAACCGCCAGCTAGACTTTCCGGCGAGTCAACATAGCTACGACTCGATTACCGTATTCTTTGGGGACCTAACCGAAAGTCAGATTAAGTATTATTATATTAGTAGAATCCAATTTCCCTAAAAAAAATTCTGAACTTACAAGTTCTAGTGTTCTATGGAACGTACAAATTTAATTAATTTATCATATTTTGCTGAATTGACTAGGGAAAATGTAGACGAATTGGCATAAACAATAAAACAATTTCTCACACTATCTCACCACTTGAAAACTCATTATCTACAAGGTGATGGTCTTCGTACTTCCACATCTCTTCTCTGTTAACTACAAATTGTCGAGAAGGTTGGAAGTTACTTAACTGAGATTACATCACCTCCGACACCCCAAAACATAACTAAAGCCACTCCACTTTATACATTACCCAAAAAAATAGAGAAAAATCCGTCACATTTGGGCTGGGTTTGGATCCAAATGGGGCTGGCTTTGTACAATACAGACTTGGACCGACGCCCCTATGTCAACTGGTAGCTTGACTGCAATATGCTTAACTATGGATCAATGAACGCCCCTCTGAAGCATAAACTCCACTGCAATTTGGTAACTATTGACATTGAACCTTTCCATGACAATTTGAGGCTTCAGAATGAAGCGTTCTGAATCCTCTCACTTCCTTTGGTGGAGCCGTTTTAGACTCAGGCGAAGACAAAGAAGAAATGGTTTTGGCCAATGTCACTTTCCTCACCAAAAGCTTCCACTTCCCGTCATCCCCTTTCCTCTCTTGTAGCATCCTCAATTTGAATTGCCTGTCCAAACCACACCACATATGTCAACTTCAGCCCCTTGAAATTCAATATTTCCACATCCATCTACATCATGCTAATGATACACCAAAACCTACTCTAACCAATCAATTATTATGCATCTAATTCTCCGCCTAAAGCAATGGTAAAATACATGCCATCTAACTCATACGTCCAGATTTTTATGCAACAAGGCAACAAGGCAACAATTAAGTCGTGTTTTATTCAAACCTTATCAGTCGTTTTCAGACACTAAGCAACGCTAAAATTGAATTCCATGAACCTGGTGGAATGCCTCATTTATGTTTGATTATGACAACCATTATGTATGAAACTAATGAAACTGACAATAAGATCACTTTGATGTAAACCAATGTCCACCAATGGACATACAAATCAATGCCTAAAATAGTTTGAGCTTGATGGTGTTCATAATTGAATTGGATATGATTTCCATCTGATTTCCAGTTGCTTGCCCAGTTCAACGGAGTAATCCAGAACTTGGACCCTACATAGGTGTGAGAGACACTGAGATCATATATAAGGCTCCACATGTATATTTTTGGTATGATGGCCCCCACAAATGGGATATGAGTTATGACTTATGAGTTAGGGGGAAAGTGCCGCCCGACATAATTTCGTTTTTCCCACTAAATTCAGAAAGAATACCGGAGCTTGTCATGCTAATTCTGCCCCCTGTTGGTAAATAGGTATGAAAAGTCATGGACCCTGATTGTCCTACATGACCGCTACTTCAGGAAGTTGGGCTAACTGACAAAATATCTCATGTGTTCATTATTAATTCCAACTCCACTAGGAAATAAATGATGGCAAATGACTCGTCACCCCCCCCCCCCCACCACCACCCCCAAAAAAAAAAAAATCTCTTTGATCCCATTTTTTGTGGGATTCCTGATTCATCAAACAGAAGATATGGCAGACCATTGGCCAAAAGCAGAGAGTAAGGTCACTAACAGGCAACGAATAAACAAATGTCAATTAGAAAATAAGCAACGAAAGTAAATAGGAAAAGGTTACCTGCACAAGGGGACCCTGCAGTGAGTAGGGTGATCACAAATGGAAGAATGGAGCTTAAGAAGTTGCCACATACGATTGCATCTTGAGCAACCAGCGTTGACTCTCTTGTTACACGTAGCAAAATGCTTAATGAGGAGCTGCAGGCCTTGACACGTAGAGAACCTACTACAGGGTTCCTTCTTCTTGGAAGGCTCCATGTCAGAAGGTCCCACGCTGGTGCACCCCTCTGTGCATATGTGCACCAAACACTCCATTGCTTCACTTAGCTCTAAGTATACCCTCTGGGCCTCCTTCTGCCTCTTTGTCCTTTTCTTTCTCTGCATTCAATCACGATTAACTTCTGTTATTTCCGGTGCCCACTTCCCATTAAATACGTACAGCACACAGCATGGTTTCTTTTCTTTTTGCAAGAGGCCTGATTGGAAGGATGAACATACCGATTCAATTTCCTCGATGAACTGTAAGATCTCAAGTTCAAGCCATGGATCATGCTTTTGAAGAAATTTCCAAGCCTCTGTCTTCTCAACAATGTTATACTTAGCAGTCACCAACTTCATACATTTAAGGTAGAGATCCGGTGCATCGCAAAGCCTAGCCAGCTGAAGCACGTCTATCACGTTCTCAATTGTTAGCCCTACTGCCAACCCCTTTGTGCATCTCTGCTTCAGTTTGGGTACTGAGAACACGTGGGACAGAGCAAGCAAGTGAATCCCATACTTATCCATGTCTTCGTCAGTGGAGCTGTTCATACAATTTGTACATTGCTTTCAGCATTTACATCCTAATTAAATGCTCTGGTTTGGGATTGATCTAAAGAAAGAATTGGGTCTTAACAATGCAAAATGCAGTAATTGTGCATGAATAGGGGGACAAATGAATTTTACATGTCGATTTTAGAAATCAAGGAGCAATACATAGGAGAATCCCCAGCAACATTGGTTCAAAATACTTCAATTCTTTTAATTTGAGGGTTAATAGCAAAACATCAGCAAGCAAAATCATACTTTTCAACCGTAAGACCATCCGCAACGGCGAGTTTGAGAGTGAGACAACACTGATGTGGCAACCACGCAAGGACAAACACGAGGCTTGTCATTTTTTTCTTTTTTTATTTTTATTGTAGTGTATTTAAATGATTAAATATGGGATATACACTTTTTTTTAATATTTTAATCAAACTTACCCACACTATTGGAAACTAAGTTAACAGTCTAACTCTAACTCTCCCGATGGGCAATACTGCATCCACCTAATCCATTGAGTTATAACTCATTCTCACCGTTGCGGGTGCTCTACGTACCGAGACGGTGGGGAATTCCATCTAAGCAATATAATTGTTTACATAATTCACACTTTTAAAAGAAAAATTAAAGTCTTTCATCTTCACAACTAGAAAACAATCAAAAGAGAAATTTGTCAATCGTATCAAATGCCTTATGGCTACGATTTCAAACATCCAATGATCCTATCTAACAAGGCAAAGAGATATTGACTATTGAGTAACATTAAACCCTTCTCACCTAACTCTTATGTATACAAGTATCGTCCCGCTAACTCTGATATAAGTCCCCATTAATTCACGCAGAATCAAACATGTAAAAAAAGGGTGATATCTAAGTATCGTTTTCTTGTTACTTCTTCAATCCGTTACCTTAATCCATATCCAAGATAATGAAGATAGCCAGTCGTCAATTTCATACGATTTTGACTTCCACCCAAACAATGACCAGATCTAAGAAGAATAGTAAACGCCATTGTGGTAGGAAACAACCAGGAAATGAGAAGAGAGATTGACCTGGATGTGTAGAGAAAACGAATGAAAGCGGAGACAGCGTCAGATGGAACACCGGCGATCGGAATCACATTTTCCCCGGTTTTCTGATCAATATCCGGCGTCTCCAGAAGCTTCTCAAGCACCGGAGAAGCCATTGCCTTCCAATTTTCCAATAACTCAACAATCAGCACAACGCTAAACAAAAACATCAACAACCAAATCCAAAAGCAACACATAAGCTGAATTCTAATCTATTTGATTCAAATATTTCACTGCCTTACAGTTTAGCAATTACTCAACTAACCAATCAACAAAGTGTTTTTTTTTTTTTTGGACAACAATCAACAAAGTTTTAACAACAAACTAAAAGTTCGCAACTAAATAAAAGTCAAATCGAAACTCAATTTCCTATTACTTGATCCACTCACATTATTTAGTAGTTAGAGGGGCAATCAACGTACCAGAGAGTGAGAACGAGCGGGAATACGAGCCCCGCCGGAAGTTAGAACAACGACGTCAAATTCCGGAAATTGTCCGCCGACGTCGTCGTCGGACACGGGTAGTGTATGGAGGTTCCCGGTCATTTGCCGGCGAAATCGGTGGAAGAGTAGACGAGGACGATTGTCAGCAGATTTTGTTGGGATGAAATGAAAGTATGCGGATACCCTGGAGATTGGTGACTGTAAAAGAGGGATGTGTCCTGGGGATTTATAGAAGGCGGGTTGGGTGTGGTTGACAGGACAGACAAAGTCGGGAGAAGATGGGGCAGATTGTGTCCTTACGCACATAAATAATTATAGTTAAAATATATAAAACTAAATTAAAAGGTGGCGGTGAGTTGGGTGGAAGGAGTGTAGCTTGGGAAGGCTTATCTGATTCAATTCTTTTCTTTTTCCTCGATTTATTATTAACTAAACAAATTTACTTTGTGATATACTACCTCCGTCCCTAAATAATTGTCTATTTGATTAAATTTTGATTGTTGATTACTTACAAATTATAATGAGTTACTATATAAAATTAATATCATTGTAATTTTTAGTACAATATCTTTCTAATGGTGATAATTTTATATTGTAACTCATTGAAATTTGTGAGTAATCAACAGTCAAAGTTTAGTTAAATGGACAATTATTTAGAGACGGAGGTAGTACTTTATTAAAAAAAACTCATAATTTATTAATAAAAGGAAAAAAACACTTATTTCACATTATTATATATCTTACAACATTATTATGACAGTTTTTCAAAATCCGCTCGGGGACGGGGCAGGGATGGGGACAAAATTTTCCCCACCCCCGTCCCCATTTTCCCCGCCGAGGAAAATTCTTCGTCCTCATCCCCGATTCCTCGTTCCCGAAAGTTTTAAAATTACCAAATAACCTTTATTCTAATTCAATATATACAATAATAGCAACGATAAAATGGTAATTTTTGAATTTTAAGTCAGAAACTTTAACCCAAAATTAAATATTTGAGCAAGTTATATATTTTTATTATTGTAGCAAGTTATTCTAATTCAATATATATGTATCATTGTATTTTTTTCCGATAACACTTGTTGATGTATTATTGTTTGATTTTGATGTATTATTGCTTGAGCAAGTTAAATACGTTGTATTTTGAACAGGTTAAAAACCAGGTATGATTAAAAATCGGGTTCGATTAAAATTTGGTTAGATTTTGGATAGCTTTAAAAAATCCCCGTTGGATCTCCAATGGGGATGGAGATCTGAAATCCGCGGGGATGGGGACGGGGCAAGAATCATTCGCCGAAGCGAGGATGGGGACGAGTTTTGGGAGCAGGGATGGGGACGGGGATACACTCCCCCATCCCCGACCCGCCCCATTGTCGTCCCTAATTCCTCCCAATTATATATTTTTTTCAAAAGAAAATGTTAGTATTGTTAGTTAACTTGTCAAACCGAGAGAACGAACTCTCGCTGGAAGAAGCGAATCAACAGGATAGATCCAACAAAAAGATGAAATTGGGAGAAAATTCTTCAGCCCCATAAATGGTTAAAGTAGAGTATATAACGATTCAAGCAAAGGAGATTCAGTTCCCGCGAATCCAAAGTACAATTGAAGAAGAAAGGAGGCACTCAACCGACCAGAGGGGGCAGGGGGACATCCCCACGCTGTCATTCCAGGACACTCTCCAGAAGAACAATCCCAATTTATCGATGGACACTTGTTAGTCGTACGATAACTACTATGACCTCTCAGAGGACGACGAACCGCCCCGGGAAGACGATCCTACGTGCCCCACAATCCTTCTCATGACACACGAAAAGCACATGCTACGAGAGCCGTGGAAGTTAACCTTAATTGTTAGTTGTTCGACAACGGCATCTCGTGTGGTTTGATAAAAAGAAGATTGAAAACGAAATGGTATGAGATGAATGATATGAATTGAATTCATGGCCCTGACTTTACTTCTTTGGTGATTGGACCAAAAATTAAAAGGCCCACTCCACCTTCTCATTGGGGTGCTTGCATGGTCATTGGATCGAAAATGAATTGCCCCAAAAATCAACTACTGTTGCTGGCCCTTTTTTTCTTCTCGCACAAACGGCCTCGCACAGCCACCGACCGTAGGACAGCCCACGTGTAGACCGTGGTAGCTGTTGCTCGGTCCTTCCTTACTCCGTTTCGATCCAAATTCGTACCACAGTTCGGGATTTAGTAGGGGAGGTCCGTCGTGTACTCGATCTCATCAAAAGTTGAGAGAAAATTGGCATTTTGGCCTCAAAACCTACAAATTACATCAAAAACAACAACACCAAGTGTAGTAGGGAAATTGGAATAAAAGTCATGGTTCACACATAAAACTCCCCCTAATTCCCTATCGAAAACCCCTAAAAACATAGTCAAAAAACGCAGTTATCAGGAATCCATATAAAGGGCGTTAACTTTGTGTAAGCATGTGAGTGTTTAGGCTCAATTTTGGCCTAAATGCTGTTGGAGTTATTTCAAGAGTATAAGAATTTTATATAGTATAAGGAATCGTGTGGAACAAGAATAAGGATCATATATGAGATAAACATCAAGAATATGATCAACATGAGTCCATAAGAGAACACGGTTCGTGTTGGTCTACAGGAAGCAAGATAAAACAATCCTAGGCTCAACACGGGTCGTGTTGAGGCAACAGGAACTGTGTTGCATCAACACGGACCGTGTTGGAACCCAGAATCTGTTTTAATGGCTAACGGCTATATAATCTTATGTATTAAGTGTATGATATCAATATTAAGTCCGATATTATATGTATTCCAATAACTATATTAGTTGACCAAGTCAAGGTCATAATCCATCATTAAGGACCTTAATTATACCTTTGACTATAAGGGGTGTAATTAAGGTTGGATTAGGTGTGGAAGTCTTCTATAAATAGGAGACATTCGCAAGCCATTTGAGGGCATCACAAGCATCAACATCTTCATTTTATAATCACATCCTCTCAAGTATAGACTTTAACTATACTTGAGAGAATCAAGTGAGAAACCTATATCTTGAGTGCAACAAGAGCTAAGTTTTATCCCTTGAACATTTACAGTACAATAAATAGTTCTTAAAGAAAATGTATTTGTCCATGACTCTTAGCAATATCCAAACAAGTTAGCCATTTGGTCATTAAGTCATATCTCCATCTTGTCATAATACCGCAAGAAGATCAAAAGCCAAGCCAAGTGAAGATGATGAAGATCCAAGCCGGTGTCAAACATCATTTTCCCAACAATCATAAGAACTATTTTACGAGACAAGATTGGAGAAGGCTAAGAGTTGGACATCCAAGATTCATGATGAGGCATTATAAAGATAAGTTTATATTTTACAAGTTTATTAGTATCAATTTTTCCATATAAGTCTATTATGTTTTATTGAGCAACTTAGTGATTAAAAGTTTATTAATCATTTGTTTATCTATATGTGTTTTGTATATATGAGAAATTGATACATAAGAGTGGCAATACAAGTACAAGATCTTGATGTTCATGATGGGAATTGTTGCTTGGTTATGAAATGAGGTTTACATGGATTAAGAGCAAGGTAACAAGTCATTTACAAAGAGGTCAAAGGTAATTAAATTGTTATCATTATTTGGGGGTTATATACATGTGCATTGACCATGTTTAAGTTGTCTCTTAATATTGCCAAGTTAATACCAATGGAAAGAATATGTTTTACTACCTTTGACATGTTTAATTGGTTTATAAAAATTGTCATTAAGGATAAGTGTATTAAAATTCCATGCTAAGGTAGTTGTTGAAGAATGGTGCAAGGAAAAGTCCAAAATAAGTATTTATTTATTTTTTATTAAGTGCATCATTGAACACCTACATAAGTTACAAGTTTATTTAGCCATATGTGTTTAGGTTGACAATGATATTAAGTTATATGGAAGTTTCATACTAGTAATAAGGATGAGCTTATTGTCATTAAAAAGATTCCTTGGTTGGATGTTATAAGTTATAAGTTTTTAAGATGTTTAATGTGGAAATTCATTGTACAAGATTATAATTTGCTTCCTATAATCTGAATTTTCCCATGTTTATTCACATGTTCAAGTATCATCAAGTTTATTCAACCTATTGTTTTTGATATTAATATGAAGGATGAGTATAAGGGGTTTTTTGCTTTTTGGACCTTGTATTTTGGGGGTATTTACAATCTGGACCCTCATGTTTCAAAGTTTACAATTTGGACCCTATACTTTGTTTCCGGCAACAATTTGGACATAATTAGAGGGGTCCGGCCAAAAGAGGCCCTTATTGTAGTTTGACTGATTTTTCCTTCCAAAGTTGCCCCTTAATTATTTCTGAACTTCCAAATTTACCCTTTATTTATTCGGTTTT
Organism: Portulaca oleracea; assembly: GCA_029582165.1. Taxonomy (NCBI): domain Eukaryota; kingdom Viridiplantae; phylum Streptophyta; class Magnoliopsida; order Caryophyllales; family Portulacaceae; genus Portulaca; species Portulaca oleracea. Next base: position 2,477,776 of record CM055885.1, on the reverse strand, counting down.
CTAGAAGTTTGAAGTTAAATAGTCACTAAGGGTGGGTGTGAAACCCCAAGTTTTATGAATAAGTGCATGAGTAGTGGTAAGTTTAAGTTTCGAGGACGAAACTTCTTTAAGTGGGGAATGATGTAAAACCCCAGAAAATATCAGTAGGAACACCGTTAAAATGATAAAAACATGACTTTATTTATTATATGTTTACCTGTTGATCACACGGATCTTTTAGGACCGCGAGTGTTTTCGTAATAATTTTTAGAGTTTTAAAAATATCAGTTAGGAACTTTTGGGACTTCGGGTGTAAAATCTTTTTATCAGTTGAGAGGGTTTTACCTGTTTTACTAAGGTTTTGCTGTTATAGGATTTATGAAGTAATATAATTTTATTTGGAAAATTTTTGGGTAAATGTATGATGTCACCTGGGTGACATCATTTCTAGAATTTTATCAGTTTGTGATTATAATTGGTTGTTTTCCCCAACGGTTTCTCTCTATTGTTTGCAATACCCATTATCAGGGTATACACCCTGCCACCCACTCCCTGACACGCCCCCTTTTCTTTTCTTTCTCTCTCTCTCGTTAACAGACAAGTAGTACTTGTGTGCATCTTCTTTGATCTAAAACATCACACCCCCAGGTGCAACCCCCCTTCATTTCTTCTTCTTCCATTACCACTTCTTCCTCCTACTACATTCCACTCCTTCTTCCTCCTACTACATTCCACTCCTTCTTCCTCCATTCCTCCATTTTCCTTTCTTCCTTCATCATCTTCCTTTCTTCTTCCTCTTCTGCTTGTTGTGCACCCCGACCCCAAACCCGACGCAACCAACCACCCTCCTCACCATCACGCCGAGCCACACCATCGCCACGCACCACCTTCAGCGACCACCGACGTCAGCTTCGACCACCCTCATTTCATCGCAGGTCGCCACCCCAAGCTTGATCGACCACTCTCCGATCACCGCACCGCCGCCCTAAACACCCCAAAACTCCACCCCAAGCAACCCTACGCCACCACCCGCCGCAGTTGTACTTCGACTCCGGCCACCACACCGCCGACTCCCCGACACCGGAAGACGTCGGAATCGCCCTCTCAATCACCAGAGCCGTCGTTGGCAATCACCTGACGCAAGGAAACCAACCCCGTGCCCTAGCTGGAAGTTGTCCGTCCGTGTTTCCGACGACCACCCCAGCGCCGACGACCGCCAGGACCCACCACCGTGACCAGCGAGCACTCAGCCGCCGGCCCCGAGCACCACCCTGGCCCCACCTCTTCAAGCTTGGACTCTTGTTTGTGCTCTCTCTCTCTCTTTCTCTCTCTACAAGCTTATATGGGTATATTTGTATTAGGGTTAGTTAATCATACTATTATATTACTAATGTGTTATTAGGGTAGATAATCTTGTGTTTATACTGTTAATAGTAGATAAATACATGTTAGTATAGTAAGTGTAATATTAGGGTATGATTAGTTAGTTTTATAAGTTAATACTTATAGTCTTAATGTTGTTTTTGGTTGAAACCTTGATGCTTGTTGTTTTAGTTATCCGTGTTAATATTATTAATCATGTATGAATTTTAGTGCAATATTGTTGGGTTAGGTTTTGGTCAAGAAGTTTATTGTGTTATATGATGGGTTTATTACAAATCTTAGTACATTATATTATATTTTCTCATGTTTATTATAATAGTAAGTTATTGTTATTTCAATATTACAGGTAATAATATCTTGTGAAGTTAATTTCATATTATTAAAATAAGTTTTCATATTATGTTATGTATCCATATGTTATTAGGTCTATTGTGTAGGGAATATTTTTTGTGATTAGGAAATAATTATTACCAAGTTTCCTTGATTTTACAAATGAAACCCTATTATTGTATATTAGTCTTCTTTCAAGTATATTATCCATTCTTGATAATAATATTTTAGTTAATAATATTTCCATATTACTTGGTAACATTATTTTCTAATTAATGTTTAGTGCATCTATACGCTGGTTATTTACTAAATATGTGGCCTTCCGAGATTTTATATTTGATTGTAGTTTCTTTAAAAAATATATAGAAATATAATAATAGTAGGCCTTGATTTTATGTTTTTTTTTTAAAAAAAAAGTTATTACTATTACGTCAAATATATGTTCTTAGGCCCTTGGTAAAGTTTGAACTTTATATTTTGAGTTGTTATTATTAAATCCCTATCTTATCTTATTACTTTTGTTTTACTAAGATTATTGTGATTTTGGAAGTTAATATTACAAGGTAATATTACTTTAAAATAAGTTAATACGAAATCTTACTAAGTAATAATTTTATTGTTTTTATGTGATAAGTATAATGTTGCTACTATATGGAAACGTGTTTTATGACTAAGAGTTCATTAAGTTATACTACTTGCTTTTATCAAATTATATACTAGAAGAGTTCTTTATGTTATCAAACTTATTATATAGTGATAAGTGTGTGGACTTGAAGTTCTATGTTTTGGCATGTACATTTATTGTGTCACATTTGATGTATTTATAAGGTTGTCTCATGAGACCTAGAAACATGTTTATGAACCCTAAATATGTGTTGTAACTAAATAAATATGATAATAGTGGCCTATTGTAGTGTAATGCATGTCTAGTGGCATTTTGGTAAATATAGTGAATAGTGCCATGCAAAATATCAAATAAGGTTCCTTAGCTAATCTTGATATTGTGAAATATGGTTAAGTGTAAACTCTTGTTTAGATTCTATATTAGAAATTATGTGGTACATGATTAAATGAATTATGTTATATTTCGGAAAGGGTAGATACGCTTTTAAGTAATTATTAGAGTATGTGTTGATTATAGAATCTTTTACTAGGTTGAGCGAGGATTATCGATTTAGAGCTCCGTGTCTTCCTTGTTTGGACGCAGTTGTTTTAGCAGGTAATACTATATCCTATTCCCTATGGATGCTCTTAAACGCTTTATTTATGAACTGCATTCCTTGAAGGGACTTTAATAAAGTGCTAAACCTGTTGTGTTGAAAAATGTTCAGTTATTGGAAATTTGAGTTCTTTGGTTGTTTTGACACTATTTTGGAACGTGGTTGATTAATGGTTTTTACTGAGAGTTTTGTATGAAAGTGTGGTTTTGACATGAAAAGAGTTGGTTCCTAATAACCGGTTTAAATTAATGGTTATGAGTTAAAAGCAGGTTGAGCGGCTTCTCCCTTAGACCAGGTGGAACCTGTGAGGAGGACTGTCAAGAGACCAGGTAATGCCTGGTAATGTGGTTGTGAGTTATGCGCTGATCAGTCGAATGGAATTGTTTATGCGAGTCTGTGGGACTCCGAAGAAAAGAAAAGAAAAGAAAAGTATTGAGATATGTTTATGCGAGTCTTGGGACTCCGAAGTATGTTCTGCGAGTCTTTGACTCCGAGGGGTAGTGTGGAAACCCCGCCCGCTATTAAAATATGATTGAAAAGGAAGTATTCTATTTTTTTTTTTCTCACGAGTTTTCGAATGTAACCCCTCCCCTTTAAAATGTGTTCAAATGGTTGTATAAATGTTTATAAATGCGTAGGAGTGGTATTACTGAGGTTTTCCCCCTCACTTTTAAAATGTTTTGTTTTCAGGTGATGGCCGTTAAGATGGGTGGGTTGATTGAGAGAGGAACCTATTCAAGAACCCTTGTAGTTGGCTATAGTTTAACTTGAGTATAATCTTTATTTTTGAACCAGTTTTAGTAAAAGTTGGATTGTTTAAGTAATCTCGTTTTGGTTTGTATCTTATTTCTCCTTGCCTTGTGCCTCCTAGGAGGTACGGCAGTGACACCTTGGTAAAATATATGAAGTTTCCGCTGTTGTCTTATTTCCTTATCTTGTTGTTATAAGAGATTTTTCCAGGGTGTTACAGAATGGTATTAGAGCTCTAGGTTGCGACCTAGGTAGCTCCTAAAGAGTCTAGTAACCTCACCTCAGACCTTAGGAGACTACCCTAACTAGAGAGAGTGGATGGGGATAAGTTGTTTATATTTTCTGTGTTTATTCATGAACTCACCTTTTGTTGTTTTATAGGTATGGATGGACCCTGGGTTGCATCACAGTTTTGATGTGGAGGAGGCCCTCACGCAGTACATGGCGCGGGTGATCCCCGATACTGATATTCATCTGGAGATGCCCTTGCACACCATGTGTTTACAGCACGAGGGGTGCATGAAAAATCTCCTGTTGATGACTTTAACGGGGGACACCATTTGGGGATACCGGGCCTCCCAGCTGCTGCCGCCCATACCGCCCGAGGATCCCGAGGCACCCTGGCTGAAAGATTGCCAGTGGTGCGGGCGCGAACCTGCTACACCGACCATCCTCGCCCTGGTTCAAACCATGGTGGAGGTCTCACCGGCCGATATCGTGGAGGTCGATCAGGACGAGGCGCCACCACCCGAGTTATCCGGCGATGAGGAGTCCGATGATGATGTGCCTAGCGATGAGAAGCCCGAGCTGGGCCAGGACCTCGAGGAGGGTTCCCTCGAGATATCCAGCGAGGATTCGGATCCGGACTCGGATGACGATGGGTCCGATGATCCGGAATAGGACCCCGAGGCCGAAAGAGGTGCCCGGAGACGTCGCTTTTGATGATGTTTTGTTGAGTTGTTCTTTTTGAGTTGTATATAACCTTGGTAGCTTGTTAGTACTAGTACTTTATGCTTTTCCTCGCCATATTATGATGGTTGGTAGTGGTTATGTTATGTTTTGAATTAAAAGAAAGGTTGTGCCTAGTAGTACCACTTATGTTATGTTATATGAAAGAATGTGTTTTTCGCTTCAAAGTCCTTATATGTTGGAGTTATGATGGTATGAGAAAAGTTTGGTTTGGACCTTACGTGATGGTATGATGTGTATGGAAGAAAAATGGAAAAGAACTGTTGTGTGGAAAGTATGGACATATGGGATGTCTCGGAATATGTTTGTTTATCCTGGTAATGGTTGGTCGTATGTCAAGGTAAAGGAAATATGATAATTTTGTTTACAAGTGTTCATGTCTATATGTTTTTGTTATTTTATTGTAACGCCCCGGAAATTCAATTATAGAAAAGTCAAAGTCAAACTAACGTTAACAGACAAAACTTAGCGGAAGACTTCAATTTAGTTTGGGCGTCACTGCCGTATCCCCGATGGAACACAAGGCGAGAAAGGAAAACACAACTGTCTGCTAACGGTAACTACTAACAACTCAAAACAAAACTTTAAGACGTCATAACGAAACAAAATAAAAAGGTTCAAGGACTTCTAGACTGCTGTCCTCACTTCTAATTCCCGTCCCCAACATTTAGATCTTCACCTGAAAGCAAAACATTTCAAAAATGAGGGGGAAATCTCAATAATGTCTACCCCTAACGTTTAAAACAGTTTAAGTTCATTTCAATTCATTTTAGGGAGAGGGAACAAGTCAAACCATTTCTCAAACCTTTAACCCTTAACTGTTTTCCTCAACACATCCAATCCACATTTTATTACGCGGGCGGGATATCAAATCCCAAAAGAACATCGCCTACCAAAGGCATCATAACAACTATCCTATATCAGGGATGAAACCCTGATCTCTTGGCACATAACCCATACAGGCATCGAATCTTGATCTCGGGGTTATCACCCGCATAAACATTAGCCTCTCAAAGGCATCAAACAGTCGCCCACCAAAGGCTTCATAACATCTATCCTATATCAGGGATGAAACCCTGATCTCCTGGCACATAACCCATACAGGCATCGAATCCTGATCTCGGGGTTATCACCCGCATAAACATTAGCCTGTCAAAGGCATCAAATCAACAACCCGCTTAATGTTTCCACTTTGAATTATTAATTCATTATTCAAACTCATCTCACACTCTCAAGTCAAACCCAACCCAGATTATCAAAAACAATAATAAAACCACTTATAAAAGACCATCTCAATTTCTCCACTCATAAAACAAGGTACAACAATTACAAACAGTTATCCAAAACAGATGGTCATAATTCCACAAAAGTCCCCTTTCGGGATGTAATTATCAAAACAGATTAGAAAACATTAAAACAAATTTAAAGAGCATCCCGGTGGGGATTAGAGCATAGACAATTACCTGATATACTTCACAGCACAGCCAAAAAGGAGAACACACTTGAGCTCACTAACGTCACGCACTAACTCGGGCCTAGAATAAGAATAATTATCTAATCAAAACGCGTTCTAACGAAGTTAGTATTAACTTTTAACTACCTAACCCATCCCCTAGGAATACTTAGGTTCCTATCATTTATGAAATTACACTTAACACCTCCAAGAAAACACATAACAAGATCACATATTATTTTCACTCAACAATTCTTTATAACTAAAAGCAAGCAGAGGACAGGTTATAACGTTCATATAAAACGGGTCACAACTCGACTTCCCGACATCCTATGGGTCTGGTTCCAGACTTTTCGGAAACCTCAGGATGTCTACTAAAACTTCTATGTTGATGGCTAAGCCCAAATCAGTCCCGAAGGACTCTAAAAACACCCGTCTTTCCAATTGGTCCAGTTCTGACAGGTTCTGGTAAAACGGTTATAACTCGGGCTATACAAAACGAACGTTCGATCCGTAAAATTCCTATGGTTCCTAACATCTAAGGGAACCTCCAGTTAAAAGGACTCGATCAAAAGGTAACTACACTAGCCGTGGTGACTCGGTCTTTAGACACTAACGAAACTGTCCCGATAACTGTTATTAACTAATTTGTTATTTCGGTTCTAACCTTTACCAAAAGGTCTTGGGGTTCTAATTTGGGCTTAAAACGATACTTAGGGTCTAAGATATAAAGTCCAACTTTAACTTAGGTTCAACAATTAAACTTTGTAGAAGTAAACTTATTAAAACACGAACACTTTAATAAAACTTTAATTAAAAACTTAAGTCGTACAACGAAATAAAATTCCTTTGAACATAAAATACGTAAACAAGGCTTTAAAGATTTTAAAACATGAATTAGTTATAAGCTTATAACATTACAACAAGAATTTCACAAAGTAAAACAAAGGTGGTTAAGTATGCGGTTTCTTTAAACAAGATTCAAGAAAGACTTAGGTTACATGTAAAAGAAACATAAAGAACTTAGAAACATTTAAACTACCAATCAAGAATCCCAACAACTAATTCTTTTTACTAGACTCCATCAAGATTCAAGAATTACTAAACAAGAATTGTACTTTTATTAAGTCAACCTAATTTATCTAACAACTTAAACATGAATAACCTTTAAAGAACACAAAGAATATATAAAATAAAGTACAATAAACATGTAACTACTAATCAAGAATTTAAGGTTTTATTAACAAGAAATCAACTTGTAGTAGGTTAACTAATTTATTTAACAAACTTAACAAGATTTACTTTTAAGGAACAATAAAGAACATAACGATTTAATAACTAAACATTCAAGAATTAACCTAGGTAATAAATTTCCAAATTCGTACATACAATAATATTGTGGTCTAAAAGATTCATATAAAGAATATAAAGAATATTAAAGAACCACTTTTAATCCTAATAACCAACTATTACAACCTAATCTAATCACAATTTACAACATAAAATTACACATAACAATTAATAATTTACACATAATTACAACAAGAAAAACAATTACAAATAATTTCCCCTAATTACAAAAATTACAGAAATTATAAACATTAACATTACAAATATATAAATAAGATTGTTAATATTAAAACAAGAAAAGAAAAGGAAAAAGAAAAAGGAAAAGAAAGAGTTAGAACAGATTAGGGTTAGGGTTAGGGTTAGGATTTTACGCAGAGGGTTAGGGCACGGCTGGGGAGGTTTCTGGCGACGGCGTCGGGCGGGGCGACGGTGATGTCGGTGTCGTCGAGGCGGCGGTCACGGGTGGTGTTGGTGGCGTCGGTGGTCGGAGGTGCAATGGAGCGTCGGTGGTGCGGTTTTGAACGGCGACAAGAAAGAATGGTTATTCCCTTCGTGCGACGGCGACGACTCGATCGGGTTGAGAGCGGCGGCGATCGGGCCGACGACGGCAGGGTCGTCGGTGGGGACGTGCGGCGAGGCGAAACAGGGGGATCGAGAGGGAGAAAGAGAAAGGAAGAGAAAGAGAAAAGGAGAGAGGAAGTGGTTGCGGCGGTGGTTTCCGGCTGTGGTGGTGGCGGTCGCGGTGGTCATGGTCCGTGGGCGAGAGAGGGAGAGAGAGAGGAGAGGGGAAGACTAGTGTTTGGTATTAGGGAGAGATTAGGGTTTAGGGTTTGAGAGGGGGTTTTTATACTAATACCCAATTTAGGCCCACTAATCTAATCTAATCCTAATCCAGCCCATTTAAAATAATTGAAACCTGATTTTTCTAAAAACCCAATCACTCAAATAAAAGTAATAATAATATTAATACTAATAATCATATAATCACATAGCAAATAATATTCACGTAATTAATCACATAATAATATTAATCAGCGGAAATTACTATTCTACCCTTGTTAGCCCCTCAACGGTCCTACGAGCTCAAGCGTTAGCATAAATAAACACAAACGAATAATAATAAAAAAAACGAAGTCAAACCTAATTTACTAACGACGTCACGGTCAACATCTTTGGATTTTTCGGGGTTTTACATTTATGTAACATGGGATGCAATAAGTTTATATCGTGGCATTACAAATTACTTGAAAAGAAGTACTAACTCATAGTGTGTTATATTGACTGATTAGAAATCCTACCAAAGAATGGTCGAAGTTAACGGAAAAGGGCCTCAAGGAACACCTTCGCCATCAGTTCCGCCCGCGGTGGAGCTAAGGCAGCGATATGCACCTTTTTATGAAATTGCGGCACAGTCGGCACAGGGAGCGACACCATCCGATCAGGAAGGTACTCCTACCTCGGGGCCCGATTTAACCCAGTTGATGATAAAGGAGATAATGGCTCGACAATCTGAGCAATTCCAATTGATGTCAAGTCAGCAAAAGGAAGGTGGGTCTTCACTTTTTCGGGAGTTTAACAACTTAAACCCCCCATCATACAATGGGGTAGCTGATCCCAAGATCTTCGAGGAATGGGTAAGGGATGTTGAGAAAATATTCGAGGCAATTCAGTGTCCTGAGAACAGGAAGGTGAACTTTGCGACTTACCATCTTAAGGGAGAAGCTGATTTGTGGTGGATGGGTATGAAGGAAAGGCAAACTGAACCTGGCTTTGGTTGGGAGCGCTTTAAAGAAATGCTGAGGAATCGGTTTTACCCTATGGCTCTCCAAAAAGCCAAGGAGAAGGAATTTCTGGAACTACAACAAGGGGGAGACACAGTTTTGTAATATGCTTCCAAGTTCATGGAATTGTCGAGGTTCGCACCAATTTATATTGCTGATGAGAAGTTGAAAATGAACCGATTTGAAGATGGGCTGAATTGCAACATCCAGGAGAAATTGTCGGTGTGTACTTTTAACTCATATCAGGATATGTTGGAGGTGGCTGCCAATGTCGAACGTGTGCTAAGTAATCGGACAATGCAACTTGCGAAATAGGTCGACAAGAGGAAGGAACCTCCTCGTTTTGTCCCTCAACCACCACCTCCTTTCAAGAGGTTCAGGCCCAATGTGTGGTAAGGAAATCATGGACGACCCCAACAACCCGGTGCGGTGAACTGTAGGGCTTGTGGTAGGCCTGGGCATTATGCAAGAGATTGCCGGAACCCAACCAGAGTGGTCTGCTATCGCTGTGGCAATCCGAATCATGTTGTGAGGAACTGTCCCCAACCGGTGGAAGGAGGATCAAGTTTTATGTGTGGTGCTAATCGAGGAGCTCTACCACCTAACCACCAGCGCAGAATTGAATATCCGGCGAATCAAGGAAGGCCTCGCCCAAATCCTGGAGGCTAAAATGGCAATCGGAACAACCCGATCAGGGAACTTCCGCCACCACCACCTCGTCAGCAGCAAGCACCACGCAATGCTGTAGGTAGAGTTTATGTGATGAAGAGGGAAGAAGCTGAGTACAAGGCGGATGTTGTCACTGGTACATTCCTTTTATGTTCTTATCATGTTTATGTACTGTTTGATTCTGGTGCTAGTCTTTCCTTTATATCTCCTGACATAGTAGAGAAGACTAAGCTAACATCCTCTGAACAAAATGAAACTATGTTGGTGACCTTACCTACGGGAGCGTCAGTACGGTGCGGGAAGTTATTTAAAAATTGTCCAATAATTATTGGCGACCAAGAGTTCGATGCTGACTTACACCAATTCGAGTTGATGGAATTCGATGTGATTTTGGGAATGGATTGGCTGGCTAGATACCAAGCGCAGATCGACTGTTGTAAGCAGAAAGTGACCTTAATGGGTCTAAACGGGAGAAAAGTGGTCCACTACAATGATCGACATCTCCGAGGAGTGAGAATCATTTCCGCTGTAAAAGCTCACAAGTTGACGGGAAAAGGGTGTGAAGGATTTTTGTGCAATGTTATGGATGCTAAAGCTGAGAGCGCATCTATCGAAACTATTCCTGTAGTGCAAGAATACCCAGATGTATTCCCTGAAGAAATTCCGAGGATGTCACCACAAAGGGAAGTGGATTTCTGCATCGATTTAGAGCCTGGAGCTGCTCCAATATCCAAGGCATCTTACAGGATGGCCCCAGCTGAACTCAAAGAACTCAAGAAACAGCTGGATGAGTTATTAGAGAAAGGATATATACGGCCAAGCACCTCTCCATGGGGCGCACTGGTTCTTTTCGTGAAGAAAAAGGACGGTAGTCTGAGGCTATGTATCGACTATCGAGAGCTGAACAAGATTACGGTTAAGAACCGTTACCCGTTACCGTGCATCGATGATCTTTTCGATCAGTTGAAGGGGGCTATAGTTTTCAGTAAGGTAGACCTAAGATCGGGGTATCACCAGTTGAGGATCCGGGAGGAAGATATTACCAAGACTGCTTTTCGAACCCGATATGGCCATTATGAGTTCGTAGTTATGCCCTTTGGTCTTACTAATGCCCCGACTGCTTTTATGGATTTAATGAATAGAGTATTCAAACTCTTCTTGGATAAGTTTGTTGTGGTTTTTATCGATGATATTTCGATCTTCTCAGGAACGCAGGAGGATCATGCACAACACCTGCGAAAGGTGATGGAGTCTTTACGGGTCAATGAGTTGTATGCGAAGTTTTCCAAGTGCGAGTTTTGGTTGGAGAAAGTAGCTTTTCTCGAGCATATCGTTTCTAAGGAAGGAGTAGTAGTGGACCCATAGAAAGTAGAATCGGTAAGTAAATGGCCTACTCTGAAAAATGCCACGGAAGTGAGAAGTTTTCTAGGCTTGGCTGGGTACTACCGGAAGTTTGTTCAAGACTTCTCCAAAATCGCAACACCTCTCACCAATCTGACTAGGAAGTCTGTGAAGTTTTTATGGTCGGACAAATGTGAGAAAGCTTTTCAAGAGTTGAAGCAAAGACTCACCTCCGCACCTATTCTTACCTTGCCTCAAGGAAATGAAGGCTTTGTTATCTATAGTGATGCCTCACATGGTGGGTTAGGATGTGTTCTTATGAAAAATGGAAAAGTAATCGCCTATGCTTCAAGACAGTTGAAGACTCATGAGAAAAATTATCCTACTCATGACCTGGAGTTGGCAGCAATGGTATTTGCTCTCAAGATCTGGAGGCACTATCTTTATGGAGTACATTGCGAAATTTTTACTGATCATCAAAGCTTGAAGTATCTCTTCACTCAGAAAGAGTTGAATCTTCGCCAAACCAGGTGGTTGAAATTTCTGAAAGATTATGACGTTAATTTTCAATATCATCCCGGGAAGGCTAATGTGGTAGCAGATGCTTTGAGTCGAAGACCCTACCCCACGGTGAATCATTTGGTGACCTTGCCACATCAGCTATGTGAGGAATTCAGAAGATTGGAGCTCAATATAGCTATTTCGGAAAAAGGTGTTGTGTTGAATGCTATGGAGATCCAACCGACTCTTCTGGATGAGATTAAGAATTTCCAAGAGATGGAAATACAGTTGGTAAAGATAAAGGAAGAGGTGACCCAAGGAAAAGCACCAGGCTTTGTGATACATGAGGATGGAACGTTGAGATTCCACAACCGGATATGTGTACCTAATATGGAGGAACTGAAACGGAAAATCTTGGATGAAGGGCACAACACTCCATACTCGGTACATCCAGGAGGAAACAAGCTCTACAAGGAACTTAAGCAAACCTTTTGGTGGAGCAATATGAAGCAGGAAGTGGCCGATTATGTGTCTAGATGTCTGACCTGTCAGCGAGTTAAAGCTGAACGCCAGAGACCAGCAGGTTTATTACATCCGTTGGAAATTCCAGAATGGAAGTGGGACTCAATATCTATGGATTTTGTAACTGGTCTCCCTAGGACCAGGAGAAAGAACAATGCTATTTGGGTGATTGTAGATCGTTTGACCAAGTCCGCACATTTCCTTGCCATGGCTAACACTTGGACGTTAGACCAGTTGGCCCATGCTTACGTAAGTGAGATAGTGCGATTAAATGGAGTTCACAGTTCGATAGTCTCGGATAGGGACACAAGATTTCAGTCAGGTTTTTGGAAGAAACTGAAGGAAGCTTTTGGTACTAAGCTAAATTTCAGCACCGCTTTCCATCCAGCTACTGATGGACAAACAGAAAGGACGATTCAGACTTTGGAAGACATGTTGAGAGCGTGTGCTTTAGATTTTAAAGAATCATGGGACGATGAGCTAACCTTGATTGAGTTCTCCTACAACAATAGCTTCCATGCTAGTATTGGGATGTCGCCGTTTGAGGCATTATATGGGAGAAGATGTAGGACCCCGTTATGTTGGCAAGATATTGATGAAGCTCTTACTATTGGTCTAGAGTTGATCCAACACACAACTCAAAAGGTAAGGGTCATCCAGGATAGAATGAGGACGGCGCAAAGTCGACAGAAAAGTTATGCCGATCGAAGAAGAAGACCTTTGGAGTTTGAAGTGGGAGATTATGTGTTCTTACGTGTATCTCCTACAAAAGGCATCATGAGATTCGGTCAATCAGGAAAATTGACTCCAAGGTACATTGGGCCATACCCTATTTTGGAGCGCGTAGGAGAATTGGCTTACAAATTGGAGTTACCAGGGGATCTACCTCGAGTACACAACGTTTTCCATGTTTCGCAACTGAGGAAATATGTTGCAGATCCTTCGCATGTGATTGAACCAGAACTGTTGCAGCTAAGGGAAGATCTGACCTACGAGGAACAACTGGTTGAGATTTTGGACCGTAGGGAGAAGCAGTTGCGCAGGAAGACTGTCCCACTAGTCTAGGTATTGTGGGCGAATCATACCACAACGGAGGCCACTTGGGAAACCGAAGAAGAAATGCGCACAAAATACCCTCACCTTTTCAGCAGCTAAGTAAGTTTAAGTTTCGGGGACGAAACTCCTTTAAGGATGGAATGATGTGAAACCCCGAGTTTTATGAATAACTGCATGAGTAGTGGTAAGTTTAAGTTTCGAGGACGAAACTTCTTTAAGTGGGGAATGATGTAAAACCCCATAAAATATCAGTAGGAACACCGTTAAAATGATAAAAACATGACTTTATTTATTATATGTTTACCTGTTGATCACACGGAGCTTTTAGGACCGCGAGTGTTTTCGCAATAATTTTTAGAGTTCTAAAAATATCAGTTAGGAATTTTTGGGACTTCGGGTGTAAAATCTTTTTATCAGTAGAGAGGGTTTTACCTGTTTTTCTTAGGTTTTGCTGTTATAGGATTTATGAAGTAATATAATTTTATTTGGAAAATTTTTGGGTAAATGTATGATGTCACCTGGGTGACATCATTTCTAGAATTTTATCAGTTTGTGATTATAATTGGTTGTTTTCCCCAACGGTTTCTCTCTATTGTTTGCAATACCCATTATCAGGGTATACACCCTGCCACCCACTCCCTGCTTGACACGCCCCCCCCCCCTTTTCTTTTTCTTTTCTCTCTCTCTACGTTAACAGTACAAGTAGTACTGTTGTGCATGCTGCTGGACGAAAACATCACACCCCCAGGTGCAACCCCCCTTCATTTCTTCTTCTTCCATTACCACTTCTTCCTCCTACTACATTCCACTCCTTCTTCCTCCTACTACATTCCACTCCTTCTTCCTCCATTCCTCCATTTTCCTTTCTTCCTTCATTATCTTCCTTTCTTCTTCCTCTTCTGCTTGTTGTGCACCCCGACCCCAAACCCGACGCAACCAACCACCCTCCTCACCATCACGCCGAGCCACACCATCGCCACGAACCACCTTCAGCGACCACCGACGCTACCTTCACCACCCTCATTTCATCGCAGTCGCCACCCCAAGCTTGATCGACCACTCGATCACCGCACCGCCGCCTAAACACCCCAAACTCCACCCCAAGCAACCCTACGCCACCCGCCGCAGCTTGTACCGACTCGGCCACCACACCGACTTCGACACCGGAAGACGTGAATCGCCTCTCAATCACGAGCCGTCGTTGGCAATCACCGACGCAGGAAACCAACCCCGTGCCTAGGCCGGAAGTTGTCCGTCCGTGTTTCCGACGACCACCCCAAATACGACGACCGCGGGACCCGCCACCGTGACACTGGCGCCCCGAAAGCACCACCACTGGCCCCACCTCTTCAAGCTTGGACTCTTGTTTGTGCTCTCTCTTTCTCTCTCTACAAGCTTATATGGGTATATTTGTATTAGGGTTAGTTAATCATACTATTATATTACTAATGTGTTATTAGGGTAGATAATCTTGTGTTTATACTGTTAATAGTAGATAAATACATTTTAGTATAGTAAGTGTAATATTAGGGTATGATTAGTTAGTTTTATAAGTTAATACTTATAGTCTTAATGTTGTTTTTGGTTGAAACCTTGATGCTTGTTGTTTTAGTTATCCGTGTTAATATTATTAATCATGTATGAATTTTAGTGCAATATTGTTGGGTTAGGTTTTGGTCAAGAAGTTTATTGTGTTATATGATGGGTTTATTACAAATCTTAGTACATTATATTATATTTTCTCATGTTTATTATAATAGTAAGTTATTGTTATTTCAATATTACAGGTAATAATATCTTGTGAAGTTAATTTCATATTATTAAAATAAGTTTTCACATTATGTTATGTATCCATATGTTATTAGGTCTATTGTGTAGGGAATATTTTTTGTGATTAGGAAATAATTATTACCAAGTTTCCTTGATTTTACAAATGAAACCCTATTATTGTATATTAGTCTTCTTTCAAGTATATTATCCATTCTTGATAATAATATTTTAGTTAATAATATTTCCATATTACTTGGTAACATTATTTTCTAATTAATGTTTAGTGCATCTATACGCTGGTTATTTACTAAATATGTGGCCTTCCGAGATTTTATATTTGATTGTAGTTTCTTTAAAAAATATATAGAAATATAATAATAGTAGGCCTTGATTTTATGTTTTTTTTTTAAAAAAAAAGTTATTACTATTACGTCAAATATATGTTCTTAGGCCCTTGGTAAAGTTTGAACTTTATATTTTGAGTTGTTATTATTAAATCCCTATCTTATCTTATTACTTTTGTTTTACTAAGATTATTGTGATTTTGGAAGTTAATATTACAAGCTAATATTACTTTAAAATAAGTTAATACGAAATCTTACTAAGTAATAATTTTATTGTTTTTATGTGATAAGTATAATGTTGCTACTATATGGAAACGTGTTTTATGACTAAGAGTTCATTAAGTTATACTACTTGCTTTTATCAAATTATATACTAGAAGAGTTCTTTATGTTATCAAACTTATTATATAGTGATAAGTGTGTGGACTTGAAGTTCTATGTTTTGGCATGTACATTTATTGTGTCACATTTGATGTATTTATAAGGTTGTCTCATGAGACCTAGAAACATGTTTATGAACCCTAAATATGTGTTGTAACTAAATAAATATGATAATAGTGGCCTATTGTAGTGTAATGCATGTCTAGTGGCATTTTGGTAAATATAGTGAATAGTGCCATGCAAAATATCAAATAAGGTTCCTTAGCTAATCTTGATATTGTGAAATATGGTTAAGTGTAAACTCTTGTTTAGATTCTATATTAGAAATTATGTGGTACATGATTAAATGAATTATGTTATATTTCGGAAAGGGTAGATACGCTTTTAAGTAATTATTAGAGTATGTGTTGATTATAGAATCTTTTACTAGATTGAGCGAGGATTATCGATTTAGAGCTCCGTGTCTTCCTTGTTTGGACGCAGTTGTTTTAGCAGGTAATACTATATCCTATTCCCTATGGATGCTCTTAAACGCTTTATTTATGAACTGCATTCCTTGAAGGGACTTTAATAAAGTGCTAAACCTGTTGTGTTGAAAAATGTTCAGTTATTGGAAATTTGAGTTCTTTGGTTGTTTTGACACTATTTTGGAACGTGGTTGATTAATGGTTTTTACTGAGAGTTTTGTTTGAAAGTGTGGTTTTGACATGAAAAGAGTTGGTTCCTAATAACCGGTTTAAATTAATGGTTATGAGTTAAAAACGGGTTCGGGCAGTTCTCCCCTTAGACCAGGTGGAACCTGTGAGGAGGACTGTCAAGAGACCAGGTAATGCCTGGTAATGTGGTTGTGAGTTATGCGCTGATCAGTCGAATGGAATTGTTTATGCGAGTCTGTGGGACTCCGAAGAAAAGAAAAGAAAAGAAAAGTATTGAGATATGTTTATGCGAGTCTTGGGACTCCGAAGT
Source organism: Portulaca oleracea (assembly GCA_029582165.1). Classification (NCBI taxonomy): domain Eukaryota; kingdom Viridiplantae; phylum Streptophyta; class Magnoliopsida; order Caryophyllales; family Portulacaceae; genus Portulaca; species Portulaca oleracea. Next base: position 2,461,011 of record CM055885.1, on the reverse strand, counting down.
ACGTTCTGCGAGTCTTTGACTCCGAGGGGTAGTGTGGAAACCCCGCCCGCTATTAAAATATGATTGAAAAGGAAGTATTCTATTTTTTTTTCTCATGAGTTTTCGAATGTAACCCCTCCCCTTTAAAATGTGTTCAAATGGTTGTATAAATGTTTATAAATGCGTAGGAGTGGTATTACTGAGGTTTTCCCCCTCACTTTTAAAATGTTTTGTTTTCAGGTGATGGCCGTTAAGATGGGTGGGTTGATTGAGAGAGGAACCTATTCAAGAACCCTTGTAGTTGGCTATAGTTTAACTTGAGTATAATCTTTATTTTTGAACCAGTTTTAGTAAAAGTTGGATTGTTTAAGTAATCTCGTTTTGGTTTGTATCTTGTTTCTCCTTGCCTTGTGCCTCCTAGGAGGTACGGCAGTGACACCTTGGTAAAATATATGAAGTTTCCGCTGTTGTCTTATTTCCTTATCTTGTTGTTATAAGAGTTTTTCCAGGGTGTTACAGAATGGTATTAGAGCTCTAGGTTGCGACCTAGGTAGCTCCTAAAGAGTCTAGTAACCTCACCTCAGACCTTAGGAGACTACCCTAACTAGAGAGAGTGGATGGGGATAAGTTGTTTATATTTTCTGTGTTTATTCATGAACTCACCTTTTGTTGTTTTATAGGTATGGATGGACCCTGGGTTGCATCACAGTTTTGATGTGGAGGAGGCCCTCACGCAGTACATGGAGCGGGTGATCCCTGATACTGATATTCATCTGGAGATGCCCTTGCACACCATGTGTTTACAGCACGAGGGGTGCATGAAAAATCTCCTGTTGATGACTTTAACGGGGGACACCATTTGGGGATACCGGGCCTCCCAGCTGCTGCCGCCCATACCGCCCGAGGATCCCGAGGCACCCTGGCTGAAAGATTGCCAGTGGTGCGGGCGCGAACCTGCTACACCGACCATCCTCGCCCTGGTTCAAACCATGGTGGAGGTCTTACCGGCCGATATCGTGGAGGTCGATCAGGACGAGGCGCCACCACCCGAGTTATCCGACGATGAGGAGTCCGATGATGATGTGCCTAGCGATGAGAAGCCCGAGCTGGGCCAGGACCTCGAGGAGGGTTCCCTCGAGATATCCAGCGAGGATTCGGATCCGGACTCAGATGACGATGGGTCCGATGATCCGGAATAGGACCCCGAGGCCGAAAGAGGTGCCCGGAGACGTCGCTTTTGATGATGTTTTGTTGAGTTGTTCTTTTTGAGTTGTATATAACCTTGGTAGCTTGTTAGTACTAGTACTTTATGCTTTTCCTCGCCATATTATGATGGTTGGTAGTGGTTATGTTATGTTTTGAATTAAAAGAAAGGTTGTGCCTAGTAGTACCACTTATGTTATGTTATATGAAAGAATGTGTTTTTCGCTTCAAAGTCCTTATATGTTGGAGTTATGATGGTATGAGAAAAGTTTGGTTTGGACCTTACGTGATGGTATGATGTGTATGGAAGAAAAATGGAAAAGAACTGTTGTGTGGAAAGTATGGACATATGGGATGTCTCGGAATATGTTTGTTTATCCTGGTAATGGTTGGTCGTATGTCAAGGTAAAGGAAATATGATAATTTTGTTTACAAGTGTTCATGTCTATATGTTTTTGTTATTTTATTGTAACGCCCCGGAAATTCAATTATAGAAAAGTCAAAGTCAAACTAACGTTAACAGACAAAACTTAGCGGAAGACTTCAATTTAGTTTGGGCGTCACTGCCATATCCCCGATGGAACACAAGGCGAGAAAGGAAAACACAACTGTCTGCTAACGGTAACTACTAACAACTCAAAACAAAACTTTAAGACGTCATAACGAAACAAAATAAAAAGGTTCAAGGACTTCTAGACTCGTCGTCCTCACTTCTAATTCCCGTCCCCAACATTTAGATCTTCACCTGAAAGCAAAACATTTCAAAAATGAGGGGGAAATCTCAATAATGTCTACCCCTAACGTTTAAAACAGTTTAAGTTCATTTCAATTCATTTTAGGGAGAGGGAACAAGTCAAACCATTTCTCAAACCTTTAACCCTTAACTGTTTTCCTCAACACATCCAATCCACATTTTATTACGCGGGCGGGATATCAAATCCCAAAAGAACATCGCCTACCAAAGGCATCATAACAACTATCCTATATCAGGGATGAAACCCTGATCTCTTGGCACATAACCCATACAGGCATCGAATCTTGATCTCGGGGTTATCACCCGCATAAACATTAGCCTCTCAAAGGCATCAAACAGTCGCCCACCAAAGGCTTCATAACATCTATCCTATATCAGGGATGAAACCCTGATCTCCTGGCACATAACCCATACAGGCATCGAATCTCGATCTCGGGTTATCACCCGCATAAACATTAGCCTCACAAAGGCATCAAATCAACAACCCGCTTAATGTTTCCACTTTGAATTATTAATTCATTATTCAAACTCATCTCACACTCTCAAGTCAAACCCAACCAGATTATCAAAAACAATAATAAAACCACTTATAAAAGACCATCTCAATTTCTCCACTCATAAAACAAGGTACAACAATTACAAACGATTATCCAAAATGATGGTCATAATTCCACAAAAGTCCCCTTTCGGGATGTAATTATCAAAACAGATTAGAAAACATTAAAACAAATTTAAAGAGCATCCCGGTGGGGATTAGAGCATAGACAATTACCTGATATACTTCACAGCACAGCCAAAAAGGAGAACACACTTGAGCTCACTAACGTCACGCACTAACTCGGGCCTAGAATAAGAATAATTATCTAATCAAAACGCGTTCTAACGAAGTTAGTATTAACTTTTAACTACCTAACCCATCCCCTAGGAATACTTAGGTTCCTATCATTTATGAAATTACACTTAACACTCCAAGAAAACACATAACAAGATCACATATTATTTTCACTCAACAATTCTTTATAACTAAAAGCAAGCAGAGGACAGGTTATAACGTTCATATAAAACGGGTCACAACTCGACTTCCCGACATCCTATGGGTCTGGTTCCAGACTTTTCGGAAACCTCAGGATGTCTACTAAAACTTCTATGTTGATGGCTAAGCCCAAATCAGTCCCGAAGGACTCTAAAAACACCCGTCTTTCCAATTGGTCCAGTTCTGACAGGTTCTGGTAAAACGGTTATAACTCGGGCTATACAAAACGAACGTTCGATCCGTAAAATTCCTATGGTTCCTAACATCTAAGGGAACCTCCAGTTAAAAGGACTCGATCAAAAGGTAACTACACTAGCCGTGGTGACTCGGTCTTTAGACACTAACGAAACTGTCCCGATAACTGTTATTAACTAATTTGTTATTTCGGTTCTAACCTTTACCAAAAGGTCTTGGGGTTCTAATTTGGGCTTAAAACGATACTTAGGGTCTAAGATATAAAGTTCAACTTTAACTTAGGTTCAACAATTAAACTTTGTAGAAGTAAACTTATTAAAACACGAACACTTTAATAAAACTTTAATTAAAAACTTAAGTCGTACAACGAAATAAAATTCCTTTGAACATAAAACACGTAAACAAGGCTTTAAAGATTTTAAAACATGAATTAGTTATAAGCTTATAACATTACAACAAGAATTTCACAAAGTAAAACAAAGGTGGTTAAGTATGCGGTTTCTTTAAACAAGATTCAAGAAAGACTTAGGTTACATGTAAAAGAAACATAAAGAACTTAGAAACATTTAAACTACCAATCAAGAATCCCAACAACTAATTCTTTTTACTAGACTCCATCAAGATTCAAGAATTACTAAACAAGAATTGTACTTTTATTAAGTCAACCTAATTTATCTAACAACTTAAACATGAATAACCTTTAAAGAACACAAAGAATATATAAAATAAAGTACAATAAACATGTAACTACTAATCAAGAATTTAAGGTTTTATTAACAAGAAATCAACTTGTAGTAGGTTAACTAATTTATTTAACAAACTTAACAAGATTTACTTTTAAGGAACAATAAAGAACATAACGATTTAATAACTAAACATTCAAGAATTAACCTAGGTAATAAATTTCCAAATTCGTACATACAATAATATTGTGGTCTAAAAGATTCATATAAAGAATATAAAGAATATTAAAGAACCACTTTTAAACCTAATAACCAACTATTACAACCTAATCTAATTACAATTTACAACATAAAATTACACATAACAATTAATAATTTACACATAATTACAACAAGAAAAACAATTACAAATAATTTCCCCTAATTACAAAAATTACAGAAATTATAAACATTAACATTACAAATATATAAATAAGATTGTTAATATTAAAACAAGAAAAGAAAAGGAAAAAGAAAAAGGAAAAGAAAGAGTTAGAACAGATTAGGGTTAGGGTTAGGGTTAGGATTTTACGCAGAGGGTTAGGGCACGGTTGGGGAGGTTTCTGGCGACGGCGTCGGGCGGGGCGACGGTGATGTCGGTGTCGTCGAGGCGGCGGTCACGGGTGGTGTTGGTGGCGTCGGTGGTCGGAGGTGCAATGGAGCGTTAGTGGTGCGGTTTTGAACGGCGACAAGAAAGAATGGTTATTCCCTTCGTGCGACGGCGACTCCGGTCGACTGGGGTTGGAGAGGCGGCGGCGGGGCGTCGGCGAGTCGTCGGTGGGGGCGGTGCGAAGTACAGGGGATCGAGAGGGAGAAAGAGAAAGGAAGAGAAAGAGAAAAGGAGAGAGGAAGTGGTTGCGGCGGTGGTTTCCGGCTGTGGTGGTGGCGGTCGCGGTGGCTGCCGTCTGGTGGTCGGCTGCTGGGCGAGAGAGGGAGAGAGAGAGGAGAGGGGAAGACTAGTGTTTGGTATTAGGGAGAGATTAGGGTTTAGGGTTTGAGAGGGGGTTTTTATACTAATACCCAATTTAGGCCCACTAATCTAATCTAATCCTAATCCAGCCCATTTAAAATAATTGAAACCTGATTTTTCTAAAAACCCAATCACTCAAATAAAAGTAATAATAATATTAATACTAATAATCATATAATCACATAGCAAATAATATTCACGTAATTAATCACATAATAATATTAATCAGCGGAAATTACTATTCTACCCTTGTTAGCCCCTCAACGGTCCTACGAGCTTAAGCGTTAGCATAAATAAACACAAACGAATAATAATAAAAAAAATGAAGTCAAACCTAATTTACTAACGACGTCACGGTCAACATCTTTGGATTTTTCGGGGTTTTACATTTATGTAACATGGGATGCAATAAGTTTATATCGTGGCATTACAAATTACTTGAAAAGAAGTACTAACTCATAGTGTGTTATATTGACTGATTAGAAATCCTACCAAAGAATGGTCGAAGTTAACGGAAAAGGGCCTCAAGGAACACCTTCGCCATCGATTCACCATGGTGGAGCTAAGGCAGCGATATGCACCTTTTTATGAAATTGCGGCACAGTCGGCACAGGGAGCGACACCATCCGATCAGGAAGGTACTCCTACCTCGGGGCCCGATTTAACCCAGTTGATGATAAAGGAGATAATGGCTCGACAATCTGAGCAATTCCAATTGATGTCAAGTCAGCAAAAGGAAGGTGGGTCTTCACTTTTTCGGGAGTTTAACAACTTAAACCCCCCATCATACAATGGGGTAGCTGATCCCAAGATCTTCGAGGAATGGGTAAGGGATGTTGAGAAAATATTCGAGGCAATTCAGTGTCCTGAGAACAGGAAGGTGAACTTTGCGACTTACCATCTTAAGGGAGAAGCTGATTTGTGGTGGATGGGTATGAAGGAAAGGCAAACTGAACCTGGCTTTGGTTGGGAGCGCTTTAAAGAAATGCTGAGGAATCGGTTTTACCCTATGGCTCTCCAAAAAGCCAAGGAGAAGGAATTTCTGGAACTACAACAAGGGGGAGACACAGTTCTGTAATATGCTTCCAAGTTCATGGAATTGTCGAGGTTCGCACCAATTTATATTGCTGATGAGAAGTTGAAAATGAACCGATTTGAAGATGGGCTGAATTGCAACATCCAGGAGAAATTGTCGGTGTGTACTTTTAACTCCTATCAGGATATGTTGGAGGTGGCTGCCAATGTCGAACGTGTGCTAAGTAATCGGACAATGCAACTTGCGAAATAGGTCGACAAGAGGAAGGAACCTCCTCGTTTTGTCCCTCAACCACCACCTCCTTTCAAGAGGTTCAGGCCCAATGTGTGGTAAGGAAATCATGGACGACCCCAACAACCCGGTGCGGTGAACTGTAGGGCTTGTGGTAGGCCTGGGCATTATGCAAGAGATTGCCGGAACACAACCAGTGGTTCGCTATCATTGTGGCAATCCGAATCATGTTGTGAGGGCATCCCCCAACCGGTGGAAGGAGGATCAAGTTTTATGTGTGGTGCTAATCGAGGAGCTCTACCACCTAACCACGGTAGCGAATTGAATATCCGTCGAATCTAGGAAGGCCTCGCCCAAATCCTGGAGTCTAAAATGGCAATCGGAACAACCCGATCAGGGAACTTCCGCCACCTCCACCTCGTCAGCAGCATGCACCACGCAATGCTGTAGGTAGAGTTTATGTGATGAAGAGGAAGAAGGCGAGTACAAGGCGGATGTTGTCCTTTGGTACATTCCTTTTATGTTCTTATCATGTTTATGTCTTGTTTGATTACGTGCTAGTCTTTCCTTTATATCTCGACATAGTAGAAGACTAAGCTAACATCCTCTGAAGAAAATGAAACTATGTTGGTGACCTTACCTACGGGAGCGTCAGTACGGTGCGGGAAGTTATTTAAAAATTGTCCAATAATTATTGGCGACCAAGAGTTCGATGCTGACTTACACCAATTCGAGTTGATGGAATTCGATGTGATTTTGGGAATGGATTGGCTGGCTAGATACCAAGCGCAGATCGACTGTTGTAAGCAGAAAGTGACCTTAATGGGTCTAAACGGGAGAAAAGTGGTCCACTACAATGATCGACATCTCCGAGGAGTGAGAATCATTTCATTTAAAGCTCACAAGTTGACGGGAAAAGGGTGTGAAGGATTTTTGTGCAATGTTATGGATGCTAAAGCTGAGAGCGCATCTATCGAAACTATTCCTGTAGTGCAAGAATACCCAGATGTATTCCCTGAAGAAATTCCGAGGATGTCACCACAACGGGAAGTGGATTTCTGCATCGATTTAGAGCCTGGAGCTGCTCCAATATCCAAGGCATCTTACAGGATGGCCCCAGCTGAACTCAAAGAACTCAAGAAACAGCTGGATGAGTTATTAGAGAAAGGATATATACGGCCAAGCACCTCTCCATGGGGCGCACTGGTTCTTTTCGTGAAGAAAAAGGACGGTAGTCTGAGGTTATGTATCGACTATCGAGAGTTGAACAAGATTACGGTTAAGAACCGTTACCCGTTACCGTGCATCGATGATCTTTTCGATCAGTTGAAGGGGGCTATAGTTTTCAGTAAGGTAGACCTAAGATCGGGGTATCACCAGTTGAGGATCCGGGAGGAAGATATTACCAAGACTGCTTTTCGAACCCGATATGGCCATTATGAGTTCGTAGTTATGCCCTTTGGTCTTACTAATGCCCCGACTGCTTTTATGGATTTAATGAATAGAGTATTCAAACTCTTCTTGGATAAGTTTGTTGTGGTTTTTATCGATGATATTTCGATCTTCTCAGGAACGCAGGAGGATCATGCACAACACCTGCGAAAGGTGATGGAGTCTTTACGGGTCAATGAGTTGTATGCGAAGTTTTCCAAGTGCGAGTTTTGGTTGGAGAAAGTAGCTTTTCTCGAGCATATCGTTTCTAAGGAAGGAGTAGCAGTGGACCCACAGAAAGTAGAATCGGTAAGTAAATGGCCTACTCTGAAAAATGCCACGGAAGTGAGAAGTTTTCTAGGCTTGGCTGGGTACTACCGGAAGTTTGTTCAAGACTTCTCCAAAATCGCAACACCTCTCACCAATCTGACTAGGAAGTCTGTGAAGTTTTTATGGTCGGACAAATGTGAGAAAGCTTTTCAAGAGTTGAAGCGAAGACTCACCTCCGCACCTATTCTTACCTTGCCTCAAGGAAATGAAGGCTTTGTTATCTATAGTGATGCCTCACATGGTGGGTTAGGATGTGTTCTTATGAAAAATGGAAAAGTAATCGCCTATGCTTCAAGACAGTTGAAGACTCATGAGAAAAATTATCCTACTCATGACACAGGTTAGCAATGGTATTTGCTCTCAAGATCTGGAGGCACTATCTTTATGGAGTACATTGCGAAATTTTTACTGATCATCAAAGCTTGAAGTATCTCTTCACTCAGAAAGAGTTGAATCTTCGCCAAACCAGGTGGTTGAAATTTCTGAAAGATTATGACGTTAATTTTCAATATCATCCCGGGAAGGCTAATGTGGTGGCAGATGCTTTGAGTCGAAGACCCTACCCCACGGTGAATCATTTTGTGACCTTGCCACATCAGCTATGTGAGGAATTCAGAAGATTGGAGCTCAATATAGCTATTTCGGAAAAAGGTGTTGTGTTGAATGCTATGGAGATCCAACCGACTCTTCTGGATGAGATTAAGAATTTCCAAGAGATGGAAATACAGTTGGTAAAGATAAAGGAAGAGGTGACCCAAGGAAAAGCACCAGGCTTTGTGATACATGAGGATGGAACGTTGAGATTCCACAACCGGATATGTGTACCTAATATGGAGGAACTGAAACGGAAAATCTTGGATGAAGGGCACAACACTCCATACTCGGTACATCCAGGAGGAAACAAGCTCTACAAGGACCTTAAGCAAACCTTTTGGTGGAGCAATATGAAGCAGGAAGTGGCCGATTATGTGTCTAGATGTCTGACCTGTCAGCGAGTTAAAGCTGAACGCCAGAGACCAGCAGGTTTATTACATCCGTTGGAAATTCCAGAATGGAAGTGGGACTCAATATCTATGGATTTTGTAACTGGTCTCCCTAGGACCAGGAGAAAGAACAATGCTATTTGGGTGATTGTAGATCGTTTGACCAAGTCCGCACATTTCCTTGCCATGGCTAACACTTGGACGTTAGACCAGTTGGCCCATGCTTACGTAAGTGAGATAGTGCGATTACATGGAGTTCACAGTTCGATAGTCTCGGATAGGGACACAAGATTTCAGTCAGGTTTTTGGAAGAAACTGAAGGAAGCTTTTGGTACTAAGCTAAATTTCAGCACCGCTTTCCATCCAGCTACTGATGGCCAAAAAGAAAGGACGATTCAGACTTTGGAAGACATGTTGAGAGCGTGTGCTTTAGATTTTAAAGAATCATGGGACGATGAGCTAACCTTGATTGAGTTCTCCTACAACAATAGCTTCCATGCTAGTATTGGGATGTCGCCGTTTGAGGCATTATATGGGAGAAGATGTAGGACCCCGTTATGTTGGCAAGATATTGATGAAGCTCTTACTATTGGTCCAGAGTTGATCCAACACACAACTCAAAAGGTAAGGGTCATCCAGGATAGAATGAGGACGGCGCAAAGTCGACAGAAAAGTTATGCCGATCGAAGAAGAAGACCTTTGGAGTTTGAAGTGGGAGATTATGTGTTCTTACGTGTATCTCCTACAAAAGGCATCATGAGATTCGGTCAATCAGGAAAATTGACTCCAAGGTACATTGGGCCATACCCTATTTTGGAGCGCGTAGGAGAATTGGCTTACAAATTGGAGTTACCAGGGGATCTACCTCGAGTACACAACGTTTTCCATGTTTCGCAACTGAGGAAATATGTTGTAGATCCTTCGCATGTGATTGAACCAGAACTGTTGCAGCTAAGGGAAGATCTGACCTACGAGGAACAACTGGTTGAGATTTTGGACCGTAGGGAGAAGCGATTCTTGTGAGAAGACATCCCACTAGTCTAGGTATTGTGGGCGAATCATACCACAACGGAGGCCACTTGGGAAACCGAAGAAGAAATGCGCACAAAATACCCTCACCTTTTCAGCAGCTAAGTAAGTTTAAGTTTCGGGGACGAAACTCCTTTAAGGAGGGAATGATGTGAAACCCCGAGTTTTATGAATAACTGCATGAGTAGTGGTAAGTTTAAGTTTCGAGGACGAAACTTCTTTAAGTGGGGAATGATGTAAAACCCCATAAAATATCAGTAGGAACACCGTTAAAATGATAAAAACATGACTTTATTTATTATATGTTTACCTGTTGATCACACGGAGCTTTTAGGACCGCGAGTGTTTTCGCAATAATTTTTAGAGTTCTAAAAATATCAGTTAGGAATTTTTGGGACTTCGGGTGTAAAATCTTTTTATCAGTAGAGAGGGTTTTACCTGTTTTTCTTAGGTTTTGCTGTTATAGGATTTATGAAGTAATATAATTTTATTTGGAAAATTTTTGGGTAAATGTATGATGTCACCTGGGTGACATCATTTCTAGAATTTTATCAGTTTGTGATTATAATTGGTTGTTTTCCCCAACGGTTTCTCTCTATTGTTTGCAATACCCATTATCAGGGTATACACCCTGCCACCCACTCCCTGCTTGACACGCGGCCCCCCCCCCCTTTCTTTTTCTTTTCTCTCTCTCTCGTTAGCGATGGTAGTCTTGTTGTGCATCTTCTTTGACGAAAACATCACACCCCCAGGTGCAACCCCCCTTCATTTCTTCTTCATCCATTACCACTTCTTCCTCCTACTACATTCCACTCCTTTTTCCTCCTACTACATTCCACTCCTTCTTTCTCCATTCCTCCATTTTCCTTTCTTCCTTCATCTTCTTCCTTTCTTCTTCCTCTTCTACTTGTTGTGCACCCCGACCCCAAACCCAATGCAACCAACCACCCTCCTCACCATCACGCCGAGCCACACCATCGCCACGCACCACCTTCAGTGACAACCGACGTCAGCTTCGACCACCCTCATCTCATCGCAGGTCGCCACCCCAAGCTTGATCGACCACTCTCCGATCACCGTACCGCCGCCCTAAACACCCCAAAACTCCACCCCGAGCAACCCTACGCCACCACCCGCCGCAGCTGTACTTCGACGCCAGCTACCACACCGCTGACTCCCCGACACCGGAAGACGCCGGATTCGCCCTCTCAATCACCAGAGCCGCCGTTGGCAATCACCGGACGCAAGGAAACCAACCCCGTGCCCTAGCTGGAAGTTGTCCGTACGTGTTTCCGACGACCACCCCAGCGCCGACGACCGCTAGGACCCGCCACCGTGACCAGCGAGCACTCAGCCGCCGGCCCCGAGCACCATCCCGGCCCCACCTCTTCAAGCTTGGACTCTTGTTTGTGCTCTCTCTCTCTCTTTCTCTCTCTACAAGCTTATATGGGTATATTTGTATTAGGGTTAGTTAATCATACTATTATATTACTAATGTGTTATTAGGGTAGATAATCTTGTGTTTATACTGTTAATAGTAGATAAATACATGTTAGTATAGTAAGTGTAATATTAGGGTATGATTAGTTAGTTTTATAAGTTAATACTTATAGTCTTAATGTTGTTTTTGGTTGAAACCTTGATGCTTGTTGTTTTAGTTATCCATGTTAATATTATTAATCATGTATGAATTTTAGTGCAATATTGTTGGGTTAGGTTTTGGTCAAGAAGTTTATTGTGTTATATGATGGGTTTATTACAAATCTTAGTACATTATATTATATTTTCTCATGTTTATTATAATACTAAGCTATTTTTATTTCAATATTACAAGTAATAATATCTTGTGAAGTTAAGTTCATATTATTAAAATAAGTTTTCATATTATGTTATGTATCCATATATTATTAGGTCTATTGTGTAGGGAATATTTTATGTGATTAGGAAATAGTTATTACCAAGTTTTCTTGATTTTACAAATGAAACCCTATTATTGTATATTAGTCTTCTTTCAAGTATATTATCCATTCTTGATAATAATATTTTAGTTAATAATATTTCCATGTTACTTGGTAACATTATTTTTTAATTAATGTTTAGTGCATCTATGCGCTGGTTATTTACTAAATATGTGGCCTTTCGAGATTTTATATTTGATTGTAGTTTCTTTAAAAAGTATATTGAAAAATAATAATAGTAGGCCTTGATTTTATGTTTTTTTTTTAAAAAAAAGTTATTACTATTACGTCAAATATATATTATTAGGCCCTTGGTAAAGTTTGAACTTTATATTTTGAGTTGTTATTATTAAATCCCTATGTTATCTTATTACTTTCGTTTTTCTAAGATTATTGTGATTTTGGAAGTTAATATTACAAGGTAATATTACTCTAAAATAAGTTAATACGAAATCTTACTAAGTAATAATTTTATTGTTTTTATGTGATAAGTATAATGTTGCTACTATATGGAAACGTGTTTTATGACTAAGAGTTTATTAAGTTATACTACTTGCTATTATCAAATTATATACTAGAAGAGTTCTTTATGTTATCAAACTTATTAAATAGTGATAAGTGTGTGGACTTGAAGTTCTATGTTTTGGCATATACATTTATTGTGTCACATGTGATGTATTTATAAGGTTGTCTCATGAGACCTAGAAACATGTTTAGGAACCCTAAATATGTGTTGTAACTAATTAAATATGATAATAGTGGCCTATTGTAGTGTAATGCATGTCTAGTGGCATTTTGGTAAATATAGTGAATAGTGCCATGCAAAATATCAAATAAGGTTCCTTAGCTAATCTTGATATTGTGAAATATGGTTAAGTGTAAACTTTTGTTTAGATTCTATAATAGAAATTATGTGGTACATGATTAAATGAATTATGTTATATTTTGGGAAGGGTAGATACGCTGTTAAGTAATTATTAGAGTATGTGTTGATTATAGAACCTTTTACTAGGTTGAGCGAGGATTATCGATTTAGAGCTCCGTGTCTTCCTTGTTTGGACGCAGTTGTTTTAGCAGGTAATACTATATCCTATTCCCTATGGATGCTCTTAAACGCTTTATTTTATGAACTGCATTCCTTGAAGGAGCTTTAATAAAGTGCTAAACCTGTTGTGTTGAAAAATGTTCAGTTATTGGAAATTTGAGTCCTTTGGTTGTTTTGACACTATTTTGGAACGTGGTTGATTGATGGTTTTTACTGACAGTTTTGTTTGAAAGTGTGGTTTTGACATGAAAAGAGTTGGTTCCTAATAATCGGTTTAAATTAATGGTTATGAGTTAAAAGCGGGTTCGGGCAGTTCTCCCCTTAGACCAGGTGGAACCTGTGAGGGGGACTGTCAAGAGACCAGGTAATGCCTGGTAATGTAGTTGTGAGTAATGCGCTGATTAGTCGAATGGAATTGTTTATGCGAGTCTGTGGGACTCCGAAGAAAAGAAAAGAAAAGAAAAGTATTGAGATATGTTTATGCGAGTCTTGGGACTCCGAAGTATGTTCTGCGAGTCTTTGACTCTGAGGGGTAGTGTGGAAACCCCGCCCCCTATTAAAATATGATTGGAAAGGAAGTATTCTATTTTTTTTCTCACGAGTTTTCGAATGTAACCCCTCCCCTTTGAAATGTGTTCAAATGGTTGTATAAATGTTTATAAATGCGTAGGAGTGGTATTACTGAGGTTTTCCCCCTCACTTTTAAAATGTTTTGTTTTCAGGTGATGACCGTTAAGATGGGTTGGTTGATTGAGAGAGGAACCTATTCAAGAACCCTTGTAGTTGGCTATAGTTTAACTTGAGTATAATCTTTATCGTTGAACCAGTTTTAGTAAAAGTTGGATTGTTTAAGTAATCTCGTTTTGGTTTGTATCTTGTTTCTCCTTGCCTTGTGCCTCCTAGGAGGTACGACAGTGACACCTTGGTAAAATATATGAAGTTTCCGCTGTTGTCTTATTTCCTTATCTTGTTGTTATAATAGATTTTTCCAGGGTGTTACAGTGGGATATGCGTATGGGTTGTGAACTTGAAGTCTTCAGTAAAGTCAATTTCAAAGGAAATTCTAAATAAATGAATAAATGAAATAAGGGTAAATCGGTCAGTTTATGCAAGATTTTGGTCTTCACCGGAGTCAAACTTAACTTTGGGCTAAATTTTTTGGGTCTATATTGTATAGGGTCCAAATTGTAAACTTTGAAACATGGGGGTTCAGATTGTAAATACCCCCAAAATACAGGGTCCAAAAGCAAAAAACCCTGAGTATAAGTTGTTTAGATTTTTTTATTAATATCACGATTGGAAATTTGTTCCAGGTTTATAAGTGATAGGTATGAGTACTTTCATGATTATAGTTTTACCTATTGTTGTTCAAGTATTGTTTAATAGCATGATTAACAAATTAATTTTATGTTTAAGTTTGAAGCATGGAAAATAGAATATAAGTATTGGCAAAATTATTATGTTTCTAATTTATAAGTTATAAGTTGCCATGAAATTCTATTTGGTTATCTCAAATTTATTATTTTATTCTTGATTATTACAATGAGTTTATACAATTGAAAGTCAAATATGAATTTGCTATTAAGATAAGCTTTGCATATGAGTATAATTTTTATTAGAATTATTTGAATGCATACAAGTGGCTTGTTTATTGATTCAAGTTTTTGAGAAGTCTACTATAAGTTATGTATGCATCAAGACGGACCGTGTTGGAACCCTGAATCTGTTTTTATTGGCTAACAGCTATATAATCTTATGTATTACGTGTATGATATAGATATTAAGTCTGATATTATATGTATTCCAACATCTATATTAGTTGACCAAGTCAAGGTCATAATCCATTATTAAGGACCTTAATTATACCTTTGACTAAAGAGTGTAATTAAGGTTGGATTAGGTGTGGAAGTCTCTTATAAATAGGAGACATTCCCAAGCCATTTGAGGACATCACAAGCATCAATATCTTCATTCTATAATCACATCCTCTCAAGTATAGATTGCATCTATACTTGAGAGAATTAAGTGAGAAACCTATATCTTGAGTGCAACAAGAGAAAAGTTTTATCCCTTGAAAATTTATGGTACAGTAAATAGTTTTTAAGGAAAATGTATTTGTCCATGACTCTTAGCAATATCCAAACAAGTTAACCATTTGGTTATTAAGTCATATCTCCATCTTGTCATACATACCGCAAGAAGATCAAAAGCCAAGCCAAGTGAAGATGATGAAGATCCAAGCCAGTGTCAAACATCATTTTCCAAATAAATGCATCTCTTTTCCTTGGCATTTTCCTCGTTTCCACGAATAGTTATAGTATTTTTTTTTCATTACTTTTCTTCCCTTTTAGGTTCCTTTGGAAATAATGTGCACATGGAGGAAAAATCCATAAAAAGAGGCGAAAACCGGGATGAAGTGAAGGACTGATGAATTTCTAGTGTGAACCCCGATAAACCTGGCTCAAGAAGGTTGAATCAAGAGCCTTAGGCTTAAGGATCTCAAGAAGACTCAAGGCAGGAGAGGTCTCACGACCGTGACAGACTAAGTCACGACCGTGATAGAGCCCTCCTAGAGCCAAGGAAAGGAAAGTCAAGCCACCTCGGACACAAGGTGTGTCACGTTCGTAACACACCACCTCACGGCCATGACATATGAGAAAGGAGAATATTGGGTTCCAGACAGAATATGCCTCACAGCCATGACAGATACCGTCACGGTCGTGACGCTCAGTTTCTGCCGACTTAATTTCAGGGGCAAAACGACTTAGTTTTAACTCCTTTCCTCCATTGTATAAATAAGGAGTTTCAACTTTTTCTCCAAAAAGTATTCATTATTAGTTTTTAGCTTTTAGTCTTAGGGTTTTAGCTCTTAGTTTTAGGTAGGATTAGATTAGGTTTTTCTCCCAATTGAAGATTCATTCAGTATATCAATTTAGCAATTTAGGGTTTATCTTTGTATTTGGATTTACCATTGTTGTTTCTTTAGCTTTGGAGGATCAATTAGTACCACATTCTACTAAGTTTCTTCTTCTTCCCTCTTAATTTAAGTTTCAAGTAGGTTAATTACTTGTTTGATTATCTTGTTTTTTATTTTAATTAGTTTGACTAGCATTGTTATGTTAGCTTTTAATAGAATCATGTTTAATGTTGGATTGATTATTGAAGTAGTAGTAGTTGTGAATATGTTTTGCTAGTTCATCTGGGGTTAAGGGGTAATTAGGGCCTCTAATATGGAATTAGGCTTGGATTAGTAGGATTGGGGTAATTAATGAGGTAATTAAGTGTTCCCTTCCTTTATTTCCACTCAATGTGGAGGATTTTGGTGCCGAGAGGTTATGAGTCCTTCCCCAACATTGAGTTGGAGATAGAGGTAGGCGTAATTAGTTTTTAATCCTAACTCTAGCAAGAGGGATTTTGGAACCAATTAGTTTGGATTGCGTTCAAAATACTATCAATGGACGTGATACATGGGAGTAATGACGAGCGTTGGGAAGTATGCATCAATTTACTATTCGGGAGAGGGAAATTGAGGAGAGGGAAATTGATGCTAGTTTTCCTTCCCATCATCACACTTGATAATCGAATACCGATAATTCCTAAAACTACGAAATCTATGCATAGGTTAGGTTGGGTGGTTTCAAATGACTCGGTGAATTATTTAGCACTTCCTACCATACCTCTCCATTAGATGTTGATACTCTTGATGCGGGGAGGTGATAGATTATCTCTCAAAATTGAACTGGAGGGTTATGGATGGATTAATTGGACACTAATATACATTGGCGTGTTATTAGTGTCCGATTAGGAGAATTAGGCGATCATATATAATGCTCATATGATCAATCTTATGGGGCCAAGCTTTGTGAAGCTCTAGTGCTTGCCCTCCTGGATTTTTCAAGTTTTTGAAGTCGATTGTGATGCTAGCGGAGTGGGTATTGGGGTCGTCCTAATGTAAAATCAACGTCCCATTGCCTACTTTAGTCAGAAGCTCAATGGCTCGAGGAAAAACTGCTCCACTTATGACAAGGAGTTCTATGCCCTTGTACGTGCCCTCGACCATTGGTCCCATTACTTGAGGCCCAACCAATTTTTTCTCCACTCCGATCATGAGGCCCTCAAGTACTTGAATGGCCAATATAAGCTCAACACCCGCCATGCCAAGCAGGTGGAATACCTCCAAAGCTTCAATTTTGTGGCCGAACATAAGAAGGGGAGCATCAATATGGTGACCGATGCTCTTTTCTTGGTTGTAGAAGCATGGGTCCTTGGGTTCCAACATATGCAAGAATTCTACAAGGAAGATGAGGATTTCAAACTTCTTCTTGTGGGAGGAAATGGTTCTTATGTGCTTCAAGATGGGTTCCTTTTCAAGGGGAACAAGTTGTGTGTGCCTTACTGCCCGTTGAGAAAATTGATTGTGAAGAAGGTCCATGGAGGTCGTCTTGTCGGTCATTTTAGCATCAACAAGACCCTCGACATGCGGAGCACTTCTAATGGCCTAGGATTAGGGGCGTTCACGGGGCGGGTACCCGAACCGATTGGATAAAATACCCGAACCGAAAATCCGGGCGACCAAACCCTCAAACCGTAACCATAATCGGAACTTTCGGGTACCGAAAAAGCGGGTACCCAAAAGTTTCGGGGCGAATACTGGTTAACCAAAAAACCCAATTAATTATAATTATATGAGTTTCCAATTTTTAGTTCTAATTTGTAGTTAACTAGAAATACTATTATTGATTCAATTAGTAAGCACACCAAATAATAAATTTGGAAATCAACCATTATGTCAACTGTCTACCACTACCAGTAAGAAAGAGTTGGAGGCTGAGAGAGTGAGAAAAGTCTGAGCGTCGACTTCGAGCGAGAGAGAAAGAAAGTAAGAAAGACCGGAGGCAGTGGGCGTGGTTCGCCGCTTTTTGGAGGATTTAGAGCAAGTACTGAGCAAAGCCAACATAAATTAGGGTTTTCTTCCATATTAAATTGGGCATGGACTGGGAGAGTGGAAAAAGACAGGAAAAAATTAAATCTAGACCCGAATTTTAAATTTAATTTCGAGTAACCGAAAATGTCTAGGGGTCGATCTGCAACTAACCGTAAAATTTTCCAGGGGCGAGTATCCGACCCGATTAAAATTGATTTTCCGGTTCGGGTACCCTAAATTAATGACTAGGTAGCCGGAATCCAGATCGGGTTTTTCGGGGCAGTTACTTATGAACAACCCTACCTAGGATAGGAGGTGATGTGTACGAGGTGATTTCAAAATGCGTCATCACGTTAAGAGTCAATTCCACCAGGGACTCTACACCCCCATACCCGTCCAGAATGGCCTTTGGGAAGATTTGAGCATGGACTTCATCGTAGCCCTTCCCCGAACTGTATGTGGCAAGGATGCGGTAATAGTGGTAGTAGACCATTTCTCCAAGATGGCACATTTTGTCGCTTGTGAGAAAACAGACGATGCCACTCATATAGCTAATCTCTTCTTCCGAGAGATTGTGAGCATTACTAGAAAATATAGGGTTGATCGTCGCTTTCTCCTTGACCCTTTGGAAAAGCGTCGACCGAAAACATCAGCATTTTATAATGCTTCGTCGCTTTTATTAGTTGAAACATGATACTGAAAACAGTAAGCATCGAGATATGGGCTTTTGTTTGGGCTCCAGCCCGTCCATGTACATGCCTAAAAAAATAAGCTAGGGATGTGCTCTCTCTCCTTGCCCGCCCCAGAACCCCTCAATCGATCTGCTGAGCTTTCCTCCCCATCGCCTCCTCCCCTCCCTCTTTTCCCCCTCCCTTTGAGATTTCAATGGACTACCTTCACCAGATTCAAAAATTATGTCGTCAATGGTTTTCTCGACTCTACGTTTCTGTCCCCTCAATTAAATTCGAGTCTCACTGTCGTCATTATCCTTCCCGTGATTCCATCAGAGTTTTTCCAGACTTGAAGCAATTACACAGACAACAATCGGTATATTTCTTTGCTATTTTAATTGAATTGATTTTTGCTTATGTTTCTAGTAGTTTGAACTCCAATGAAGTCTTATTTCTAGGGTTTATGTTATGTTGCGTATATTCCTTTTTGGTAATTTGAAATAGGCTTTTATGTTGTCTTATTCATTGTAAGTTTTTGTTAGTTGGTTTAGCAAAACACTGCATGGAGTAAGTGGGGATTGCTTGTACACTAGCTTTCAGTAGTACTTCCTTCCCCGCCCTCGACAAGGCCCTTTCCTTTCATCCCTTCACCTTCTTTCGCACCCTTTCCTGGATTGCCCTGAACACCTCCTTTTTAGACCTTCCTATGTAGGTAGGTACTCCTAAATAGCAGTCATGGGTTTCTACAGCCTTAAACCCCAATCTATCTTGTAGCATTTCTTTCTGGTGATCGCTCACTTTTCGGCCATAGGGAACCTCTGATTTGTCCACATTTATCCATTGCCCTGATGCAGACTCATAGATTCGTAGAACCTCCGAAACCTGCAAAGCCTCCTCGTGGGTTGCTTTGACAAAAAGAAGGCTATCGTCTGCGAAAAAGAGGTGGGACACGGTTGGGGGCCCATTAGCGACCTTGATGTCGTAGATGAGATGTTTCTCCTCTTTGTCACGTAGTAGGACCGATAGTCCCTCCGCATAGATGAGGAAGAGATAGGGGGATATCGGGTCATCTTGACGAAGACCATGTTAGGGCTTCACCTCTGTTGTTGGGACTCCATTCGCTAGAATGAGGTATGTCACTATGGTTATGCGCCTCATTACAAGGTTCACAAGTTGGCTGTCAAATCCCATTGCCATCGTCATATCCTGCACAAAACGCCATTCGACCCTATCGTATGCCTTACTCATGTCCAACTTGAGGGCCATGTGCCCCCTCTTAGCTGACTTCAGCCTTTCCTTAGATAATGGAAATGCTCAAAAGCCACTAACACAATGTCAATTATTAACCTCCCTAGGACAAACGCACTCAGACATTCATGAATAACTTCAGGCAAGAAGTCTTTTAATCTATTTGCTACAATTTTTGAGATGAGTTTATACATTACATTGCAAAGGCTGATGGGTCAGAATTCATTTGTCCGTATGGGGTTTTAATCTTAGGAATAAGAGCAATGAAGGTCTGATTTATACATTCAGGGGAGGCCCCATTATTAAGAACATCTAGAACAAAAACAATCATATCATAACCGACAATGTGCAAATAGCTTTGAAAGAAAAGAGCGGGCATACCGTCCGACCCCGACGTTATGGTGGGATGCATTTGAGCTAGGGCATGTTTGACCTCTTCCTCTGTATAGGGCTTTAGCGATGCCGAGTTCATCTCCTCTGTGATCCGGGATTTAACCAGTTGTGTCATCGGCATCGTATCCACGCTATCTTGGGACTGGAATAGGCGTTTGAAGTATTGTACAGATACCTCTTCAATTTCTTCCCTCTTCTCTTTGTAATCCCCATTTTCATTCTGTATCCTCATGACTGTATTTCTTATGTTACGTTGGCAAGCTTTTTCAAAAAAGAACTTTGAATTTCTATCCCACTCCTTTAGCCACGTTTGTCTACTCCTTTGGGCCCAAAATAGTTTATAAAATATAATAATACAAGCTAAATATAATAAAATTAGTATTCACTAACAACAAAATAGTTTATATGAAGTAGATGTCCACAAGAGCAATAGTTGATGTCCACTGATTAAATGTTTGGTGTCAACATTGTTGATGAAGTGATTTGAATGTACGAATTTGTTGTGTAGCTGACATTTCACAAGGATTGGTATCCACAGTCATTGTTTAATATCCACAATGGCATTATTTAATATCCACAGATTTGAGTGTGTGCGAATTTATATTATGTATACTGAAATTGTTGATGTCCACAGTGGCATTATTTAATATCCACTGGTGAAAGTGATGATGTCCACACTAACATAATGTGTTTTAAATATACGAATTCGTTATGGTGTTGACGTTTGTTCGAATATTGATCGATTGTTCTTTTGTGGGCAGATGCCATGATAGCCCTGTTAGTTCTAGGAACCCTGGGGATGTGGTAGTTTCGGTGTTGTATGACCTGTCAACCACATACAATGAAGAGTTGAAGGGGTCAAGTCCAGCCCCCTCACATGTAAAGGGAGCTTATCTTGCTATGTGGAGATTAGTGAACTTTAATTCAGAGTCCAAAGCAGTCAAGGATTAGTGAACTTTCTGATTTTTAATTTTAAAATAAAAGCCAGATCGAAAATTAAAAAATTGAAAATAGAAAAAAATATATAATTTTCTACGTTGTAATTGGCCAATTCCCCTACAGTCACTCCCATGGCTCCATTTCGTGTGACCCACAATGATTTCTATTATAATATATAGATTATTATTATTATTATTATTATTATTATTATTATTATAATTATTATAGGCAACAACAAAATAATTATTGTTATTTGCACCAAAATAATTTAATTCAGAGTCCAAAGCAGTCAAGGATTAATGGTACTTTCTGGTTATTTTTTTTAATTTTAAAATAAAATCCATATTGAAAATAAAAAAAATCAAAAATAGAAAAAAATAATTTTCTACATTGTGATTGACCAATTCTCCTACAGTTACTCACGTGGCTCTATTTTGTGGGACCCACAATGATTTCTATTATAATATATAGATTAGTATTATTACTAGACCTCAACCCGTGCGATGGAAGGAGTATATTAAAATAGTTATTTTACAAAATAAAAAATTTAATAGAAATTATAATTGTAATTTAGAAAGATTTTTCCAAAATAATTATAATTACTGATAATTGCATCAAAATAATTTAATTAAACATTTATCTACTTTTTGATTAGTCGTAATCCCTATAACTAATATCTTTCTCCATTAAACGGAACCCACAAACTTTACTATTAATATTATAAGCCTCAACCCGTGCGATGCACGAAGTATATTAAAATAGTTATTTTAAAAATTAAAAAATTTAATAGAAATTATAACTATAATTTAGAATGATTATTTCAAAATAATTATAATTACTGATAGTTGCACCAAAACAAATTAATTCAACATTTATCTACTTTTTTATTAGTTCCAATCCCTACAATTAATATCCTTTCTCCAATAAGCTGGACTCACAAACTTTACTATTAAACTTTACTTTTAAAATTATTATTATTATTATTATTATTATTATTATTATTATTATTCCAAAATAATTATAGTAAATGATAGATGCACCAAAATAATTTAATTCAGCATCTATCTACTTTTTAATTGGTCGAAATCTCTACAATTAGTCTCCATTCTCCATTCAACGAGACCCACAGACTTTACTATTAATATTATATAGATTATTATTATTATTATTATTATTATTATTATTATTATTATTATTCCAAAATAATTATAGTAAATGATAGATGCACCAAAATAATTTAATTTAGCATTACTTTTTGATTGGTCGAAATCCCTACAATTAATCTCATTTCTCCATTCAACAGAACCCACAGACTTTACTATTAATATTATATAGATTATTCAAAAATAATTATAATTACTGATAGTTGCACCAAAATAATTTAATTCAACATTAATCTATATTTTGATTGGTCGAAATCTCTACAATTAATCTTCTTTCTCCATTCAACGGAACCCACAAACTTTACTATTAATATTATATAGATTAAATATTACTCCCTCCGTTCTTTTTTATCTGTCATTTATGGTTTTTTGTGCCAATTTTGAATCAATAATTTCTAATATAAAACTTTTATAGAAAAATATAATATTATACTTTTTTAATAATATTTTTTATTACGAATCTAATGATATCAATTTTGTATGATAAATCATTATACAAATTAAGATATTAACGGTCAAAGTTTTTGCCACAATTCCCTAGGCGACAGATAAAACAAAACGGAGGTAGTATATATTATAGATAACACCAAAACAATGACTAATATTTTCACAAAAATAATTTAATTTAGTATTTATAATTTAGTATTTATCTGCTTTATTATTTGTCAGAATCCATAAAATCCAGGGTTTATTACTCTCTAGTGTTGGGCTTAAGATTTATTTACGATTTGGTACTTTATTTACTCTCTAGTGTTTCCATCAATCAAAATCAATCAAAATAGGCTTTGACCAGAAAAACATTTACAGTCAGGTGTTATTTAGTAGAGCCCAACCTATATGCGTAGGGGCATTCTGGGGAAATCACTATTTAATAAATAAAAGTGCCTTGAGCATAGGGGCATTATGGGGAAATCAATATTTAGTAAAGTGGGCCAATTTTGTAGCGGGAAAACGAAGCTTGTAGTGGAAGATTAATCAAATCTGAAGCAGTATTGTATTCGTTTGGAAGAGCGAAGAGAAGAGCCGTTGAAGCTGAGGGAGGATTGTCTGGTGGAAACCCTAAATTATTCGAGAATGAAATATGTTGATTCCGAATTTCGCGGCAGAAGTGTAGAAAATTCTAATTCCAGTGGAGGAGAAATAGATTAGTGTAAGTTGTTCTTTATATCTGGAATATTTGCTATAGGGTTTATGGTTTTCACGAAATTTTTTTTTTTAGGATGTCATGGTTGGACTTTATAATGTTAATCTGGTAGAATGATAATCGTGTATAATTGTATCGAAAATTGAGGAGGTGAATATGTATGTTTTATTGTGGTGTCGGTTATGGGTTACAATGTTGGAAATGAGGATTTAGATTGGTAATGTAAAGAAAAACGATGTTAGTGTGTTGTGCGGTTTGTTTGAAGTGTATTGTTATATGGTGCAAAAAGATGTTGATTTAAACGAAAAATTTTGATTAACATAGCATGGTCAGCAATAGTAAGTAGTAGATGAATATGTTGTATGTACGTTGTCAGTGTATAATTGCTGTTTCATTTATAAATATTTTGATATATGAATGGTTGTCAATTTACAGTGAAAAATGGGTGATTGTGAAGTACAATTTCGGGTGTTGGAAAAACGTGAAATGCCTATATATGTTCTATATGGTGGTAAAATGGGTAGAGTTGTATATGTTGGTGGTGAGAAGGGATGCATTTGGGTGGATGATACGATGGAGGTAGAAGATGTTGTTAAAATGGTTTCTGAATTGATAGAACAGAACTTAAATGGGATGGACATATTTTATACTTTGAAGTATGATAGGACAATGATGATTCAGTTCTGCAAGGACGGAGACGTGTTAAAAATGTTTAGAGGAAGCGATGGTGTCGGCTATTTATAAGTAACATATCGTTCAACGTTGAATGATGACGTTTCGGAGTCGCAGGCTGTGGAAATCAGAGGGGACAGACATGCTGCTATATGCATGGAAACTGAGTGTGATGTAGTGGAGGCTGGAACGTCAAAGGAGGCTGAAACAGTCAATGCAAATCATGTGAATAGGTAAGTGTACCATCGCATAATGCATTGTGTTTGTTGAAAGTATTAAATGTTGATGTCTGTGATGTTGTATTTTGTTTGAATTTGTAGGGAAAAAAATGGAAAGTTGGTAAAGGAATTTGATCAATTGAAAGACGTTAAACATGTTGGCTATACAGATGAGCATCCAGTGTGGGAGGAATGTTATGATAGTGATATGGATGAGATGGCAGAGGAACGGGAGAATGACGGTGGATGCTTGATATGGCCGAAGACAGGTGGAAATTGTGAGGCATACAACACCCGAATGTGTGGTTGGAAAAATGAGTTGACAAGGAAAGGGCAGTTGTTCCCTAGTCAAGAAGCTTTCCGAGAAAGTGTATTCAAATACTGTTTGGCACATAGGTTTGGGTATAGGTTTGAACGTAACTGCCGATAGAGGATCGTTATTCGGTGTGTTGCTGATTGTTGTCCGTTTTTTGTATGTGCTAGGGGTAGTGCAAAAAACCCAGGCATGTATGTTAAGGAATTTAATGGTGAGCATGAGCACACCGCTGGGGATGAGTGCAACATGGGGATGTGGAAGATGAAACGATTGAGGACATCTATGTTAGGGTCATTGATGGATGAGGATGTCCCCGGATTACTCCCCGGCTTCAATACTGAAGGATGTTATGCTGGAGTTTGGTATTAAAGCTACATACTAGCAGTGTTGGCGGGCGAGGGAGTATGTTCGAATGTTAGCTGTTGGGAACGCTGAAGACCAGTACAAGCTACTTCCGTGGTTATGTGCATCCATCAGGAAAGCGAACAAAGGCTCTTATGCATTTGTTGAGGTTGATGGGAATCTGTTCAGCCGGATGTTTGTTTCTTACTCCCCATCTGTGGAGGCTTTTGTTACTTGTTGTAGAAAAATTTTGTTCGTTGATGGAACCCATCTCAGTGGCCCATATGGTGGCACATTGCTGTCTGCAGTTGCATTGGATGCAGACAACCATCTGTTTGACATTGCATATGCTGTTGTGGGTGGGGAGGACGATAACAACTGGGACTGGTTCTTGAGGAATCTTAGAGAGTGTATTGGGCACACTGACACGTTTGTAATGACTGACAGGCATGGATCTATACTGAAATATGTGCCTAAATATTTTGGGAAAGATTTCCACTCTTATTGCCTAAGACATTTGACCGAGAACTTTTGTCAGTTTATCTCGAAGAAAGGAGAGCGGACGACAGCCGGTAAGGAGAAGGCAAAGGAGATGCTGTCTAGAATAGCTTATGCGACCACAGATGAGGGTTACAATGCTGGTAAGTTTCAGATGTGCACTAATAATGTGAAGATGTCAATAAAATGATTATATGTGATGGTTAATGATGGAACTTGTTGTTTTAAATTTGAAGGGATGGAGAAGTTACGTGCATGTAATCCTTTGTATTCAAAATGGGTTGAGGAGAACGAACCGGCTCAATGGGCGCAAAGAAAATTCAAGAAGGACCGTTGGGGAAGACTGAACAACAACCCAATTGAAAGCTGGAATAATTGGATGAAAGGTCTGAGAAACATGCACATTCCATGGCTATTGTCTGGTCATTTACAAAAGGTTGGCCACAAGTATGAGAGGAGGAACGAAGAACTGAACGGGTGGAAAACAGTTGTTGGTCCTAGAATTGATGACAAGTTGAAGGACACAATTGCAAAATCTGATTCAGTCAGCCGTGTTCAATCGTTGTCTTCTATCAGAGGTGAATATTGTGTTGACATGTCCAACAGCAGGAGGGTTGTTGTCAACATAAAGTCGCGGACATGCACATGTCAGTGGTTCCAGCTAATAGGGTTGCCTTGTGTACATGCTATGGCTGTGATTCGAAGGGCTGGGCTTCCATTGTATGATTTTTTTAGTGATTATTACAAGAAGAATACATAGACAATGATGTATGTGGCAGGGATACAACCCATGGTCAGTGACGGATTTCCCTCAGTGGATGCTGCTACAGGGAAAGTGGTGCGGGGGGGGGGGGGGGGATGACCTTGATGAAGGATTTTGTAGGGAAATACTTCCCCCAAAGAATCCAAGGCAAGCCGGTCGTCCTTGAAAGAGAAGGCATGAGTCTCAGATCCAAAATAAGATGAAGCATCGTTGCTCAAACTGCCATCGTACTGGTCATCATAGGAACACTTGTACCGAGACAAGGGTTCACATGTATGCAGATGTCCACGGCGGACAACAGCTTGTCGATGATGAATTTGTTAACAGAGACCAATAGTAATTTGTTCCTGCATTGTGTGTACTAGATGTTGACATTATTATGCTAACCGATGACCTTTCAATGATGATTTTTATTGAGACAAAGGAACACAAGGAAATGTTACATTATTTTGTGTCATATGTCAAATTTTCTGTGTGTTTCATATTTCAGGGATATCGGATAATGAAGATGTACCAAAGGTTGTTAACAAAAATTGCAGAAAAAGTTTATTAATATTTCAATAACATTCATGGATTGTGGGCTCAACATTTGCTGAATGTGGTAACCTAGGACAAGGTCGGCGTTGGCAAAAGAGGGCCCAAACTATGTACAATTTATTTTGTATTTGTGTTTGGGCCTAAGAGGGAAGAAGATGTATGTATGTAATGGCCCAACAACTTCCTTTCCCATATGACGGTTTCAATGATTGGCATTGGTGGTTATCTTTAACCTTTAAAATTAGGAACCCTACTTTAATGCTTTAAGTTATGAACAAGGAGAGTGCCATCTACCCAACAACCACATTAATTGAGGGATCTTGAATGACATGAACGACCAACTTGTCTATAAAGTTATTCAACTTGAAGTAGAAGCAGATTTCAAAACTTGGTTGACTTTCCATTATCTTAGCTTTGTCAAGTGAAATGAATCATCCACGGTGCTCATGTGGTGTTGAAGCTGTGTTAGTAGAGTCAGGTGGTCTTTACAGGCGTCGATATGCAAAATGTCCAAAAACGGTAAACCATGCAAAATATTTGTGGCCAATTTATGGGCAATGAGAGGAACTAATTACATACTAAATGCTGCTTAATTTTGATGCAGGGTGAACATGCATGCAATTATTATGCACCATATGATCCCCCTTACACTAATAGATCAATGGAGGTGATTGAAGAGCTGGACAGTCAGATGCGGGAAATTCAAGAAACTATTCGTTATGAGCAGCGGGAGAATAGGTATAACACTGACATTGGTGTTCAACGAATGGAAGCTGCAGCAAGAAGGGTTGCTTCAGCTAAGAGGAAGGTGCGACGTATCGTCAGTTTGTTCATTGTCGATTGTTCTGATGTGTATTTCTTAAAATCCCAGGATGTCTGGATTATGAACCATGTTTGTTTCAGGTTCATGGCATTAGTGTATCATGTTTAATTTAAGAATATGAATTTAGGGTTTGAATTCTCAGTACTTCAAGAACGTTGTACTATATCTACTATGGTTGATCGTTTCCTTGCATGGTGGGTGCTTTCCATATTTGAGTTCATCTTCAATGTCATTCTATTAGGAAGATTCAATCGTTATCTACCATAATATATTCTGAAATAATATACAATATAATCTATACATATCATTTACAATATATGTCGGGATTATTTAACAGATTTTGAAGATAGTTCCCTAATTTTTTGTTCATCCAAACAAAACTCTCTG
This sequence comes from Portulaca oleracea, assembly GCA_029582165.1. Taxonomy (NCBI): domain Eukaryota; kingdom Viridiplantae; phylum Streptophyta; class Magnoliopsida; order Caryophyllales; family Portulacaceae; genus Portulaca; species Portulaca oleracea. The sequence goes on along the minus strand of CM055885.1, from coordinate 2,433,074 downwards.
GACATACCATTAAGGTTAAATATATGGTTTAGGGTTTAAACTAATTGGAAACACGGATTATGGTTTCAATTAAATTCATAATGCTGATGTCATGGTGTTTAGGGTTTTGTTGGTAGCCCATAGGGGCTATGATGCAAACATAAAGGAGTCAACATTGACACCGATGAAAAGTAAACACACAACATGTTCATGTTTATGTACTGTATTGTTTTGGGCTTAGCTACAATGAAGTTCACCTTCTCCTATCCCATAGTTAGAACATAACCTTTGCATAATGAAATAGGTTGGTTACTACTAAAGTAGAAATGCATATGTTATGCTTTATGGCTATCAAGGATGTAGGGTTGACGATGGTAAGATGAAGGAGTTAACATGGATAACATTATTCATTAACAAATGAGAAGTGCATGGGATGCAACTTATGTCTTCGTTAACCACTTTTATTATGTGGGTTTATGCAGTACATAGTTTAGTGAGTTGTGATATAAGTAACACTTACAACATAAAGTATGGACAAGGATACTTGGTTAATATTAGTACTTTAGTTAAAAGATCATAATGAATGCATTAGGGTTTTATTGATATGACAATCAACCACCTGTTTAGTTGGGTTCAAAACTCCACATTCAATGCGACTATAAATGCTGGGTTTAATGCAAAACCTATTTTCCCTTGGACGTTACTTCTTTAAATACCCCAGTTACCCAACCGTTTTGTCAACCACTGAACAACAACTTGTTTTTTGCATTACAATGAGTTGAATTTCTTGTAGGAAACCCTAAAACCATACACACAAACTCATGATGACGAGCGACAGTTCACAAAGCACATTCGGAAGGTGTGGCTATTACGAAAGTTTTTCTGAGTCAGATATTGAAGATGTTGATCTATTAGATCCAGTCATCTGATGCAACCATGGTATGGAGTGCGTCCTTGAGAGTATTGAAGCTGAATATGGTCGCCGATATTACGTGTGTCCCATGGAGGTTAGTAAGCGTTTTTTTAACTGTATTTATATCACTGGGCATCTCTTGTATTTTTTATGATCAGATTAAAGCTATTTTGCATTGTCATTGTGTTAGTCAACCTATCAACTTCCGCTTTGTTTAGAATGACACGGTGATTCAACAATGGGACAAAGGTGTGTTAGGGATATTATTATGAGTTCATCGGTTATGTATTATGTCACTCAACATATGATCAACTTCTACAGGGACCTGGTAGATGTGGCTGCATGATGCCTTACGAGCCAGAATTCACTCCTAGGTCCATAGAGGTCATTGAAGATTACAGGATGGAGATAGAAACTCTGAATGCTAGTGTCGAAAGAATGCGAACGACCGAAAACCTAAGTATGTTAACTCAGCGTGACATTCTAAACAAAGCGGAAGGTGAACTTGGAAGACTTACAACGTTGCTGAAGTTGTTGGTGGTAGTCCTGTTTATTTTGATGTCATACATTGTATCCGCAATTATGAAGGCGTACTAGTGTAACTACATGAACCTAACTACTGGTTGCACCTGATATTAGTTAAAAAATGACACTCATGTCAAACCATTTCCGGGGTTTATTTTGTTATAAGGTTTTAGTTGTTTTAAGTGTCAATGTGGTAAGTGAAGTGCTTGCAACTTTGTTAATGGGTCACAATTAGTAGTTGTAAGTTAATCTCCATGAACCTTAGTACTGTATCTCATTTCACATTTTACAGTTGGTTTTTCAACTTCAACCGTAACAATGAGTGACTCAGATACTATCAAATGAAACTTTTGTTCCCATGTTAAGTGCATTAAATTGTAAATAACTTTTCTTAACCACATATTGCATTAAATATCGTCCACTATGTGGTGCATGCTATCAAATTTAAAATGCAAACATATCCCTATGACATCCCCCACAAGAAACATTAATTAAATATGGTTTGACATGGTTTACACTGATTGCATTTTTCCCATGCAAGCCGATTAGGCGGCAAACCCATTACGCTAGGACAAAAGTGATAATGATTGCATAAATTTGGCGGGAACATTGGCGCCAATATTAACTGGCACTATGCTATACATATACAACCATCAATATTAACCAAGTTAATGCCACCCACTATCAACCAGAAACACAACTATAACCCATCCAAAATTAATTGCCTTGATTTAATTCCTGTCAAATGTGGGAGATGACTTTCCAAATGCCGAATAGCCTATCAATCCGAGTTGATAACGACGGTGTAATCACATGTGACTGTCGCTTACCAGTCCAATTAAGCATTTCACCACATGACGAACTCCGGCTTCATTCAAAATGCGCATCAGCAAGTTTGACAACAATTTTATAGTAACAACTTGGCACAATTAACTCATGCTTCTAATCTCCCTCATTATCGTTTGTCCAATATCAATTAATGTGCGGTTTTAAATTTTATGAATTGCAGGGAACATGTGGACATTTCATGTGGGTTGGCGGTGAAGCAACTAGATCGGACCGTATTTTTCTGAAGTTACTCCTACGTGATAATATGGAACTCAAATCACAACTGAACTTAAGTAAGGGTGACGTTATGGCTCTTGAATTTCAAGTTAACAAGAAGTGGACGACATCCGTGAAGTTTGCTTTCTACAACCAACTGTTCATAATGGGGTCGACTGTGGCGTGGATGGTTAGGATGTTTACCAGGTTATTTGGGGTGACAAAGAAGAAAGTTTAAGTGGTATATCCCAAGTGGAGCCTTCAAGATTACCCTAACTATAGATTGAACTTATTGTGTCCATGTGGTTTTTTGTATATTAGGGTTCCACTTGATGGTTTTTTGTGAACAGTTCGGTTATGGTATTAGTATGTCTGTCAATAGCCCTTGTTTTGTTTGGCCACATCATGCAAGTTGTATCATTATTTCCAAATACGGTGGAACTTGCAATATGTGACCACTTGGTATTGGGGTAAACATATGTATCTGTTCAATGAACATAATATGTGTATTGTAGTTGAATGTTTACTTTGTATGTCGTTACGACTTAATGATATTGATAACAATATCATATGTTTATTATCTGTTAATGTAATATGGTAAATTTTCTGTCCACATTTAAAATGATAAAAAAATATTGATTATTACAGATACACATATAATACTACGTCATCCAGTATAACTTTTCTAGTATGCATGTATATGATGGGACATTCGCAAATGCAGATCAAGTGGCACTTGCAGCCAAGTGCATATCTTTTCCCTAAACCCTAAACGATTCATTACTCCCTGAAATTGTAATTATTTTTCACCTTAAAATAATATTTTTTAGGGTTTAGGCAACTGTTCATCATCCAATCTACGGTTATATATTCACTTGTTTACCAATGAACTTATCACTCCCAATCCCCAGTACGCCCCTTCCCTAAACTTGTTCACTTGTTTACCTCTAAAATTCATCTTCTGTTCAGCCATGGCAACAGTTGCTCAAGAAACCCAAACTAATGGCCATCTCAAACCAATGTCATTCTTAACGTTCGATTGGCGACTTTAGGCCCCTTCCCTGAACGAAGACCATGTTCAGAAGGATGCCGAAGAAAAGGGTGATCCTCACCTCTTACTGGAGAGGTTCTACGATAAAGTTTTTCAAGAAGCTAAGCGACACAAGTTGCTTGAAGAAGGTTCGGTGGTCGACGATATACTCATTCGAATCCATGGGAGAGAGTGGGTTTTCTTGATGGGTGGTTTGAATGGCTTAAGTACCCATTATTACTTGCTCAACTTGATAATCTCCCAGATTTCACCCCAACCAGGGACCTATTCCATATGTTCTTCGACTGGGCAGCCATCTGCCCCCATTTTGATCATGACATTTACAACGCCATAGCAGTCGGGAACAACAAACCTTGGATTCTCCAGATGATGTTCTACATCAAAACAATTGGTCACGGTCTTCGCCATAGGGTGTTGACCAAAGAAAGTGCAGAGGAATTGGCGACAAAATCTGCCAACTATGATTTTCGGCCTGTTGAACTGTGGATTCTAAACGCTAAGCAGGCCCTAAAGGCAGCAAGCATGAACCATTAACTGTTGTTGCTTGTGTATGCTTTGTTTTCATGTGTAAATGATATGGGGTGATTGACTCTTGTACTTTTAATTTCGTCTGTCCTAATTTAAGATGATGTATTGCACTGTATGGTGAAATACTTAATGTATAGGTCTTTGACATGGTTCACCCTGTTATGTGATGCATGAATTTATGTTACTATCTGTACGTTTTTCCAATGGTTCATATAATGGTTTAGGGTTATGAATGTAGGCCATCTGGGTTTCTGGGTTAACTTGGAGCAATGAAGATGGACTTTAACCAATATTAACCTTGAAGAAGTCCATGTTAACCCAGTCATTTCTGGGTTCACTACGCCTTCCATCGTGGTTTGCACAATGAAATGTGTAAGCTACTAAAATTAACGGTTTAGGGTTATGAATGTAGGGTAATGTATGCCATCTGGGTTGCTGGGTTAACTTGGAGCACTGAACATGAACTTAAATGAATGTTGACCCTGAAGTAGTCCATGTTAGCCAAGTTGTTTCTGGGTTAACCACACCTTTTACATTGGTTTGCTCAAATGGAATGTGTTACCAACAACATTAACGTTATAGGGTTATCAATGCAGGCCATCGGGTGTCTGGGTTAACTTTGAGCACTGAACATGAACTTTAATGAATGTTAACCACGATGAAGTACATGTTAACCAAGTCATTTCTGGGTTAACTACGCCTTTTATCGTGGTATGGTTAATGGATGTAGGCCATGTGGGTTTGTGGGTTTAGTTGAAGCACTCAACATGAACTTAAACGTTTGTTAACCCGGAAGAAGACCATGTTAATGAAGTCATGTCTGGGTTCACTACGCCTTTCATCTTGGTTTACACAATGATATTTGTAACCAGGTAAATTAACGTTGTAGGGTTATGAATGTACACCGTCTTGGTTTATGCGGTTACTTCGAGTAGTCAGCATGAACTGTAATGAATGTTAACCATCAAGAGGTCCACATTAACCAAGTCATGTATGGGTTCACTACGCCTTTCAATATTGGTATGCACAATCCAAACGTGTAAGTAACTAAATTAAACGTTTTAGGGTTATCACTTATCAATGTACGCCATATGGGTTTCTGGGTTAAGTGGAAGCACTGAACATGATCTTCAACGGATGTTAACCGGGAAAAACACCATGTTAATCAATTCAATTATGGGATAACTACGCCTTTCATCTTGGTAAGGTCAATGAAATATGTTAGCAAATAAAATAACGTTTTTTAGGTTATGAATGTATGGCATATGGGTTTCCGTGTTAAGTCGAAGCACTCAACATGAACTGAAACGTCTGTTAACCCGGAATAAGACCATGTTAACCACGTCATGTCTGGGTTAACTACGTAATTTGGCTACATTCATAATCCTTCAATTGTAAAAGTTGAAGTCAAAAATTAACAGCAAATGTTATTTATTTAATAAAAATATTCGTCCAAGAATCGTAAAGATTGGAGAGGAAGCGTGCTGTTGAACCAAAGTAATGATGACGCTTCATTATTTTATGGAACCATGCAAAGGTTGTATTGTCAAATCAACCCATGCCATCAAATATCTGCAACAGGCCTATCTAATCAACAATGGAGAAGCATTGCAATCGGCGACTCCAAGTCCAATGTCGATGGTTGCCATGATATGCGCAATAAATAATATTTATTTATTAAAGATGAGTTTTGCATTTATTTATAAGTTAAAAATAAATATTTGTATGAAGTAATTTTGACCTCCTTTTTGTGAATGAAGTTCCAAACAGTTAACTGATGACGTCCCAAATTAATTGATGAACACATAAACCATTGATAATTAAAAAATAAATTGTTAATATCTTTAATGGTGGAATAACCAGGAAACAACTACTTTTTTCAACAGACAAACATACTTAAACAGTCAATTAATTTGTTACATATAATATTGGAAATTTTCATGATAGCAATATTTGTCCCTAACGTATTGGTTGAAAAAATTCTGACACTGATTTCACAGTTTCCAAAGATGACAGTTAATAGGGTAAATTCTACATGAAGTACGAAAGCCTGTTTTGGTACAACCTAAGGAAAAAAATGCAAATTGACACAAACAAGATTGCTGCATCGTTCTATTCATCATGATAGGTTCAGAGAACTTAAATTAAACCAAATCTGGAAGAAAATGTTGAACATAGTCAAAGTTTACCCACATTTCTGAACGTCACAATCAAAGTGGCTAAATGGGATTAGCATAGTACATTCAATTACATCTTCTAATTCCAGACAAATATAACAAAATCTCCCTGTCATTGTTCGCCTGCTTCCCGGGGTTATGTAAGAGCATCAGTGGACATTGAAGTTTGTCACAGGATCCCCTACAAGTTTTAAAAAAAATATACATATATTTATGGTTATTACAGAGAAATATTGAACTTCAAATTGATTAACAGTTAAACCTCATTTACCTTAACAACAAAGCAAACCTCTGTGTCATCTGAAACAGTCACCGCAACATATACTTTTGCCGGATCCAAAATTATTGCCACACCACCCACAAATCCAATCGCATTCACATAATAGAAGTCAATACTTTTAATACTACTTAATAATTCAACTACGTTGGAACCACTAACCCTTGTTTCAGTTGGTATGATGACAGATGCTTCACTTTGCTGCATAATAGTGTGCAAGTTAGGCCTAAAAGATGCACGTGCCAGACCTCTTCAATTCCATACGAAAATTGGAACTTGGGAACAATAAATCCGGCGTTTATCCTTTGGTAAATCGCCAGATGAAGGAACCATTTTGCCTCTGACATTGTACACTACACCATTAAGTTGCTCATTGGGGATGAGGGAAATTCCAAACTCACCCATACTACGGCCAGGTGGGAGATAGAACATGTATGTGTTGTCTATCTATCCATTGTAGTTAACTTCCTAGTAGGAAGAATTAAGTGTCATCTTCAAATGAGGAATATATACGACCATTGGGACTGGATCAATATTAAACGCTTCCACCATGGCCTGTTCCTCAAAAACATGTTCTAGCCGGAAGCACCGCCGGCCATCCTCTAAACAGGCCTCTGTTATGGACGAAGACCACTTCTCATTGAATTCAATAACAAGTGGTATTTGACCAGGCACAATTCTACCAGAAGGCAACTGACATTTAAGATTGATAAACCTTTCCCGATCTGAATCACAGAAATCAGACCGAAAGCGACATGGAAAATCCATAAATACTTTGAACATTAAATTGTCAAGTGGGTGAAATGTAGAACCTACAACCCACCCAACTGAGATGTATGTATGATTTTGTGGTACCTCCATAATGTATCAAGAAAGAGTGGTGGTTTTCTAATGTTTTGTGTCAACAGGTACATATTAAAAGGAGGAACCATATGGTCCAGTTGGAATGGTATGTCAGCAAAGTCAACAGCATTGCATGACCTCCACGTGTTAGTTTCCGGAAAGTCAATCTGTTTAATTTAGTATCAGGTTCATTTCGTTATGATCATAAAATATTTTCAGTTGCTAACTATATTATGTGAAAATAAAGTGTTTAATTAACACGCATAATTATCAGTTTATTGTAATATAAATTTAAACGTCAATCAATTTAAACTCCCCCAAAAAAACCCCAATTGATGGGACTGTCATAATGCATGTCATTTCATGCACAACATGTGTCACACCCATCCCTATTCCTACCCTATCGTTACTTTCTTCTGGAACAATTCCTTCAGAAGTTATCCATAATATATCATTTTCAATGGTTTATATTCTGATTTTTACTTAACCCTAAACCTTCAGTGCTTTATAAATACCGAAAAACAATAGTGAGTATGAATCAGAATTGTTCCCTATCCTCTTCATCAATGGCAAACCAAAATTCCAGCGCGTCTCGTACCGGTGTTCATCAAATCCAAATGAATGGTCATGTCAAACCAATGTCACTCCTACCATTTGACTGGCGCCTATACGCCCCTTCCCTAAACGAAGACCATACAGCGGAGGATGCCGAAAACATGGGTGATCCTTACCACCTCTTGATAATGTTTTATGAACATGTTGTCTCACAAGCCCGCAAACACAAGTTGGTGGAAGAGGGACCAATTCTCGATGATATTATTTTTCGTATACATGGACGACATCGGGTGTACATGAGAGGTTGGTTTGAAGGGTTGAGGCTACCATTATTACTTGCTCAACTGGAATTTGAAATTGACTGGGATCCGATATGGCCGCCGAAGCCGCTTTTGAGTGACTGGGCATCAATATGCCCCCATTTCAATTTGTCCACTTTCAACAACATAACTGTGAGGATCAATAGAGGTTGGATTGTTGAGATAATGTTCGTCATCAGAACACTCGGAGTGGCTCTTCGGCTTAAGTTGGTCACACATGATTCTGCACAGGACATGGCAACTAAAGTCGCCAACGGTGACTTCTACCGTGCTGACATTTGGATTGACAACATTAAGCGTGTCCTACAGGAGGCAGTCATGAACCATTGAATGTTTTAAAAATGTTTGTCATCATGTTTTTCTTCGGTTTAAAGCGAATGGATTTTATTACGTTATGTTATGTATGTTGAACTTCTTTATGTTTGGATTATGTATGGATTTGGTATGTACTAACTACTTTTATTAATAACAATTGATTTCCCAATATATGAAGCGTTTTGTTCTATAATTTGACACCAAAATTTGTCCTATCTGTCAATTGTTCTGCATTGTAACTAACGTTATAACCCAGAAGAACTTCATGTTAATCAGGATATGCCTTGATAAACAGCATGATTCTTCTTGGTTAACCTTGAATGAATATGACCCACTGATAACTAAACCCTTAACATACAGTTTTCAATAGTGAATTTGTTTGGTTAGGTATTGCAACACATTTAAATAAGGGGAAGATGCTAACATGTAGTACTAAACATGGACAACTTCTACTGTTAACTGGAAAAAAAATATATTTTACAGGTAATACAAATAAAAAGATTATGAATGATGTTTGCTAATTTACCGGAATAAAAATGATTATCAGTTTTCAGCAAATGCATATCATATATTTTTACAGATAAAACAAAAGTAAATTCATTAACAGGAAAATCACTGCAAAGAACAAAAAATTATAAATAAAAAAGAATCAAAACGAATGAAAAATTTCTTGGTTAATTTGGTGGAGGTATAATGTTGGATGGGTGACCTTCAAATAGTGACGATAAACCCTAAAGAACTGAAACAAAACAAAAACAATTAATTGATCAAAATGAAGTAATAAATTATGTGTCAGGCGGTGGGGCCCTCACAGTGACGTGATGACTCTATTCCCAATTAGGGGCAAAGATAATTTTTTCTTGTTTTAGGGTTTTGGGTTAGTCCTAGTATCTAATTGACCAATTTCCCAAGACATTTCCGATATTAACTCCAAAAACCGTCGACTACTTTATGTATGGGGTTGTATTATGTGTAAAATGATTTTGATTTTTTTTTTGTTTATTACTTTCTGCAAATGAAGCACTACTTAATTGTTAAATGCAACATGTTTAATGTCACTCATTTTCCAGATCCCCTCTATATAACGACCCTTCCACTCCAAATCCTGCCAACACATTAACCAGTGTAACCAATTTCATTCCATACCCCAACACCCCTTCCTTTCCTTCACCCTAAACACAAACCAGCTCCTTGCAACCAACAAAAAAATGAACAATTTTCCTTATGATTGGAGGATGTATGCCCCATTGCTGGACGAAAAATGGGTGAAGGAAGAGGCGAAAAATATGAACGATCACCTGTTCATGGTAGACATGTTCTACTCAGACCACATTAATGAAGCCCATAAATTCAACCTCATTAATGACACAATCGCCGGAGACATGACGAACGTCCTGTTCAGGAGGGAGTGGGAAGTACTGTATGAGTTTTTCATGGGTGTGAAATTTCAACTTCTAAAGTGCCAACTGGAATCCCTCCCAGATTATGAACCACCGACATCGCCATTGCCACTACCGGATGACTGGGATTTAATTTGTCCCATGTTCGACCGGTACAGATTTGAAAGCATTGCAAATGATGTTGGAAAACCTTGGATAGTTCCGATGATGTTTCTCATTTATCGCTGGCGACATGACTCGCTGGGATGCTCAGTCATGCAGCCGCGGAAGAGATGGCCACTTGTGTTGCAGACTACAAGTTCAACACCGCCCAATGGTGGGTGCAGAACAGAAAGTGGTCACTGAAATAAGCCAACAACGTCGATCTTTAAGGGGAATCCAAGGTGTGACGAGGTGTTTTGGTGGTTCGTACATGGAGGCGGCGGTAACTTTTGCTCACAGTGTTGGTGGTTAATATTTTGCTGTCAGTGTTTCTAGGTTAATATTCACTTTTGCCCTTGTATGTAGTTTGTATGTTGCATATTTTGTTGGAACATATAATTATCAATGCTATCAACTAATATGGTACTACAGAAATTATGTAAGTATTTTTTTCTGTGAAATAAAATGATTAGTATTATCTTGTTTTGGTACTGTTTAAATTAACATTCACATGCGTAAGTAGACTAGAAAATAATCAAAATGCTTTGTCGTTCTGAAGAAAACCTCACATATTAACTGGATTATGATAAATATTGTGTTGTTTGTTTAGAAGCCATACTTTGGTGTCACGTATTTGATATACTTTGTTGTTCACTTTTCACAATTGGAACCCTACAAATTACGAAAATAAATTACATCACAACACATGTTTCCCCTTCCCTATTAATGCAAACAATTACGTTTCCCCTTCCCTATTAATGCCAACAATTACAACTTATCTTGTTTTCGTACTATTTAAATTAACACATGTTGTAGTTAAATAAGTACGAAACAAAATAGTAAATTATATGTTGAAAATACGGTTGGTTGAAAGAAACCCCAATGAAACCCTTATAATAATGGATGGCTTACCCACATAAGTTGCTCGGTTAACCCTGTAGTTACCAGATTAACTTCGTTTTCTTCGTGGTTCACGTTCGTTCAAGTTTAGGGTCAGTGCTCCAAGTTAAGTGCTTCAACTAAACCCAGAAACCAAAATGGGCTACATTCATTCAGCACACCAAGATAAAAGGCATAGTTAACCCAGAAATAGCTTGGTTAACATGTACTTCTTCGTGGTTAACGTTCGTTCAAGTTCATCTTCAGTGCTCCAAGTTGACCCAGATGCCGTACATTGATAACCCTAAAACGTTTAATTTTGTTGGTTACACATTTGATTATGTATACCAACATGAAACCCTAAACCCTAACCTAGACATGAGTTGGTTAACATGGTTTTTTTCCAGGTTAACATGCGTTGTAGTTTATGTTCAGTGCTCCAAGTTAACCCAGGTGGCATACATTGATAACAAAAAAACGTTAATTTACCTGCAAACACATTTCATTGTGCATACCAACATGAAAGGCGTAGTGAACCCAGACATTAATTGGTTAACATGGTCGTTTTGATGGTTAACAGCTGTTTAAGTTCATGTTAAGTGCTTCAACTAAACCCAGAAACCAAAATGGGCTACATTCATTCAACACACCAAGATAAAAGGCATAGTTAACCCAGAAATAGCTTGGTTAACATGTACTTCTTCGTGGTTAACGTTCGTTCAAGTTCATGTTCAGTGCTCCAAGTTGACCCAGATGTCGTACATTGATAACCCTAAAATGTTTAATTTTGTTGGTTACACATTTGATTATTCATACCAACATGAAATGCGGCGTTAAGCCATACATGTGTTGGTTAACATGGTTTCTTTCCGGGTTAACATGCGTTGTTGTTCATGTTCAGTGCTCCAAGTTAAACCAGAAACCCACGTGTTATGGTTTACGTGTTACGGTTAATAATCCGAAATCACTACTTACATTATACCATGGTACTTAATTACTAACGAAGCATAATAATGGAACCAAACCATGTTAAATTATTAATGGGCCTCATTACATGGGCTGGCATTCAAACCAAACTCAATGTAATGACTTTGAGTTAATTGTTGTAATAATTCGTATACTAGTAAAATCAGCCCAAAAATTTGGGCCACTATTAATGAGCCCAACCACGCTTTTTTGCATGTGTACCAGTTACATTCCCAACGCCTACAATTTCTAACCCAAACATATGATAGTAGCACTTATTGGTTACATTATTGACAGTTTTAGCATGCAAGCACATGTACACCCTAAACACACTTCATCGACGAACAACAATATACTTAACATTCTTGCAACGAATTTTAATCTTCTGCTCTTATAAATGTGTCGTTCATAATATACAACAAATATGACATTACACAAAGATCTTCCATACAGTATCAGGTGCATACGTATTACATACATGAGCTCAATGTCTAACAGTCAACCCTCTAATATACATTACGTAAACATCCGCTTACATAATTTCATGTAATCTACATCCACCCAGGAAGTGAAATATCTATGACTCCATGTTTCACCCTGTTTGTTCTGGAATTGAAGTCCCGTGTGGGAAATGAAGTATCTTCCCCTTCAATATTGACAACAAGCATTTGTCACGATACAGGTCGACATAATCTTGACAGAATTCAACTGTCTCTCCACGAATTGTCAATAGATCCATTCACCCCATGATGAACACCCCACAGTCATGGCCATTGTACATGACGTTGTAGACACGTATATTAGTATGTTATGTACCTATAAATAGTTACCTAAACTATACACATTAACATACTTACTTTCCTTGCTCCTTGCATGGCCCATTTATGACTTCTCACTCGTCCGCATTGTCCTTCACTCCAACGTCATTCATACCCCGTGCCATCATTTTTTTCTGGTTGGAAACTCAACACCGGTTAAAAATGGTTTCATTAACAACTTCAATCTGCCAATAATATGATACACTACATACCGTCAATTCGTAAACTTTCATTGTCTCGTCATCCCTGTGTGGGGGTAATGAGTCAAAAAGTATGAACTTGTCATCCACAAGGTCCGCCACTAACATGAAATAATGGCACCTGCGTTCATCATACATCATTTGGACAACCTGCAACCATAACCATTTCATCAGTTTACGTTTATATATCATGAGTTGTGCAATAATCACCGACACTTACATATCTCAGGGTGTTCAAACTCTGACTCTGCTTCTCCTTTTCTAAAGTTCTACTTATGCATGCCTCAGCAGCAGTATCTACCCCCTCCTTGTTCTGTACGTCAAATAACCAACCCCTTTAATCAGTTGGAAATAACTTGGAAAATTATCATGTTAAACATTTAAGGGAAAGGAAACCACTTACAACTTTTGCTAAAATCGGGAAGATTGCCCGCCAACTCATGTCAGGGTACTCGATTGCCCGATTCAACAATAGCGTTGTGTAATGCTGGAGGACAGTGTTGGATATGTTGTACTGGCCCGGTTTCGATGTAGCTCCACGACGGGTCACTTTCAACAACAATCCCCTCATCCACTCCCCCTCCATCGGCCATCCCTGACACTCAGGAATAACATTCGACCTGCATTCAACGTAAAATTCTTTACCATCATTCCAATTTCCCACTATAACATATTGTCATTCTAAAGCACCTTACCATTCTGCACTTCCTGACTTTAACGCCTTGAACCTACCCCTCACCGTTTCTAACAATGACTCCTCATCATTGGAAAGGGGTCCTTGAGGTAACTCATAACATCCTGCAAATGTATGTAACAATAATACGTTAACTTAAACACTTAAACGTTGTCAAAAGTAAAGTAAATTTAGTGATGGCAATACCTCAGCCGACATCCACTTCTGAGTTCGACCAATGACTGCTTCTTCAGGGTTATCTCGTGGAGGACACGTGGTTTTGTTGACCTCAAGTCTCAGGACAGTGGAATTCTAACAAGTCTCAACTATGACATCGCCACTGGACAGTACATACGCTTGCCTCCTTGTTTCCCAGCGACCCAAGGAGATTTGTTCAACAGTCCAACTTTCTTCTTCCTCGGCCTTCCTTTGACATTCTTAGCAATGCATGACCCACTACTGCCACGAATTGGTTCTGCGATGTCTTCGGGGCAACTGCCACTTGCCACCAATCCTATGACAACCTCTGCATCCACATACTCAATGTCACGTTCAGGGGAGTCACACATTGCAACTTCTGTTTCATTCTCACTCACACTTCTCAAAATGTCATCCGCATTTGCTGAAGATTGGCATCCATGTTTCACAGATTCATCCAGCCCAGGTGTCTCATCCCTGCCAGACCTAACCCTTCTTTCCATCTCCAAATACTTTGCCTTCCAATACTCTTTCCTACCTTCAAGGCCCGAGTTCCTCTCTTCAAGTTCAACAATCCGCCTCTGTAGGTTTTCAAAACGTATCTCAACGAGCTCCCCTGCCTATGTTAAGTTAAAGTAATCTCAGCACAAAATAATAGTCATTACCAATGATTACTACTAAACATATTTTTCGCTTCTTAACTTCATGTTAATGTCCAATAAAACTAAAAGTTGAACTCTACTTGAATATCGAACAAATACATGTTACAAATTAATCGATTCTCACGTAGCCATTACCTCCAAATCATTAACGTATTTCTTGTAGGCTTCTGTACTTGTCATTGCATAAACTACTTCAATGCTACTCTCATAAACAGTCACAACAAGTACTTTGCTCACCTGCATTCAGCACATACACATGTTCACTTTATTCAAATTGTCCTTAGTAATGGCTCAACTAATTTAACAGCGCATCTACCTGAGATTGATGAAGCCCTCTTATTACGGCATTAAATTCCCTCTTCTTAGGGATGTCAACCGTTTCCCAACTTGACAACCTGGGAAATCTATGCATATCATAACTCTCCATTATTCTTGTGTGCTCAAAGAACCAAACCTAACATTATAAAACAATCAGTTCTTTTACCCATTTGAACGAATGTACTTCCCACAACAAAATTGTAAACAAATAAATCAACTTAACACAAAAAAGTTGCAATTCACCTGTATCAGGTGAGCAAACCCACTCATCTGCACCTCCATTTTCCCTCGACTTAACTTCACATTTGCTTCATTTATTAATCCCACAAGGAAGTCCCATACAGCCTCACACCAATTATACTGACCTAGAGTTGAAACACTCTCAGCATACTTCACTACAGTCCAACAAGCACCCCCCGGTGATTTCGGAACAGAACCGCACTCATTATAAACCAGCAGTACAACTGCATCCACACATCCTGTCCACCCTGCTCTTTATTGTCTTTCGTTAGATGAATCATTGCACCTAAATAGTTCCTATACAACCTTTTCCTCCCATCTTCGCCCCCGGCCCTCCCCCTACCAACACCATCAACAACACCCCTAACCATTCCCACCAATATACTTGACTCTCCCCCACCCTCATAGTCAACTTTCATTCCTGTGCATGGCAGACCCGTTAGAAGACATACGTCATACACCGTAAAAGGAACAAACATGTTACCTAATCTAAAACCTTTCCATCTCGGTACCCATGAAGCAACCAACGCTCCTGTCAGCTTCCTATTCAATTCAATCTTTTTGTACTTAAGACATGCACCGAAACATACCATTTCCACTGCCGTACGTTGGTATTGCTCCAACTCACCATTCACCTTACATACTTTTTGAAGGTAACTCAATCCCCTAACACCAAACTCTGCAGTTGATCCCACCATGTTATATACCCCACGACTGCAATCCCTTTCTCTCCTAACACTGCACCCCTCCATTTGTACATAATCAACGCCATCTAGCCTAAGGTTGTCTACGTCCACCGAATTCTCCGAAACAAGAGAAGTTGAAAGGTCACTCTCAACTACCTCCCGACCATCAAAATCATAATCGCTACCACTACTAGCATCAAAATTATATACACTTGCAATGTCTGCCATTTCTGCATACCCCTCACTTGGGGTATACTCTGATGAAATACTTTCACTGGTTGCAACCTGCATTTTCAGTTATCACATTTAATTCACTTTGCAACAAAAACTTCCATCATTCAATTCCTTCCTATTGTCCTTCGTCATTGTTAACCCGATAATTTATTGTCGTTAACTACCTAAATTGTGGGTTAACACCAACATCTTCCGAATCTACTTGTAAAGGATTGCACAGAAACTGTATTTGTCAACTTGCTATCATTGACGGATACATTGAAACCCTAAACACTATAACCTAAACCATAAACACCATCTAATATAGGTTAACTACGATATCTTCACATGGGTTTCAAAAGTTTAACATCTAGAACGTCATTTTTGACATTCAAACATACCCTAAACCCAAAAAAAAACACATCTTCATGAAACATTAAACCCTATTCATCACGAAATCAACCTAATTAAACAATCAAAATTATGCAATACCAACCTTTCCACGTTTAGGTGCCATTTTTCATAAAATTTTTCTTCTTCTATGCTACTTTACACGATCTACTGATGAAGACAGCTACCTCAACTCGAACAGTTCGACCACCACCAAATGTTCTCCCAGTTGCAAAATCGATGTTCCCGGCAAACACACCTTTCGTCTTTCTCAAATTCGAATGACATAAACTATTACCAAACGCACCGTTTGGACCTCATTTACAAAAAAAAAAATAACTAAATAATATTACATCATACATGTCAATCAACTACAACAACCCTACTAGCTTTTCCAAAATTTAAATCAAAATTAATTTCCTAGTCAAAGTGGGTTGATTGATGACAACACTAGAGAGTAAAAAAATGCAA
This sequence comes from Portulaca oleracea, assembly GCA_029582165.1. NCBI lineage: Eukaryota > Viridiplantae > Streptophyta > Magnoliopsida > Caryophyllales > Portulacaceae > Portulaca > Portulaca oleracea. The sequence continues at coordinate 2,416,292 of CM055885.1, read as the reverse complement.
CTTTGGTTAACCAATCTTAAGCCCAACACTAGAGAGTAATAAACCCTAAAATCAATCTCCTTTCCCCATTCTGCAGGGCCCACAAACTTTACTATTAATATTATATAGATTTTTTAATTTCTTTAATTGTAAATAAAATCTAGAAAGAAATAGAAAATAAAATACAATTAAAATTAAAATTGAACACTACTGCTTGAGACTTAGTAGGACTCGTTTGAATGTTACTACTGTCAAGCAGACGTGGATTAAGGATATATTTTTTAATTTCTTTAATTGTAAATAAAATCTGGAAAGAAATTAAATATAAAATAAAATTTATTGCGTTGTGATAGGTCTAGACTCCAAGAAACGCTCTCGTGACTTTATTTTGTGGGACCCACAATGATTTCTATTATAATATATAGATAAGAAAAAAAATCAACATTTTATTCTTTTTTTTTGAAGTCAACATTCAACAATGTTAATAAATCAAGTAATTTTCATAAAACATGTAATTTGGTTGTGTCTCGCGTAATGCATGGGTAAAAAACTAGTGTCAAACTATCTTATTGTTTCTGAGCTTGAATTTGTTCTCAAATGTAATAATCTGAACTCAAATTGTTCAACCTAGCCAGTTCTTTTGGTCTAAGTATATCCAATTGTTCGAAATTTTAAATACGACATAAAAATATTTTCCATACTACCTTATTTTAAGAATAATGTTACATTTCTTGGGACAAGATACTATTTACCGTCTTTCCTTAATACTTATCCCAACAAGCCTTACTCGCAAAATAAGGTAAAGTGGATTCTAATAATCTCAATTGGAGCGTGGCGCGGTGGAAGAGATTGAAGACTTAGCTTGAGTTGTTGTTGTAGAAGAGATGAGAGAAATCCATAAACAATAGAATAAGGGGAGAAAGATGAACATCTCAATCACCCATGCTTGAACTTCTCAACAATAGCCTTGAACTTGAATAATAACAAGAATAATAACCAAAATCGACCAATTTCAATAATCTTGAACACCAAATGGGATTGGATATGACCTTGGATAAAGGTAGTCCACCACCAAAGCCTAACACCCCACCATGGGCATCATAAAGGAAACATCCACCAAATGATCAATAAAGGAATGACTAGAAACACCACCAAAAGATTGGATAAAGTAATCTAGATTTTGGGAGAAAACTTAGGGAAACCCTAACCAATGCATAAGCATGTTCATAATCATCAAAAGCTGCCTAGAAAATAAGCTAAGGGGGTATTTATACTAATGGGGGGTTTAAAATAAAACACAGTCGTTTAACACAATAATACGCGCAAAACAGTTTTGTCACGGGCGTTACGGCTGTCGTCACGGGCGTTACGGCTGTCGTCACGGGCGTGACGACCTGGGAGACCAGGGTCACGGGCGTGACCATTGGTTGTCACGGGCGTGACGGAGCTTCCGGAACAAAAATGAAACTGCCGTGAGTCGTCACGGGCGTTACCACTGAGGGTAGCAGGCGTGACGATCTGGGAAATTTTACTGTCGTCTTCAAATGTGCAAAACTTCTTCATCTGGACTCCGTTTTAGGCTCGTAAGATATCGTTGGAAAGCTCTCAGTGTGTACTTTAAGCTCCTATAATTTGAGATCCATCGAAGTTATATTGAAGGAGTTATGACCCAAAGCGTGAAGGCGTGTCCATTTCGACAGCCCACGCTGACTTGTTTGTGCTTATTCTTGCCGAAGGACTCTGAACCCTTTTAAAGGCCCGAAGTAGGTCCCGATGAGGACCTGTAGCTCCACTTCCATGGTCCGGGGTCCCATTTGAAGTGGATGCCACATTCGATGCCGATCAAACCACGCCTTCAAGGTCCCGGGTCCACCTTAAAATGCACCCCACACCCGACCTTAAAGTGAGTTCGCTCGTGATTCTCAAAGGTAGTGTGGGAAGGTTTTGCAAACACATAATTTGAAGTTTGGGTCCTCGCCCGATACGCTCCATACTCCCCTTCTTGAAAAAGAGTTGCCCTCAACTCTTGGGAGTAAAAATCGAGGCCCTCTCCACAACTTGGTACCCTAGAGCTCCAAACATCCCGACCGCCATGAACAATCACACGAGGCACCCAACAAGCTTCGGAACCCACTATATACCCATCATCCAAATAAAAGAAGCAGGTTGGAGGCTTGTTTTGTGGAGGTGAGGGGTTAAGGGACGGAAAAGGGAATTTTTGTGGTGTTTGGGAACTCTCATTCTCACTAGGCTCACTACAAGGCAAAGACAAAGCAAGAAGGAGCTCGTCCTCGCCAAGAGCACGCTCTTCCCGTGTTTCGCTCATCATGAGAAGGTTCTTTAACTCACTTCCCACCCATGTTTTATTTTTATGTAGGGTTAAGGGATTCATCCACTCAAGTCCAAGTAATTGATCTTCGCTCAACACACAATGCCACGAACATTGCACACCAAATTTCCAATAACACTCATTTAACGAAAAATCCTCAAATAACCAATGTCGACCAAACAACATGTATGATTCGTTCAAAAAGTTCATGACACAACGACCAATATACGAGTAATATTCATCAAAGGACGACACAATTGAAGAGCTCAAAAACTTAGGTTGAGCTAGAATCAAGGCATCTTCAATTCCAAATTGGCCACTAAACACCAAACGGACACCAAGATTCTTAGTATGCCACTCAAAACATTGGGAATTTTCAACCGGGGACTTCACATGCTCATCATGCAACTTATGTCGCCAACAAACTTCATCAAACAACCAATGTCTCCCAAAGATCATGCACGACTCACCCAAAGACTCTACACCATATCGTACATCTTTCAAGCATGATTCAATAAATTTCAAAGGAGAATCTTCGATTACCTTGTTCTTCCCATGGAGAAGAATTTGGGTGCCCACGGATGGAAGGGAATGGGAGTCTTCGCCATTGTTGTCTGATTCCTTGGTTGGTGGCAATGATAAACCCAAAGGAACTTCTTCTTGGGCCTCTTCAACAAGGATAAGAGGAAGGGAAAGATCGATGTTCTCAACCACCGCTTGGCTTGGAACTTCAACAATAGCTTCGGAAGCCTCACAAGGTTCAACGGAAGCTCCCTCGTCGGGCAAGGAATCGACCTTTGATTGCTTATCCTCTTCTACCATGTCACTTGTATGCTCTTCCACACCAAAGGATTCCTCAATCCAAGCTTCAACCATAGCCATTGTTGGACATTGCAAAGAATCGTGTCCCACACGCCGACATTTGACACACTTCCGGGACGTGACGGTCGTTAGCAGGGAATAGTAGAATGGTTGTTCGGTTGTATATTTTTGTGGTTTTATGAGTTAAGGTTGTCGGTCCACAGGGATGGGTGTTTAGGCTTGATTAAGGGTAATCGGTTTGTGTTTGGGGTTTTTCTCAATGCGGAAAGCAATAAATAATGTAAAGGAAAGCAATAAACTAATCTAGACATGATAATAATTAAGAAAGCAATAAAAGGAAAGCAATAAAGAAAACATTTAAGGATGAACTCAATTAAAAGACATGAATGAAGACAATGAATGAACAACAAAATTGGGAACAAGAAATTATACCTTCGATGACCAAAATCTTCTAACCTTCAATCTACCTTTGCAATTTCCCCCGAACAAACAAGAAAATGTGGATTGGATTACCAAGGATCTCCCAAATTCTTACTAGGAAGTAGAATTGGAATTCCTTGACCCTCCTCCCCACTAAAAGATGGATTTGATGTGGCTAACCCTAGAAAGCTTTGAAATCAAGTCAACAATGGAGATTAGAGAGAGAAAGAGAGAAGAGAGAAGAGAGAAGAGAGAGAAAGCTTTGTAAAACTTCAATGGAAACTTGCTTGAATTGAGAAAGCTTGAGAAAGTTTGAATACAAATGCTAGAAATCAATGAAAGCTTGAAGAACAATGAAGAACAATTGAAAACTTGAAGAACAATTAAGAGAGATTAAAGCAAATAAGGAAAGCAATTAAATCTAATTCTACTCCTAAACTACCTAGGCTAATTGATAATTTAGATTAATACAAGTGGGTATTTATAGAAGGAAAAATACAACCCAAAACCCTAGAAATAATTCTCAGCACGCGCAGCAATTTCTCCGCAGACAGAGTGGCTCGGGCGAGCCACCCCCTTGCTCGGGCGAGCCAGCGTTCTGGCTGGTGTTTTTGTTGCCCCAGAAGCCTGGCTCGGGCGAGCCAGCAGATGGCTCGGGCGAGCAAGCGTTCTGGGCAGTTTTTCCCTGCCGACTTCAAACGCGCATAACTTCTTCATCCGAACTCCGTTTTAGGCCCGTAAGATATCGATGGAAAGCTCTCGGTGTGTACTTTAAGCTCCCAAAATTTCAGAGCTATCGGAGTTGTAACAAAAGAGTTATGACCCAAAGGATGAAGGCACACGTATTTCAAACCTTTAAGTTTGTACCGTTCCCCTGTTTTGCGCCAATCTTGATATGGAATTTCCGACTTCGGTTTCGCCTCGGCTCTCGGCTCGGGTTCACTTGGTTTGACTCGGATCTCGGCTCGGGTTGACTTGGTTTGACTCGGATCTCGGCTCGGGTTGACTTGGTTTGACTCGGGAAATAGCTGATTCCTAAAACCTTCAATTAAGCCCAAACTTCTTCTAACTCCTTATTTTCCTACAAAACACCAAATCATTATATCTAATATATAAATAGGGGTTAAAACAAGCAAATATATCCTATAAAGAGAAGAAATTCGCTCAAAAGCAGGCCAACACCACTCCAACACAAGGGTTTGCTCGCCCCGAGCAAACTAAAAACGAAGAAAATGACCAAAAAGAAAAACTAAAAACCCTAACTCACTTTCGCAGGAATCACGGATGCATTTAGCATATGCATCAAGCCCTTTAAACCCCAGTAGCCAATTGGGACGAGGTAGGTCTCGTGAGGGTTTATAGCAACTATACCCACAAAAGCCACGAGAAAAGAAAAAGGGGAAAGAAAAAGAAATGAAAACCGAAAAACGAAACAAAGCAAAAGCAAAGAAGATATTCCTGTCCCCAATCATGCACCTAGTTCCCAAACCAGCCTCAACAATCAAATGGAAGAAGCAAGTATAAACAAATTAAGACACGAAGCTTGGAAAACTGTCAATCTTTGAGATTTTGAACCCAAACACTTCCTGATGAGCAAAACACCTCGTGCATATGTGCAAGTGGGCTCTAATCGGTCTTTCCTATCCTAAACCAGACAATCAGAGTTGTTCTCATGCTCAAGCTCGGGATTATCTATCCTACTTCACTCTTGGTTTTTCTTTCAACCTCTCTTTCTTTCTTTCTTTTTCTTACACCACTCTTTTCTTTCTTTTTCTTCTCTTTTTTTACTTTTCTCTTCCTTACCATTCTTTTGCTCAACTCTTTTTTCCTTTTTCTTGCTTCGCTCTTTTCTTTCTTTTTCAAAACCTACGCTCTTTTCTTTACACTCAATCAGTTTTGTGTCTTTTAGAGCGTTTGTGTCGGGTTTTGCGGGATTTAAGCACCGGCCTTCGCAAAGGGTTACCCTCCCTGCTGGGTTTCTCCATACGTGAGTCATTGCACTTAAGGGGCATAGGGTGCCGATCCACCCAAACCAACCCATGTGATGTAGGCCCGATAATTATTTAATGCATTAATTAAGAGCTTAAGCAATTGAACAACTAAAACCGTCTAACTTAGGTAAGAATTCACAGTCAAAGCGTGTAAGAATTGAGGATTCCGCTTTCCCATTCCATGTAAAGGTCTAATATAGATAATTCATGGCAAAAATCCTTCCTAAGGCCCATCATTATTCATACCGGCCGCTTCCAACTGACTAAATCAGCCGATTAGACAACTATCTACACAACTGTGAACGGAAACATCCTCAAAAAGAAAAACAACTTTTGGTTTTTTACAACATTTCTCCCCTTTTTATTTTCTTTTCACACACAAAATTTTCAATTTTTAGACACAAACTACGAAAAACAAAAACAAAGACTCAAAAACTAGGTGATCTACCCATGAACAATAAAAGATATCACCCCCACTCCAACACAAAACTTCACAATGTCCCCATTGTGAGAAGAAGGATGTCACAAATAAGGTAGAAAACCTAAAAACACACAACAAACACATAACAAACAATAATTGGTGGCGGCGACCAGCCCACGGCTCCAACAACAATATAATCCCAACATTCACATTCAAGGGGTTCGCCACCCAAAAAGAAAACCAAGCATGCAACATGGATCATCGATATATTCACATAAAGAGGGTGAAAAGAGGTTACCTCGAGGTCTTCAATCAAGCATATTCAATCCACGATCCAAGGAACATCACACCAAAGGTTATAAATAAACAAGAAAAACATACTATGTGTGATGGTTCACATGCAAGATCAAAAGGAAAAACAAACTATACAAGACACTAAGGACTAAAGAATTAAGAAACTAAAATATTTACAAAACGACTCTTTTTTTTTTCTTTCGACTCACAAACCGAATGCATACTACCCTCCCACTCCCACACAAAGAGGTTGCTGTCCTCCAAATGGAAAGCAGAAATAGGTAAGCAAGCACCCCAAAATAAAAGAAAAGAAACTCACAAAAGAAAATAAAGAAGAAAAGTAAACCAACTTACTAATTGTACAAGATAGGTGAGGAAGGATATTACCTAGAAGGCTTCTTCTCAATAAACTCACCCTTCTCACCTCACGATATCGGGCACAAGTCGAACCAGTCAACGCCCGGAGTAACAAATCATGCATCCTCTCATGCATCTCAGAATGGTGTAGGTAAGAGCACACTCGCAATGGCATATAAACAAACATTAGCGCCCTTAACAATTTATCAAATGCCTTAGAAAAGTCATAGAAATCATGAATTGCATGAACATACAAGACGTTCCTAGGCATAGTGAAAGAAGATATGACAAAAGGGTCCTCCCGTTGACTCGCAAATGGAAATTGGGTATACAAATCAACGGAAGGAGGCAATACAACACATTTCTGAACATGCTCATGCAAAGACTTAGATGCAAACAATGGTTCAAACTCAATATCCATGCAATTTTCATCAAACACAGATTCCAAATCACAACTTTCATCCAAATAATCATAATCGTCAATAGGTGATAAGGAAAACAGAGGGTTAGACCACATCACAACACTCCCAACATCACACACAAGCACATCTTCATCTTCATCAATATCAGACTCACTAGAAGAACTATCAACATCAAAAGACAAAGGTGCATCATCCAAAGCAACATCAAAAGTGAAAGTGGAAGGTTCAGGGTCATAACTCATCGTGAATGACTCATAAAGCATGTCATCATCAAAAGCATCATTGTCAACAACCAAGTTCAAACAATCATGATCATTCCCCAAAGAATTATGCTCATCATCACAGGTGTGCACATCAATGGACTCACATACAAGGGTAGCTAATGTCTCACTAATGCAATGATCCTCAATGAAAGTGAACAAATCGTTATCAAGCACACATTCAATCACAACAGATTCAATTTCACTCTCAACAAGATTATGCTCAATTACATCATGGCATTCACTAAACTCAATCTTTTCTTCACATAAAGGCATGGACAATGGTGTGGACAATGGTTCATCGTCTAACATGTTTTCATCAATTTCAACATCATCACACACAGAATCAACAAGTTCATCATGCTCACTAGGTGGGGCTAGAGCTAAGGAACCACTAAGTAGTCCAAGGCATGGTCGGTTATAATAGTCATCATCCTCATCATACACAGAAAAATCAACTTGCATTTCAGGACTAAAAGACGATGAATGACCTACTTCAACATTCGAATCAACCATTTGTGAAGACGGAGTTACTACCCTTTGATTACTCTCATGGACAAATTCACGCATATACTCATTCATGTTCGCACATAATTTTTCTACTTCTGCCTTGAAGGAAACCACTGTAGCTTGCAAACAAGAAATTGAACTATGATACGGCGAATCACACAAGGAGCACACGGAAGGAGACTCAACATCGGCACTTTGGGAAAGATCATATGCTTTTCCACATATCCCCCATCATAAGATTGATCATCAACATACACGGGGTATTCACATGATTGTTCAGTTTCGGTCCCAAAGGGTGGTGCATAAGGAGGTTGGAAGCTAGGACTAACATTTTGTTGCTCAAATTCATAGGAATCCCTAGACAACCATTCAAGTAACTCCCATGCTTTTTCTTCACCTAAACAAGAAAACCCGTAATAATCTAAAAGGTTTCGGGTCTCATAATTCACACCCTCACTAACAATTCCCAAAAGAGATAATGTATCATAAAAGATACCATATAATTCACATTGAACACGGTAGTCATGCAATCTAGCAAAATACCTCCAAAATATTTCATGCTCAAATTGAGGGAATTGGGGACTATCCATAACTCCCTTTTTTTTCTAATTTTCTATTTTTTTTCTTTTCTTTTCTCACTTTTTTTTCGATATTCAATTTTTTTTTTCGCTACATTTTTTTCTAGCATAATCAAGAAAGCAATAAACTATGCACACACAAACCAATAGCCTAATCTACCAAATAACGCCATCCCCGGCAACGGCGCCATTGTTCGGTTGTATATTTTTGTGGTTTTATGAGTTAAGGTTGTCGGTCCACAGGGATGGGTGTTTAGGCTTGATTAAGGGTAATCGGTTTGTGTTTGGGGTTTTTCTCAATGCGGAAAGCAATAAATAATGTAAAGGAAAGCAATAAACTAATCTAGACATGATAATAATTAAGAAAGCAATAAAGAAAACACTTAAGGATGAACTCAATTAAAAGACATGAATGAAGACAATGAATGAACAACAAAATTGGGAACAAGAAATTATACCTTCGATGACCAAAATCTTCTAACCTTCAATCTACCTTTGCAATTTCCCCCGAACAAACAAGAAAATGTGGATTGGATTACCAAGGATCTCCCAAATTCTCACTAGGAAGTAGAATTGGAATTCCTTGACCCTCCTCCCCACTAAAAGATGGATTTGATGTGGCTAACCCTAGAAAGCTTTGAAATCAAGTCAACAATGGAGATTAGAGAGAGAAAGAGAGAAGAGAGAGAAAGCTTTGTAAAACTTCAATGGAAACTTGCTTGAATTGAGAAAGCTTGAGAAAGTTTGAATACAAATGCTAGAAATCAATGAAAGCTTGAAGAACAATGAAGAACAATTGAAAACTTAAAGAACAATTAAGAGAGATTAAAGCAAATAAGGAAAGCAATTAAATCTAATTCTACTCCTAAACTACCTAGGCTAATTGATAATTTAGATTAATACAAGTGGGTATTTATAGAAGAAGGAAAAATACAACCCAAAACCCTAGAAATAATTCTCGCGCAATGATTTCTCCATGACAGTGGCTCAGGCGAGCCACCCTCTCAGCGAGCCAGCGTTCGCTGGTGTTTTTGTTGCCCCGAAGCCTTGCTCGGCGAGCCAGCGAGATGGCTCGGAGCAAGCGTTAGGCGATGTTTTGTTGCTCGAAGCCTTGCTCGGGCGAGCCAGATGGCTCGGGCGAGCAAGCGTTCAAGCGATTTTCCTGCCGACTTCAAACGCGCATAACTTCTTCATCCGAACTCCGTTTTAGGCCCGTAAGATATCGATGGAAAGCTCTCGGTGTGTACTTTAAGCTCCCAAAATTTCAGAGCTATCAGAGTTGTAACGAAAGAGTTATGACCCAAAGGGTGAAGGCACACGTATTTCAAACCTTTAAGTTTGTACCGTTCCCCTGTTTTGCGCCAATCTTGATATGGAATTTCCGACTTCGGTTTCGCCTCAGCTCTCGGCTCGGGTTGACTTGGTTTGACTCGGATCTCGGCTCGGGTTGACTTGGTTTGACTCGGATCTCGGCTCGGGTTGACTTGGTTTGACTCGGGAAATATCTCGGGATTCCCTAAAAACCTTCAATTATGCCCAAACTTCTTCTAACTCCTTATTTTCCTACAAAACACCAAATCATTATATCTAATATATAAATAGGGGTTAAAACAAGCAAATATACCCTATAAAAGAGAAGAAATTCGGCTCGAAACGAGGCCGAACAATGGCTCCTCAATAGTGTCCCATCAACGATTGCGTCGAAGCGAATTTCTATCATCGTCACTCGACTCGTAGGAGGGAGGAGGACGGATAGGACTTCGTGCGGGTCTACGACGTTCATCTCGGGGTTGTCTTTGATACTTTTGGGCTAGGTTGTTTACTTTGACCTTAAGGTTCTCAAGAGTTTGCTCGATGGTGGAGAACCGGTTCTCGTAGGCGGAGAGTCGGTCCTCGTAGGTGGAGATTCGATTCTCGAAAGTTTGAACTCGAGGACTTTGGCGTCGGCTTGATTCCTTCCGATTGGAATTATTTTCACCATCCATATCGAGGGAAGGGTATGGGACGGTATGTGTTTGGGATATTTTGTGGAGTTTGGGTTTTTTTTGTGTGGTTGGCTTGTGTTTGGCTAAGGGTTCTTTGTGTTTTTCTCACTTGGGCATTTTATCGAACACCTTGCGAGCACAACTTTCCAACTCTTCCTCAAAGCTCCAATATGCATCAAAATCAATAAACACAATAGCAATAACAATTTCTCCAACACACTTGGAGTCACAAGGGATGGGGATCACCAATATACAATCAAATCCAACAAAAGACAACTCTACTAGTAATGAACGATGGAGGAATGAACAAAAACTCAAGCTAATGCAAACCTTGAGCTCTGATACCAAATGGAGCAGGGCGCGGTTGGAGAGATTGAAGACTTAGCTTGAGTTGTTCTTGTAGAAGAGATGAGAGAAATCCATAAACAATAGAATAAGGGGAGAAAGATGAACATCTCAATCACCCATGCTTGAACTTCTCAACAATAGCCTTGAACTTGAATAATAACAAGAATAATAACCAAAATCAACCAATATCAATAACCTTGAACACCAAATGGGATTGGATATGACCTTGGATAAAGGTAGTCCACCACCAAAGCCTAACACCCCACCATGACCATCATAAAGGAAACATCCACCAAATGATCAATAAAGGAATGACTAGAAACACCACCAAAAGATGGGATAAAGTAATCTAGATTTTGGGAGAAAACTTAGGGAAACCCTAACCAATGCATAAGCATGTTCATAATCATCAAAAGCTGCCTAGAAAATAAGCTAAGGGGGTATTTATACTAATGGGGGGTTTAAAACAAAACACAGTCGTTTAACACAATAATACGCGCAAAACAGTTTTGTCACGGGCGTTACGGCTGTCGTCACGGGCGTGACGACCTGGGCGAGCAGGGTCACGGGCGTGACCATTGGTTGTCGCGGGCGTGACGGAGCTTCCGGAACAAAAAATGAAACTGCCGTGAGTCGTCACGGGCGTTACCACTGAGGGTAGCGGGCGTGACGATCTGGGCAGTTTTACTGCCGTCTTCAAATGTGCATAACTTCTTCATATGGACTCCGTTTTAGGCCCCTAAGATATCGTTAGAAAGCTCTCAGTGTGTACTTTAAGCTGCCAAAATTTAAGACCCATCGAAGTTATATTGAAGGAGTTATGACCCAAAGCGTGAAGGCGCGTCCATTCCGACAACCCACGCTGACTCGTTTGCGCTTATTCTTGCTGAAGGACTCCGAACCCTTTTAAAGGCCTGAAGTAGGTCCCGATGAGGACCCGTAGCTCCACTCCCATGGTCCGGGGTCCCATTTGAAGTGGATGCCACACCCGATGCCAATCAAACCATGCCTCCAAGGTCCCGGATCCACCTTAAAATGCACCCCACACCCGACCTTGAAGTGAGTTCGCTCGTGATTCTCAAAGGTAGTGTGGGAAGGTTTTGCAAACATATAATTCGAATTTTGGGTCCTCGCCCGATACGCTCCATCAAATTTAAACAATTGGAAGATAATAATCTAGTAAATTACATTTACCCTAGCTGATATTTGTCGTAATAATTTTATAACACACGCGACATTTGTGAAATAATTGTTACCTTACATGACATTAAGTGTTCATATATTTAAACCTCCTAAAATATTTTATAAATGATGTTTGTTGAATTTTTCGGCGAACATTAAAAAGATAAATATGAAGTGACTTTTTTTACCCTTGATATTAATTCACATGACTTTCAATTAAACATAAATTGATGTTTTTACCTTTAATATTAATTTATATGGCATTTAAACCCCAACCTTTTCTCTACTTTATTAGAATTTTTTGATGTTAATATACTGAACTTTTGGGGTATTGGACAATAATGCACTGAACTTTGGGGGGTGTTCGACAATAATGCACTCGAGACAATTTCGACAGTGGCGAACTTGGTGACAATCTTACGTGACAGACCGAGAAGATAATTGAGTTTTCATTTTTAGAATGCGGAGGGATTATGTTTTCGAAGAAATAAGGGGTTTTGGATGCTAATATGCTGAACTTTTGAGGTATTGGACAATAATGCACCGAACTTTTTTTACCCTTGAACTCAATTATCTTATAAATATCAAGGGTGAACAATCAATTATAATGGAAGAAATATCTTATAATGAAAATGAAAAATAAAAAAAAATTAATATCAAGGGTAAAAAAAGTTAATTCATATTTATGTTCTTAATGTTCGCCGGAAAATCTAACAAAATTCAAATATAAAATATCTTAGGAGGTTTAAATATATGAACACTTAATGTCAGGTAGAGTAAAAATTATTTCACAAATATCGGGTGTGTAAAAATTATTACCAAAAATGTCAGATAGGGTCGATAATAATCTCTATTATATTTTTGTACGCCTACGGTTCAATTAAAAATAAAGTTGTACTTCGTGAACCACCACCGATTTTGTACCCTAATTATTCTGGATTTTGATTTGTATTTGTTTCCAACTTAGCACTGTACTTCCCCACGATTTTTTAGGAAATTTACAACTTTGTCCCAATTGTGTTAGATATTTTATCTAATTGTTAGGATTTGCCCTTTTATTTCTTACAAAATCATAATAATTGTTCGAATTCTCGAAAAAAATATATGAAAATTCTTTTAGTAACTACAATTTATGACCTTCTTGGTGGCATGAATGAAAGAATAATTAGAAGTATCTAAAAATTTCGAAAACCCTGTAGAGAAAATATGGATGTAGATTCGATACCAAAAAACTACCATTTTATATTTTCTGGGACTGACAGCATACAAAAATAAAATACGGATTAGTATCTGTTAGATATAGAGGTATACTAGTACATAATGGCTAAAAGGCCTTTTCTCTCTCTCTCTCTCTCTCTCTCTTTTATATATATATATATATATATATATATATATATATATATATATATATATATATATATATATATATATATATATATATATATCTCTGTTTGTCTCACATAGGAAGAGTTGTGATGTTTTAAATGGGTTTAAATATTCCCGTTCCTATGTTTTAGTGTATTGGCTTGAAGATAGGTTTTATGGAGGATGGCTTGGTTTTGGCATCCGTACGCGCGTGTTGCCGCCGTCGTCCGTCCGAGTTGAGTGTGGGTCGACGGTCGGATCCTTTTGGTTCCAGATTCTTCTTTTTGCGTTGACTAGATTAATTCTTCCAAATTTATCTCATTAATGTCGCATATTTTACACTCCTATTAATTCTCAATTAATTCGCCTTGATTCTTGCCTCTATTTATTGTGTTTGTCTCTTCCATTTTTGCCATTCCAACAGTCATATTTTTCCTATAAATTGGCTTGCTAGACTGTTTGAACACATAGAACACATAACCTTCTTCCCTTGTCTTCTTTTCTTTTCTCGACGCAAATAGTTTTCCATACTCCAAGTTCCATGCCACGAGTGCACGTGTCTAGGGGCTCAATGAGTTAACGTTAGGGAGTGACCGACTTTTCTCGATTGGCACCGAGGTCGGGTCGTAATCTCTTCCAAGGCAATGGTCATGCCACAACTCAGTTTCTATCTTTCCCACAGCCTTGATCTTCATATTTTTCTAACAATTTGAAAGTGATTAAGATCAATGGATGCTCCACAGAAATCCTTTGCTGAAATTTACAGAATCGAGCCTTTTGATGGAACTAATTATAAGCGATGGTCTCAAAAATTGCTTCTCTGTTTGGAGCAATTAGAGATCAATAATGTTCTATCATGTCTAAATCTTGAGGGGTCAGATGCAACAACTCAAGAAATGATCCAGAAAAGACTCCTACTGGCGCAAAAACCCCCGTTACTCCGCTCGATGAGAATTCCTAGAAGAAACTGCAGAAAGACACAAAGTGGCTCGGAGTTATCTTCTCATCAACAACATGACGAACCCGTTGTTTGATTTGTTCGCCGTGTTCAAGTCAGCCAAGGCCATATGGAGATATCAAGTACGATGTTGATGATGCTGGAAAGAAGAAGTATGTGGTTAGCAAGTGGGTGTAGTTCCAGATCATTGATGATCAGTCCATCAGGGATCTGGTTCATGTCTATGAGAACATATGTGCTGAATTTTTGAATGAAGGAATGAAGATGTGCGAGGTTTAGCAAGCAAATGTTTTGATTGGGAAGTTCCAACCATCATGGGCTGACCACAGGAATCATCTCAAGCACAAGAAGAAAGATCTAATCCTTCAAGAACTGGTCAGTCATATGAGGACTAAGGAAGCTAACCGTTTGAAAGATGTCTTCACTTTCTTTGAATTCTGTTTAAGCTAACTCAGTTAAATCTGTTGTAACCTCTAATAAAGACAAGTTCAAAGGAAAGAATAAGAAGGATCAAGAGTAATTTAAGCATCAGAATCAAGTGAACAAGCCTAGCAACAAAATCCAGAAGCCTAAGGTTTCCTATTATGTTTATGGCAAACTAGGCCATATGGCATATCAGTGGAAACAACACAAGGGAGCAAACCAATCCCAATAGAAACCCGTTGGACAAAATGGTTGACAAAATGAAGTTAATTTGACTAAAGATTATGAAGTGTTATGTGCAGTAATTGTGGAAGCCAATCTCGTTACTAACAACACCGAGTAGATTCTAAACAATAGAGAAACTAGACATTTCTGCACCAACAAGAAACTGATGTATGATTTTGTTGAGGTTCCTGATGGTGAACATCTCTTCATGAGAAATGCTACCACTACTACGGTATTGGTTGAAGGGAAAGTTCTCCTTAAATTTACTTCTGGTAAAATTGTTATTCTTTGTAATGGGGTATTTGTTGGGAAGGGGTATCTTAGTAATGACTTATATGTTCTGAATGTTGCTTCTGATGCTAATGGAAATGCTTCTACTTCTACTTAAATTGTTGAGTCTGTTGATCTTTTGGCATGGTAGACTTGTACATTTGAACTATGCTTTCCTAAACAAACTAAAGAACATGAAATTAATTTCAAATGTTAGCACAGAAAATTGTTCTAAATGTGATGTTTGTGTTGAGGCAAAATTTTCCAAGAAACCTTTGAACTCAGTAACTGCAAGATCAACACAGTTGCTTGAACTTGTTCATTTAGACCTAGCTGACTTTAAGAACACAATGAGAAAAGGAGGAAAGAAATCGTATATCACCTTTGTAGATGAATGCTTTAAATATACTAAAGTCTACCTTCTTAAGTGTAAAAATAAGGCTGAAGAGATGTTCCTAAAATATAAAGCTGAAGTTGAAAATCAACTAGACTGATAAATCAAGAGAATGAGGTCTGATGGGGGTGGTGAATATGATTCGAATTCCTTGGTTGTATTTTGTAAGAAAAATGGTACAACTTCCCCTTACATACCACAACAAAATGGTATAGCTGAATGTAAGAACTGTACCCTCAAAGAGATGATGAATGCCATGCTTGTGAGTTCTGGATTACTTGATAATATGAGGGGGAGGGGGGGAAGGAAGTTGTTTTAACTACATGTTTTATTCTCAGTAGAGTTCCCCATAAAAAGATGGACCAGACTCTATATGAAATTTGGAAAGGTTATGCCCCAAACTTGAATTATTTGAAAGTGTGGGGATGTTTAGCTAAAGTTGTTTCGCCTAGTCATAACTCATTAACTTTTGATATTGTATTCATTGGTTATGCTCAAAACAGTGTTGCTTATCATTTAATGTCTTTAAGTGATTCTTCAATTTCTTAATATAGAGATGAATTTTTTGAGCATGTATTTCCATTGAAGGAGAATGTGCATAATGTTGTAATTGAAGTTGTGCTTGATGTTACGCTTGGGAATGTTAGCTTGCCTTCTTCTAGTTTTAATGCTATAGAAATTGAACCTAGAAGAAGTAAGAGGCAAAGAACTGCAACTGATTTTGGACCTAACGTTGTTACTGTTTTCCTAGTGGAAGTTTTTAATCATTTTGATATAGATGTCCTAACGGGAGAATTTGTGTCTGTTTTTCAGACTGAGGAAGATCCAAAAAATTATGTTGAGGCTATTTGGTCTATTGATACAACCTTTTGGAAAGAAGCCATTAAAAGTGAAATAGATTCCTTAGAGTCTAATAAAACATGGGAATTAACTAATTTGTCAAAAGGTTATAGAGCTATTCGTAGTAAATGGATTTTCAAAAAGAAATTAAGGGTCAACGGATCAATTGATAAATATAAGGCCAAACTTATTATTAGAGCTTTTGACCAAAGAAAGGGATAAATTATTTTGACACATATTCTCCCGTGACTAAAAATAATCACCATTAGATATTTGATTGCTTTAGCTGCTATTTTTTATCTTGTTGTCCGTCAAATGGATGTTAAGACAACATTTTTTAATGGTGACTTAGAGGAAGAAATTTATATGATCTAAGTAGAAGTTTGTGAGGTTCTGGGTCAGGAGGATAAAGTGTGTGGACTAAGCAAATCTCTTTATGGTTTAAAACAAGCTCCCAAACACTGGTTTGAAAAATTTGATAATTCTCTTGTAAAAAATGGGTTTACAGCAAATATGTCTGATTCTTGTATGGTGCAGTGCGGCGTGATAATGGTGTAGTAGAATTTGAAAAAGTGTGGTGAGTTGTGGTAGGCATGGTAGGTGAGGAGAGATAATGTAAAAAGTAGAGGAGAAAAATGAGGAGAGAGAAAAGTAAAAAAATATATTGGTAATGTTTGTGATAAAGTGTCGTGAAATATGATAGAATATTGAGTAGTACGGTGCGGTGTGGTATCGCAACGCAACCTACCGCATAAAATTACAAAGCCTTAAATACTACCATTACAAAAAGGTGTTTGGCTACCTATGATAAAACATACATGATACATGTAATGTCCTTTACATAGAATAAAAGTGACAGTTAATTGTTGTGTCTTTTGCAGCTTAGGCTGCTTGCGTGCTTTGCTTTTACTTTGCTTCCCCATTTGCAAAGGAAACTTAAATATTATATTGCACACGTGTCCTTGTCTCCCCATTTGCACCGCCTTCCTGCTTAGTGTCCTCATACTGTGGGTGTAACATTATGACTCAGACTGTAACAAATGTCTGCTTCTCACTCTTCCTTATGTGCTCTCACATCTCCATCTTCCGTTCCGGCTCCTCTTCTTTGTCGCCTGTTGCATGCGACCTCCTCCAACACCAACGTTGCTCATGATCCCGCTGCTTTAACCCTACCATCTCAAGTACTGATATATTGTGGTTGTGCTTTGGATTCTTATCAATTCTATCAATTCTACAACTCTATTTTTAATAAATCTGTTGATATAGGTTTGATTGCTGTCTTTTTGCGGTTGGGCTCATCTTTTTCACATAATCTTCAACCATTTCTCCTTCTCCTTTCTAATTTTGCAGTTGTATTCTTTTCGTCATGCAACTTCATTCGTTTCTCTGTATAATATTCACTCCTTATTCGCAAAATATTTGATACTTGGATGATGCACACTATGTGTTCGATGAAATTCCACAAAGAGTACTGGTTCTTTTATTGACCTGATTGCTCAAGTATTGCGTGCAATGGTGGTATTATAACTTATCATATGATCGTCATACACCCTTTCTAACCAATTGTATTTGGTGTGATTATAAATAGCAGATCATTTTTTGAAAAAAAAAAAAGAAGAATTGAATGTATGTTCGGTTGTAATTTTTGTGGTTTTATAAGTTAGGGATGTCGGTCTCAGGGATGGGTGTGAGGCTTGATTAAGGTAATCGGTTCGTGTAAATGGGTTTTTCTCAAGTGCGGAAAGCGATAAATTATGTAAAGAAAGCATTTAAATCTAACCTAGACATGATAATAATAAAGAAAGCAATTAAAAGAAAGCAATAAAGAAAGCACTTAAAGATGAAAGCAATTAAAAGGAATGAATGAAGACAATGAATGAACAATGAAATTGGGAACGACAAATTATACCTTTGATGACTACTCTTGAATAAACCTTCAATCTACACTTGAATTTCCCCCGAACAAACAAGAAATTGTTGTTTGGATTACCAAGAATCCCCCAAATTCTCACTAGTAAGTAGAATTGGAGTTCCTTGACCCTCCTCCCCACTAAAAATGGAGTTGATTGTGGCTAACACTATAAAGCTTGGAAAACAAGTCAACAATGGAGATTAGAGAGGAGAGAGAGAGAGAGAGAGAGAGAGAGAGAGAGAGAGAGAGAGAGAAAACTTGTAAAACACTTCAATGAAGACAAGAGAGAGCTTGAGAGAGATTGAGAAAGCTTGAGAAAGTTGAATACTAATGCTAGAAATCAAAGAAAGCTTGAAGAACAATGAAGAACAATTGAAAATTTGAAGAACAATTAAAGAGAGATTAAAGCAAATAAAGGAAAGCAATTAAATCTAATTCTACTCCTAAACTACCTAGGCTAATTGATTTTTACTTGGATGAATACAAGTGGGTATTTATAGAAGAAGGAAAAATACAACCCAAAACCCTAGAAACAAATCGCAGCACGCACAGCAATTTTTCTGCAGACAGAGTGGCTCGGGCGAGCCATTGGGGTGGCTCGGGCAAGCAAGCCTACTCTCCGGCTCTCCTGGCTTGTCTTTGTTGCCCCAGAAGCCTGGCTCGGGCGAGCCACTGTTCTAGGCAGCTTTTCCCTGCCGACTTCAAACGCGCATAACTTCTTCATCCGTACTCCGTTTTAGGTCCATAAGATATCGATGGAAAGCTCTCGATGTGTACTTTAAGCTCCCAAAATTTCAGACCAATCGAAGTTGTAACAAAGGAGTTATGACCCAAAGGGTGAAGGCACACGTATTTCAAACCTTTGAGTTTGTACCGTTCCCCTGTTTTGCGCCAATCTTGATATGGAATTTCCGGCTTCGGTTTTGCCTCGGCTCTCGGCTCGGGTTGACTTGGTTTGACTCGGATCTCGGCTCGGGTTGACTTGGTTTGACTCGGGAAATAGCTCGGGATTCCCTAAAAACCTTCAATTAATCCCAAACTTCTTCTAACTCCTTATTTTCCTACAAAACACCAAATCATTATATCTAATATATAAATAGGGGTTAAAACAAGCAAAATATACCCTATAAAAGAGAAGAAATTCGGTTTAGAACGAGACCGAACAATGTATAACATTAAAATTGGAGGGTTTTCATCAAGGGAGAACGTGCATCGCGAGTTTGCGGAGAAACAGAGGCAACAATGTTGCTGATGCTGACTTTTCCTGGTAAGCTCACATTTACCTTGAAACCCTTTACAAATTTCTTTCTTTTTTACAATTTTCGGATACTTATAAAATGGCCTTTGAGTATTAGATTCAAATATTATTGATTTTTACAGTATGTTGATCTTTGTATATTGGCCAACTATACGTTGCATTATCCAGAGCCAAAAAAGTTGAATCAATCAAAGTTCTCACAAAACCATTGCCTAAATATCCAACCAAGATGTACACAAAAAATATTGTTTATCAAGAAATCTTAACAGCAGCGAATAATTAAATAATGTGAAACTTAAGTCTTTAATGATAAATTAGGTATTCTTGGGGGCTCTTTTTCACAACAAAAGGAGTGATTTTGTACCATTGCTCTATGGTGACTTGGAGCATATGCTAAAGATGTATGTTTATCATGCAGTGATTTTTTATGTGTAAAATGAACACCATCCTGTCTTTTAGATGATTCTGTCTACTATAGGAGCCTAGCAAATATCCCATGGATGGGTCTATATCTCTTATGTTTAATGTTGTAGATATGTAAATGCTCTACCATTCTACCAAACATATGTATTTATCGCTTTCACTTATGAACTCATTGATAGATTTTTCACTAAATGCTTTGGTATACTGTCACTTTGAGGATAGTAACATTTGGAAGGCAATGACTTTGAAATAGGTAAAAGAAGCAGAAGCCCCAGCGAGAGACATCCTGTCCGGGAAATTGAATCTGATAAAAGTTAGACTTCTACCCATGCTATTATGCTTTTAGAACACCAAGCTCTCAACTCATGCAATATATATGAAGGTAAACATTATATATTTCACATGTCATCGGCCTTGAGGAGTGTCCTAAGGTTCTTACTTGTTGACTTCATGTTTTAGATTTAATAGTGACTTTCTAATGTATTGTGGGTTATGTTTTATCATGCTTTCGTTTTTTTGAAAGCTTTAGCTGCTCATCTGAAGTCGCGAATATCAGTTTGTTGTTAATTGTTTAAACTGCTTGATTTGTCATTGATGGGTTTGTTGCAGAACATAACCAAGTTCCCACCCTGAAAAAATGGCTGGTTGAATTTTAGATGTGAACTTTTAGTCAAGTGAACCTTGTTTTGATATGTTTTTATGCTGTTTGATTTACCATTGATGGGAATTGTTGCAGAACATGATTAAGTTCTCACCCTGGAAAAGAAATGGCGGGTTGAAATTTAGGATGATAATTATCATTTATCAGTCAAGTGAACCTTTTTTGTTTTGATCAGGCTGACAACTTTACCACCAAATTTTCGAGGTCATCCTTTGTCAAAAAAAGCAGAAGAGCTCACACATGAGCAGAGACATGCTATCGAAAGAGTTGTGTTTGGAAATCTGCTTAAAATTCATCACCAGACTCTCCGAAAGAACCTATTAGTGGAACAGATGGAGCGGTAGAATTGTGATAAAAGAACATTTCTACTTCTGGGTAGGGACCTCACTATTACTCCAATGGATGCTGGATTGATTTTAGGGCTTCGTATTACTGGAAAACCAGTGGTTTTGAATGAAGATGAGCCATTCTCAGACTTAGAATAACAGTATGGTGCTACTAAGTGTGGCAGGAAGATAAATGTTTCTGCCATCGAGCATAAATTGGATGCTCTAGGCGATTCAGCAGATGAAGATTTTGTTAGGAGCATTTAGTTGTTTACTTTTTCGACGCTCCTTTCTCCCGACTCCTCCTCAAAGATAGATTGCCGCTATCTTTCCTTCCTTGAAGATCTGGATAGGATGTCAGAAGCCTGTGCATACTCTATTGGGAGGTGAAAAATGTAAGATTTATGTACAAGTAATCCATATTTATATATTCTCCTTGATCAAGTCTCTTATGGTCACTGTAGCAAACTAAAAATTCTCTATCGACTCCTGAAAATCTGAATTTTTAGGTCCAGCTCATGATATGAAGTTGCTCGTACTCAACTTCGAGAAAATGGTTTGTCAATATCTTCCAAGTATAACTGAATTCTCTGGTCAAGCCTCGTAACCTAAATGCCCCTTCCACACACGTTTCAGTAGATGGGTCCACTTTGTCAAGGCAATTGAACTCGGGGTGATTTTAACTCTCTATGCCCCTGCCACGTTCGTGTACATAGCAATGTCAATCTCAAGTTGGTTCCTTGTGGTGTCATGGATAATGACCCCATTTGTGTTCAACCCATCTGGGTTCAATTAGTTGAAGATAGTTTATGATTTCAAGGATTTCATAATTTGGATTTGGTACACAAGTGGGGTGTCCACTAAGGCAGACCGGAGCTGGGAGGCATGTAGAATATGCAAGGAAACTTTTCTTTGCATTAGCTTTTACTCTATCCCTTTTCCTTGTGCAGCTAGCTTATTTTGGTCTTTGTTAAATATATTAACCTGATTGAGTTATATTTTTCTATTTATGGTGTCCTATAACTTGAATTTGTGATGGGTTTGTTTGTTGACAGCAATTGTAGCTCTTAAACAAGAATCAACACTGTATAAAACAAGAAATGCCTATCAACCAGTTTTGGAAGAATTCATTCCAATGAGAAAAGAGACTCGTGTTGTTGGAAACACACAAAAGAAGGATACTAAGAACAAGGCAGATGAAGTGCACTGCACCTGAAATAAGAAGAATTGGATGAGCACTGTTCAACTATGGAGTAGTGAAACCCTAACCCAAACCTTTGTTACAGAACCTCAAAAGGTAAAAACACTAACTTCATTTCAATTGCATAATAGTATAATCTACCCTATAAAGGTAAAAAAAAAACAGATTATCAATCTGCTTTGATATAGGTTTACTCATTGCTTGGATTTGGATGATTTGCAGGATAGAGATGATAAAAAAGACAAATATGTGGGTAATGACATAATTTATCCCAGTAAAAAGGAGGTAAGATGTAGAAGGTTTGTCCTCGTGTTGAAGTTCTCAGGTCGTTTTTGCATACCACAATAATTTGGAAAACCGTAGTTTCTCTTCCTCAACTGTATGATTTACTGTTTGGGTTTATTGTGATGACCCCGATTTCTCTCTTGTCATGGATGCCAGGGTTCCAATGCAAGAATGGACAACCATCCATTTGTTTTACTCAATTTTCATTACACAAAATTAGATTGACATGCTCTTAGCAAAGTAAGCATTTTACTTATTATACACTATATGTAATCATACGTGCAACTTTCTTGTACATATCTCGACCATATATGGTCCATACAATATATACTTTTACAGTTGCTTGCACGGGCACTATCACTAGTGTTAAGAAGGGTCTCAAATATTATGCCATTTGTTATGATCCGTTAAAGTATGTCAATATTTTATGCGATGAATTTGTAGGTGAATTTTACAATAAATATGAATAAATTAACAATAAATTTATAATAAATATGAGTAAATTTATTTATAAAATTTAATACTTTAATGGGTCTAAATAAGTACCCAAGGTATATTTATATAAGAGATTTTTGCTCCAATTAATCTTTACCCATAGGCGAGTGATTTGAAATAATTCAAGCAGACTTTTTGGCTAACATTGTGCGGTACTTTTAACCTCTTTACTGTCTCTAAACTTTTTTTTTTTCTATTTTAGGCACTAAATTTTGGATTTTTGATTGATAAAAAAAGAAAAAAAGTTTATTGACAGTAAATAGGTTAATAGTATAGTAAAACTTCAGCCAAAAAATCATTTTGAATAATTTTCAATCACTCATCTATAATTATAGATTAATAGAAGCCAAAACCCCTTTTATATAATTATATAACAACATGAAAGACCTATGCTACGTAGCAACCTTAAACTACTTTTCTACTATCCTTTCCATTCCTTTAACTAATATAAAAGGCACAATTTTTTTTTTATTGGTAAATTACTTGCGTGCTTGCTTACTTGTATTCACACGAATTTTTTTATTTTATCCTTAGATATAATAATTAATCTACAGTTCACCTTTAGCTTGTGTTTACACACGAATTTATTCTCTACCCTCGAATGTTATAACTAGGTAATATAGGTCGACTATATATTTGGTTAGGGTAAACACGTGTCGGGTGTATTTCGATTCTGGGTAAATTTCACTCTAAAAACATGACTTGGGTGTATTTCAAATTCAAGTAAATACGGGTCAGATGTTCTTTGATAGAAAAAAAAATTAGGGTAAATACGGATCAGGTGTATTTGATTTCGGGTAAATTTCACTCTAAAACCATGACTTGAGTGTATTTCGGGTTTAGGGCATCTGTGCAACTTATTATTTAATAATTTTTTAATATAAAAAATAATGGACATTTCCTCTTTTTGCACATGCACATTAAACTAGGCAAGTGCACAATTTCTTTTTGCAAATCAAGTCTTTAGTTGTAAAATTTTTATAAAATCATTTCCTAAAACAATAGTACAATGTTTTCCATCGTTTAGAACAAATATATAAAATAGTAGGATTGCTTATTTATTGATTTTGTAAAAAGCTCACTACTTTTATACATGTGCATCACACGAGCAACCTAATGACTGGTCTAATAATTATAATAAAGGCATAGAATAATAACAACAATGTTATCAACATAGGGAAAAAACTTCCATAAGAAAGAAGGACCATGATAACCATCTTGAGTCAAGATGTTTCTTAACCATCTTGAATTGTTCATATTTTACATTTTTTTAACTTTTATTAATATTTTCTTTAATAATTATATATATTTGTCAACTATAATAATATAATACTTATTAGTTAGGTCAAAAAATATAATAATAGCCTAATTTTATCAATCATACAAGAAAATGCACATTTTATATATAGCTTTATATTTATGAAATAATTCATAAATATAAATAAATAATTATTTTTAAATTATTTATAAGTTATAGTAACCCTAAAAATAATGAAACATACCTTTAGAATAATTTAAATATACTCACATTCAACTTTATTAGTAATTTAGAAAAAATCAAATATGATTAAGAGCCATTTTGTGTCAAGATATTTATCATTTTCGAAGAAAAAACATAGGGAACAACGTGGAAGGGGTCAAGATATATCTCCAGGGGTCAGACATTTTAGAGTCAGGAATCAGGGGGAAGAATATATTCAGATTTAAGAAGGAAAATCCGGCCCTTTGAAATGGTGAAGCGTCCATTAATATCCTACGTGGCATTTTCACGCTTATCTCCTTTTACAGTTCCTGAACCCCACGGACACAATCTATGCTCCAGAATCCCGATGTCCGACAAAAGTTGGGTGATCCAAATATCTGAATTTGAGTTTAAGAAAACCAAAAAGCCTTCAATAAATCTACTTCCTTGAGTTTTTTATTTTATTTAATACTACTCTCTGTTTCTCATACTATATGCTATATGCTACTACGTTACTACCTCCCTCCCAAATTTTTCATCCGTTTTATCTAATTTTTTCGTCCCAAAATATTTGTCATATTTATAATCCCAACCATTGTAATTCATTTTCTACCCCTAATTAATAAATTTATTTATCACTTTTTTGTGTTTTTTATTTTATTTAATACTACTCTCTATTTCTCATACTATATGCTACTACGTTACTACCTCCCTCCCAAAATTTTTCATCCGTTTTATCTAATTTCTTCGTCCCAAAATATTTTTCATATTTACAATCTCAACAATTGTAATTCATTTTCTACCCCTAATTAATAAATTCATTTATCACTTTTTACAATTTCAACAACTATTATCTTAAAAAAAATAAGAGTAATTTCGGTAAATTCCAAACTTTTAACCTCAATTCCCAACATCCATTGTTCCTCCCAAATTAGGTAAATAAACAAATATATTGGGACAGAGGTAGTATGTATTTATTAATTCACAGTTATCAATATTTATTGTATTAATAATTTCTGACATAATATTTTATTAAAAAATTACAATATTATATTTTTATAATAATATTTTTTATTGTAAATATAATGATGACATTTGTATTAGCGCTGGCAAAATTTCGTCCGACACGAATTACCGGAATTGTCCAACCCGGAAAAACTCGGGTCTAGACATAGATTTTCCGTCCGAATTTTGATATTGACTGAATATTCAGACATAAAATTTCACTTTTTTCTATTGTCCGAACCCGATTTTTGGTTTGTCCGAATTGTCCGACCCGGTTCGACCCGAAATAAAATCGGGTCCGGACATGAATTTCTCGTCCGAATTTTGACAATATCCGAATTTGTCTTACCCGAATTTACCCGGACCCCAATTTTTGCTAGCGCTAATTTGTATAATAAAATATTACTCCTTCTATTCCTTATTAATTGTCGTCTTTAATCATTGTATAGTCAAACATTAAAAGTTTTGACTATAAAGTTCTTAATATACAGAATGACTTGTTATATAAGATTTTATCATTATATTTGTAATGAAAAATATTGTCAAAAAAGTAAAGTATTGCAATTATTAATAAATATTATATTAGAAATAATCATTCAAAAAGGGTGATACTAAAGACTGTGAAAGTCAACTAAGTGATAATTAATATGGAATGGAAGGAATGTATATATATATATATATATATATATATATATATATATATGTAGGGGAATTGGATTCTAATAATCCCTACTTTTACGAATTGTATAGCGATAATCCCTACTTTCATTTTGTATTCTGGTGGTCCAAAAAAAATTAAAATTGTATTAGTGGGGCCTTGAGTCAAATGGTAGTGACTCGGTGGTTTCTTCGGCGATGTCTGCCGAGAGTGTGTTTGACCAAGAATTCGGACCACCAGAATATAATCAACAATGAAATAGGACCACCAAAATACAATAACTATGTCAATGAGACTACTAGAATACAATAACAATTTAAATGGGACCACTAGAATAAAACTAAAATAATAATTTCTTAGTTAAACATACTCTCGCCGGTACACGTCAGCAAACCACCGAGTCACCACCATTTGACACGGCGGCGTCCCACCAAAATGCAATTTTAATTTTTTTTTACCACTAGAATACAAAATAAAAGTAGGGTTTGTTGCTATACAATTCGTAAAACTAGGGATTATTAGAATCCAATTTCCCTATATATATATATATATATATATATATATATATATATATATCTATATATATGGATAATTGGATTCAATAATCCTACTAATTGACAATGGTGGATCTCTTTACTTTGTATTACAGTGGACCAAAATACAATGGGATTTGAGTGGGACGCCGGCGAGTTGAGTGGCGGTGACTCGTTGGTTTGCTGACATGGCTCATTAAAGTCAACCCGGTCAAACACATGGTCAACGTGCCATGTCAGCAAACCACCAAGTCACCGCTACCAACTCACGGCCCCACTCAAATCCAATTTTATTTTATTTTGGTCCACCAGAATACAAAGTGAAAGTACGGTCCAACATTGTCTAATTGGTGAAAGTAGGGATTACTAGAATCCAATTATTCTATATATATATATATATATATATATATATATATATATATATATATATATATATATATATATATACATATACACATATATATATAAATATATTGAGATATTAATCGTCAAAATTTTCAAATTTGATTGACACATATCTTTAGGTGACATATAATTTGAGAATGAGGGAGTATCGTGTACCATTGTTTAGGTCTATATCTTAATTAATTATTTTTTATATAATGTTTTATAAAAATACACTCTTCCTTCCCATATTATCTAGCACACATTAATTACTGCACAATATTTCATGTTTTATCCAAAAATTACAAGATTACACTTTTATAATAGTGTATTTTGTTACGAATCTAATGATAGTGCTTTTGTATAGTAAACTATTTTATATGTTAACAAACTAATGATCAATTTTCTTAAAGTTTGACTGAGATATAGATTTAGGTGGCAGATAAAATGGAAATGAGAGTATAATATTATATTTTTATAGTATTTTTTTACTCGTATTACAAATTCAATTATATGAATTTACTATGATAAATCATTATACTAATTAAGAAATTAACCACCAAAATTTTTATTAAAAAAACTTAAATGATATCCCCTGTCCCTCACACACACACACACACACACACACACACACATATATATATATATATATATATATATATATATATATTTCTGAGTACAAGGGGCGAGGGGTGGAATATGTGAGTTTTATTCAGGGTATTTTTGGAAATATATAATTGCTTATTTTTACTTTTCTAAAAAAAATTATTTTACTCACACTTAATAAGATGAAACTACATAAAAAGATCTTCTTTATTTAGTCATAAATGCATAAATGTTACCCTACTACCTCCGTCCCAAATTGTTTGTCCATCTACCTAACTCCCTTGTCGCAAAATATTTGTCCATTTTATAGTTCCAATGATTGTAATTCCTATTAAACCCATAATAAATAATCTTTTGTTTCTTTTTTATTTTTCTTCACATGAGAAAAGTAAGGGCAATTCTGATACATTACATATTTTTCACCCCATTTCTCATGACCATTGGACTTTTAAATATAGTTGGATGGACAAACGATACGGGACGGAAGTAATATTAAAAAACTATTAAGTGAAATATAATTATCAATATTTTCTACCTTCGAGTAGTATATATATAGTTTAAAAATTAGTCAATTTTAATATGAATTAGTATTTACTTATGTGTGCGTGTGTCAATAGTAAGGACTTTCTTTGGTAGAGTAGTTAGACTTTTATTTTATTGTACTAATGCATTTTATATATATTATTAATCTTATTTATGTAGTTTAGTAGTGATTTGCCCTATTAAAAATATGTAAAGTATTTTTGGGAATAATGCCCTTCTAGCGAAACCAGGATGGAGATTACTACAAAATCCTACCTCGCTTCTAGCTAGAGTAATGAAGGCGAAGTATTACCCCAACTCGACTTTTTTGGATGCAGCCCTCGGGCATACGCCTAGTTTCTCCTGGAGAAGTATGTGGGGTGCAAAGGCGCTGTTGAAGGAAGGAATGTGTTGTCGAATCGGGAACGGAAGAAGCGTCAAAGTGTGGGAGGACGCTTGGTTAATAAGTGAGGAAGAAAAGACAGTGACTACTCCTCCGCCAATTGGAACCCGCATTGAGTTTGTGAGTGACTTGATAGACGCTGAGACAGCAACCTGGAATGAAGAAATCATATCCCAGACTTTTAATGACATGGACCGTCAACTCATCTTGGGCTTACCCTTGAGTTCACGACTGCCCCAAGATACATTAATGTGGTCACTGGACAGCAAGGGGATATTCACAGTGCGTACTGCGTATTTACTTGGCGCATCACTCGACCTGGATAGTTTCGAGAGATATTGGGTGAAGTTGTGGCAGACCCCTCTCCTACCGAAGACAAAACATTTTTGGTGGCGGGTTGTGTCTAACATACTGCCTACGAGAGCATATCTCAAATACCGACATATGATCGAGCTGAATAATTGTCCGAGATGTCAGAGGGAGACGGAGGATTTGTGGCATGCCATTTTTTATTGTGAGCATGTGAAGCACGGGTGGACAGCGATGTGTTCTAAAGCCCTACAGCTGCGTAACACAACCGAAGATATTGGACAGCTCTTGGAAAAATGGCAGTCAAGTCTCACAGATTTGGAACTCCAACAATGTTGCACCCTTGCTTGGTTATTATGGGTTAGTAGGAATGAATTGATTTTCAATGGAAAGCAGACAATGATACAAGTACTCATATCCAGAGCGAAGAAGATTGTTGAAGAATTGAATATGGCACATCTAGCAGAACAAAGCAGAGAGCGGCACGGCCTGAGTAATTCAACGAATCACTGGCAGCCACCGGACTGGGGGTTAACAAAATTAAATGTCGATGCTGCCATACTTGAAGGAGGTTGGATTGGCCTCGGTGCGGTAGCCCGAGATGCACAGGGAGATTTCCTCTGGGCAGCCACGAAACGAATCAAGGCCCACTGGACAGCTCAAGTTGCAGAGGCAAAGGCAGTCTGGTTCGGTCTCCGTTCGGCGCGAAGGTTGCAAGAGAGGCGGGTCATTGTGGAGTCGGATTGTCTGTCAATTATCCAAAGAATTCAGAATTTTAATTCCTTTCTTAGTGAGATTGATATTGTGATTGATGACATTATCTTTGCTAGTCATAATTTTACAGTTTGCAAGTGGAACCATGTGAAACGGGACGGCAATAGCGCTGCCCACAACATGGCCAAGGTCTGTCCTATAGGATTAGAGCAAGTTTGGGTTGGTGTTTGCCCATCATAAATTGTAACTGCCATAGAGGCAGATTTGATATCTTAATATAGTTCTTGCTCTTTTCCCTCAAAAAGTATTTTTGGGAATAATTATTACATGTAAGAAGTTTTTTCTAAAGTTTTTTCTCTCCCCCCAAGAAACCCTAGCCGACGACTCATTGGAATCACCAACAGTCGGCGGCCGGTGAATACCACGGTGTGCGGAGTCTTTTCGCTCCGTTAGTGTAGGGTTGAGCTGGCGTGAGTCCCTCCCTCAGTGTAGGGTTTTGGTGCGGTCACAGAAACTTTCTTCTTTTTTCAATATCGTCGACTTAGGTTCTTGAAAGTTGAGTACCACATTGGAGGAGCGACTGAGGAAGATGGCTCTTACGGAAGAAGAGGAAGTAATAGCAGATTTTGTCGTCCGGGAGGAATCCAAGATCGAAAAACAAGTCGCTCTTTGTTTGGTAGGAAAACTTCACACAAAGAACAATTTTAACGCAGAAGCCCTAATGAATACCTGAAGAACATCTGGCGGCCTTCGTAGGGTGTGATTATGAAGGAGTTAGACAAGAATCTCTTTTCTTTTCAGTTCTTTCAAGAGTAAGAACAAGAATATGGTCTTGAACGAAGGGTCATGGACTTTCGACGGTGCAATGCTCCTCTTGAAGTAACTGAAGGGTACTGAGAGTCCCTCAGAGGTAAGTTTTGATATGGCTCGCTTTTGGCTTAAATTTTGTGATCTCCCGATGCGAAAAAGACGCATGCTTTTGATAAATATTTAGGAGATTTGGTGGGATGTTCATTGAAGCGGATGAAGAGGATATTTTATCTTACTCCAAATATCTTAAGATAAAAGCGGAGGTGGATATCAATAAACCTTTAAAAAGAGGGGTAAAGGGAGGGTAGAAGTGGAGGTGAAATGGATAGTAATAAAGTATGTTAAAATACCTGACTACTGCTATATTTGTGGCATTATCGGGCATGTGTTTAGGGCATGCAAAAGCTATGACCCGGATATACCGGAGGAGGAACTGCCATACGGCCGGGCCTGAAAGGGTCACCATTGAAGAGGAAGAGAAGGAGGGGGGGGGAGGGGATAAGGAATGGAAGGAGGAGAAGAGAAAGTTGCTAGAGTTGAGGGGTGAAGGAAGTGGACCTAAACTGGTTATGCATGAAGGAGGAGAAAGAGATACAGGTCGCGAGAGAATAGTAGATGTGGTGATGCATGATAACAATTCTCTCTACAAGCTTAGCAGCATCGACGTACGGGGAACACAAATAGGTGAAAAGAAAGTTTAAGTGGTAGACACAAACTCGCTAGAGAACTATCCAATGGTGGAGACTGGCAGGGTCCAGTCCCACCAGACCCAATGAGAATCATATGTTGGAACTATAGGGGGAGTGGCGGTCCCCTTACAGTTCAAGCGCTCCGATTTTGGAGTAAGAAATACTGCCCGAACATAGTTTTTCTATCCGAGACTATGGCAGTATCTGACAGGGTAGAGAGATTGGGAAGAAAATTTGGTTTTCAAAATGCTATAGCTGTTAGTAGCCGGGGAAGGGCAGGGGGTTTGGCCATTTTCTGGAAGGAGGAGATAGTTTCAGTTGAGAATGAGTGTTGATCATTTCATTGAGGGAGATATCTTGCAAGATGGGAGGACATCGATGGTTTTTTTGGGTCTATTCAAATGGCCTGGAGGTCACAATAAATGGAGAACGTGGGAGCTAATCCGGGAGAGAGCCAAGGATTACAGCACGCCAATGGTAATTGGAGGGGACTTTAATGAAATAATTTCTTTGGAGGAGAAATGGGGAGGTGCAACTAGAAGCCAGCAGTGTATGGATGATTTTCGGGAAGCTCTCCGAGATGTCATGATGAGAGACTTGGGGTACAGCGGCCAATGGTATACGCGGCAACGGGGGCGAGACATAACAAGGTGCACAAGAGAAAGGTTGGATCGCTTCGTGGTAAATGAAGCATGGAATGACAGGTTCCCTCATGCAACGGTGCAGAATTTGACCTTATACAAGTCTGATCGTAGTCCAATTATTATGGACGCTTCAGGCAACAGGGCTGGTAAAAGGAGAATTAGGCGAGCCTTCATATTTGAGAAACTTTGGGCCGATTATGAGGAGTGCGAGATGGTGGTACAACAAGCCTGGGCCAAGACTTCGGCTAGCCCAATAGAGAAATTGAGGAGATGTGCTAATGATCTGCAAGATTGGGCTAAGAAGACATTTGGAGACATGGGCTTCGAAATTGCAAAAATAGAAAAAGAAGTCCAAGAAGTTCAAATGCAGATCCCAACACAACATGTATTGCAGAGGGCTCAGGAACTACAACGAGATCTTGATATTCTTCTTCACCAACATGAGAAATATTGATTCATGAGATATCGTACTAAGGAGTTGATAGATGGTGATAGGAATACCACATACTTTCATCATAAAGCTTTACAGAGAAGAAAGAGGAATGAGATCACCCAAATTTGTGATGGGAATGGGGTATGAGTGGAAGACCAAGGCTAGATAGTTGAGTTGATCCTCGAATACTATGAGAACCTGTTTAAGACTTCTAACTCGCATGATATGGAGGAGGCCCTGGAGGGTACAACTACAAAAGTGACCCCAGAAATGAATGAAGATTTGACAAAACTCCTCACAAATGAAGAGATTAGGACGACCCTTTTCCAGATGAGTCCATATAAAGCTCCCTTGATGGATGGTTATCATGCGACTTTCTTCCAACGCTATTGGCACATAGTAGGGAGAAAAGTGGCGGAGCTAGTGAGGAGGATAGTGGCAGGGCAAGAGGATATGGAGGATATGAATAAAACCTTGATAGTTCTCATTCCTAAGGTTAAATCCCCAATGGCAATAACAGAATACCGCCCTATTAGCCTCTGTAATTGTGGGACCCGGAAAATTCTCGTTCGGGGAAATCGTTCTCGGATGCGCTACTTAATGATCGGGAGCCGACTAAAGTTGCTTAATCCTTAAATAAGGATATTTTTATTTTTCAAAATTCATTTTCGGGGTGATGAAACTTTATTTATTTATAAATCCGTTTTTTATTTATTTAAACACTCGAAATTACACCGAAATACTTTAAGAAATAATTCAATATCGACCAAACACTCGACCCAGGCCCAACAGAAGGCAAACGGGCCGCCATAGAGGGTTAAAACCCGCGCGGGTTTTAATACTCCATGGGCCAGACCGTGCGTTTTTGTGGGCCAGAGAAGATCGGTTAAAATTGTTAAAACCCGCAGGGGTTTTTATCAACTTCTGGCCCATTTTCTCTCGGTTTTAACCTTGGATTAGTGTGTGGAAAATATTAAACCATTTTTAAATATTTTGGTGTAAATTCGTATGTTTAAAATAATTAAACGGGTTATAAAATAATTAAGAGTCGCTAGTCGATTTAAGGAAACCGACAAACCTTAAAAATAATAAAAATAACTTCGGTCTACGAAACCCGATTCTAAGTTCATGGGTAAGGTTTCGAATTCGAGAATTATAAGAACTCTCGAATTCGCCTGTTAGAAAACAAACTCTACTATAATCGACATTAAAATGAAAAAGAGCGGGGAGAAGTTTAATTAAATTCACGAAATTATATTCATCAACATGCAATATAAAATGAGGTTTTTTGATTTACAAAATATGTACAAATAACGAAATTAAAGTACGAATTACATGATTTAAACAATGACAATAAGAAAGCAATGAATCGAACCTCTTTTGATTTAGGAGCCCGAATGTGCCGGTTTGAAATCCTTGACTTTGCCTTGACTTGAGGATTGGAAGGGTGAATGTGAGGATGATGGAAGGACAATATGAGAGTGGTAACTTTGTGAAAGTATTAGGAATAGGATTTTGAGAGAGTTTTGGTATGGAATTTGAGTAGAGTAAGGATAATGTGGTGAGAATTGAAGTATAATGAGGGTGGTTTATGAGAGTAGTTGGTGAAATGAGGGTAGAGTAATGGTAGTAGATGATGAGAATGCTTGGTGATGAGGGTGAAATGGAGGGGGTATTTATAGGTGAGTAGGTAGTGATTAGGAGGGAAATGGAGGGAAAATCATGGGGGACACATCCCCATGATCATGCCATGCAATCACAAAAGTCAAGGGAAGGAATCAAACACATGGGGCTAATATCAAGGAGGGTGATCAAGATTTTGGCGCCGAATTCAAAAAGAAAACCCACGTGGGTTTTAAATAATCTCACATGAATCATTGACGTGGACGGAGCAAAACGACGCGCTTTGGCCACTAGAAAACCCGCGCGGGTTTTGAAGTCGCTGGGCCGGATCTGGTTCTGGGGCGCCTCTGTTGATTAAAACCCGTGCGGGTGTTGTCTCAGCTAGTGGGCCAGATTTGCTTACTGGGCCAGATTTCTGGGCCCGAGATTTGTAAACCCGCGTGGGTTTTGAAACTACTAAGTGTAACTTCGAACGACCATAACTCTTTCATCCGGACTCTGATTGAGGCGATTCAAAAGGCGTTGGAAAGCTTATGATGTGTACTTTACTTTCATCAAAAGAAATAGGGCTAAAGAGACTTGTGGAAAAAATGGGATTCGAAATGGTGGGCATATGTATGTGGAAAAGGTGTAAAATGAAGGCTTTTTGAGGTGGGTTGGCTCGGTAACTCTTGATCGAGGAAGGCCCATTGGATTTCTTTCATGCTAGTCTCTTTTCTTGTTATGCTTGATTTGTACACTTGTCTATGTGCATGTACAAAATCCGGTGTCTACAGTAATACATTGTACAAGATTGCTTCTAAAGTTGTCGTTACGAGGCATAATGTATGGCTACCCCAGCTTATTTCTGTCAACCAAAGTGGCTTTGTGCCTAGACGTCTTATCACAGAAAATGTTTTGGTAGCTCATGAACTATTCCACTCAATGAAGAGGAGGTTGAAAGCCGAAGGGGAAGTTTGGCGATCAAACTGGATATGAGCAAAGCGTATGACAAGATAGAGTAGGCCTTCTTAGAGAGAGTGTTGGGGAAGATGGGTTTTACAACTAGATGGGTGAATGCAATGATGAAGGGAGTAAAATCTGGGACATACTCCTTACGCATTAATGGGGAAGTTCACGGACGGATCATGCCAAGCCGGGGACTTCGTCAAGGGGACCCGTTATCCCCGTATCTCTTCATTTTGGTGGCTGAAGCACTCTCTGGCATGCTTATACAAGGCCAAGAGAGAAATCTTATACACAGCTATAAGGCCAGCAGGTACGGACCTGCTGTTTCGCATCTATTTTTTGTTGATGACAGTGTTCTCTTTGCTAGAGCAACGAGACAGGAATGCTCCAAAATTGTTGAAATACTTAACATGTATGAGCGAGCATCGGGCTAAAAAGTAAATTACAAGAAATCTGAAGTCTCTTGTAGCAAAGGAGTACCGAAAAGAAAAAAGGAGGAGCTTGCAGAGATTCTAAACATGACGATGGTGGACAAGCATCAAAAGTATCTCGGGGCACCAACACTGATCGGGAAAAGAAAAAAGGAGGTATTTGGCCATATCAAAGATAGAGTTTGGAAGAAGATAAGCGGATGGAAAGGGTCTTACTTGTCAAGAGCAGGTATGTAGGTTCTCATAAAATTGGTACTGTAGGCTATTCCCATGTATGCAATGAGCCTCTTCTAGATACCAACCACGTTGGTAGGCAAAATACATAGTCTTTGCGCATCCTTTTGGTGGGGATCTACAAGAGAAAAAAGAAAAATTCATTGGAAAGCTTCAGATACCCTATGCAAACCCAAATAGGCAGGAGGGATGGGTTTCCGTAGACTCGACCTTTTTAACGACGCTTTATTGGCGAAACAGTGTTGGAGACAATTTTCGGACGACACATCTCTCTTGAGTAGGGTTATGGAAGCTAGATACTACCGGGGGAAGTCGTTTCTCGATTCTCAATACAATCCCATCTTCGGATGGCGTAGCATTTGGGGTGCTAAGGCGCTTCTCATCGAAGGTTTATGTTGGAGGGTGGGCAATGGCAGGGAGATAAAATTTGGGATGATAACTAGATCATTGATGGCGAAAGTAAAACAGCAACAACTCACAAGAGAGAAGATGAGAATTTAGAACGGGTATGCAACCTCATTGACCCAATATCGGTTGAATGGAGAGTCCCCTTGATCGAACAAGTCTTCAATCAACAGGATAGGGAAATCATACTCGTAATCCCATTGAGCAATCAACTTCCACCTAACAAACTGATTTGGAGCTACTCAGACAAAGGTTTGTTTACGGTGAAAATCGCCTATATGCTCGGGTTATCGCTAAATCAATCCGATTTGGCAGAATACTCGCCCATGATCTGGAAAGCAAATGTTATCCCCAAGGTGAAATCATTTTGGTGGCAGTGGTGCGCACAGATTCTCCCGACGAGAACACTACTGAAACATAGACATATGATTGAAGGAGACAGGTGTGAAAGATGTAAAGGGGAGAGCAAAGATGAATGGCATGCAATTTTTGATTATCCGGTCTCAAAATCGTGCTGGGATGATTGGTGTGGTTCAACATCATTAGAAAAAGAAGACTATGAGCGCCCAGAAGATTTGCTAAGGGTGTGGAACAACACTCTCGATGCGGTTCAGCTGGAAAACGCAATGACACGGGCTTGGTTGGTTTGGTTTGGAAGAAATGACCAAATTTATAATGGCCGCTCAATGCTACCGGAAGGAGTGAAATACTGGGCTGCACATATGGTCCAACAGATGAGAGAGAGTCAAACAGCTAGGAGATTGAAGGTCACGCATCCGCATGGAACGATGACAACAATCTGGAATCCACCGGGTGAAGGGGTTGTCAAGGTTAATATGGATGCACATGTGGACAAGAAGGGGAGAATTGGGCAGGGTATCCTAATCCAAGACTCACAGGGAGTAGTCAATTGGCGGCAGTGAAGGTTTGTAAGGCGTACTGGACTCCTCTCCAAGCTGAAGCGAAAGCGGCGTACTGGGGGCTCTCTTTGGCAAGAAGATTTGAATATCAAAAGGTGATTTTTGTGTGAGATAGTGAAATTCTTGTATCAAGGATTAATAATAAACTGTGTAACATTAGTAGCACAGATTTGATAGTAGATGATATTATTAGTAGTTGTGAGGAATTTAGCTTTTGTTATTGGACTCATGTCAGGCGGGAGGGCAACTATGCAGCTCACCACCCAGCAAGAGTCGAACCGACAGGAGACGAGCAAATTTGGTTGGGAGTTGGAAGATGCCCATCCCAAATCTTGAGCTATGTACTGATGGACAAGTTGAGCATCAATTAATTTTAGAAGTGTTTTCTAAAAAAAAAGTAATTTTGGAAAAATATTTGTTTTTTTTCTTTATTTTTTGGTCAAACACTTAAATGCATGCATTATATTATTTGTTTCCTAATAGTCATAACAACAAATTAATTTGTGTTTAATGATTTTTTTTATGTAACATTTGGATATTAATTAAATGAATATGGAGGGATAGATAAATTGTGAATATAAAAAGATCAACATGCATTCTTTTGTGTTCAACACTTACGAGTATATATTATGATTCTACT
Source organism: Portulaca oleracea (assembly GCA_029582165.1). NCBI lineage: Eukaryota > Viridiplantae > Streptophyta > Magnoliopsida > Caryophyllales > Portulacaceae > Portulaca > Portulaca oleracea. The sequence goes on along the minus strand of CM055885.1, from coordinate 2,378,985 downwards.
TTTTTCTTTTTTGTCTTTTTTAAAAGAATTGTTGCTAATCTTTTGTGTTCAGCAATTTTCCATGCAACTCAGGTAATTTTCTTTTTATTTAGTGTGTCCTATTTCAAGTAAATCTTTCCTACTTATTCGCTTTTAAATGTTGCATTCTTTGATTATTCTAATTATAAATTGAGTAGTTTTAAACATTATCAATATTTCATGTTCATGAATTTGAAACTTGGAATATAAGGTCTCCATGTCAACTTATCTATTCTTGCTTGACTTTGGATATACAGATTAATTATGCGCAAATTCTAGTATAAGACCGTCTCACGATAAAATATCGTGAGACATCCCACGTGGCAAATTTTGTCAAAAAGAAAACACAAGCGTAATTAGGAGAGTGAAATCACTCTCCTTAATTAAATTAATTAACTTTAAAAAAGAAATAGCATAGATTAGGTGACTATTTTTTATCCGCAAATAATGCATATGTTTTTAGTGGACGAATTCTCTAAATACCGTTTGCAAATTATATATTTATAGGTGACTAAATAAACCAGTCAGCGGTGACTAATATTATGGTATCTCGAATTTGGAAACAAATCATAACATATCTAATCAAGCGTATTAAAATATATGTTACTAATATTAAATTTTTAGGGCAACAAATATTACGATATCTCATTTCTTAGCATATATGTGACCAATGATCACATATATATTTATAATAATGGTAGTCACATTACTATTAGAATGCACGCGACTAATATACGACTCAATGGTGACCAATCTTCATGTTCATTGACACACTTAAACATTGCTATTGTAGTAGTCATAGTCATATAACTGATAAAGTCACATGTAAATCAGAAATATTGTTGAATTTTCAATAATTGTATGATTTTTAGATAACATAAACGTTGCGATTATAGTTGTCATAATTATATAACTAATAAAGTCCCATGTAAATAAAAAATATTTCTAAATTATAGGATCTTTAAATATTATCCTATTAGTTAATATATATTATTTTTATGTGTGACTAATAATCTATCATGCAATGACTAATATTGTGTCCTTGGTGTGTCGAGATATATAAGTTCAACCAATATAATAATATAATCATGCACACTATTATAAATAGTCACATGTATTAGTCATCATTTTCTATAGCATGCAATGAATAATATTGTGTCCGTGGTGTTTTTTTCAATACCATACCGATGTGATGACTACCATTTAAACGTATATAAGGTCAGCCAATATAATAATATAGTCATACACACTAATATAAATAGTCACACGTATTAGTCATCATTTTCTAGCATGCAATAAATAATATTGTGTCCTTCGTGTTTTTCAATATCATACCGATGTGATGACTACCATTTAACCATACACTGACTATTTCAAAACAATATCTAACTACCATTTAACCAAAACTAAATTATCATCAAACAAGATTACCAAAACTAAATTATCTAACAAGTATGGTAAATCTGGAGCCAAAATATACGTTTAAACGTTCTTTTTTTCCGAAAATCTATGTGTATGCAAGTTTTGGTAATTGCAATTATGGAAATAAACTAAATTACCAAAACTAAATTATCTGAAAAAATTGGTAAATCTGTAGCCAAAAAATATGTTTACATGCATAAATTTTTTGGAAAATCTATGTGTATGCAATTTTTGGTAATTGCAGTTATGGAGATAAACTAAATTACCAAAATATATGTTTAAACGTACCTTTTTTTTTCGAAATCTTCCAAAATTTAAGCAAAAATCGAAAGTTTTAATATACTCCCGTGGGACCACAGAATGCATCTGTAGTCCCGCTATACGTCATGCCTCACGTGAGCATTTCGCTGTTCTTCTCATATGGCCTAATATTGCGTACCGCAACAGAAATCACAAGTGAAAGGTGTATTGTAGTGGTAAGGTCTGCTCAGTGTTACATTTGAGGTCAGGGGATCGAGCCTATCTTTGGGGGTAATTGTTTGAATTAATTTGATATAATTTAGATGTTCTTATTTTTCCGCTCGTTTATCCACATCCTCTTTTTTTTTTTTCTATTTTGTTTGTCCATAGCTTTCCTTTTATTTTCTCCCCTCTTTATTTTATCTTTTGCATTTTATTTTTTTGTATCTTGTTCTACAATTTTATATATTAACATAAACTTCTTTACACACTAAAGAACTGTAAATTTCATGGGTATCTTAAGGTAAGGTAAATGATGAATTTTGGTAATATTTGGTAACTTTTAGTAATTTTTAGTAACTTTAGGTAAATTTATATAGGTAAATTTGTGTTTTTGAAATAAAAGGAAAAATTTTTAAAAAAAACCTACATTACACGTGTCATGTGATTTTGGGTAATTTTGGTAAGTTTTGGTAATTATTGGTAATTTTTGGTAACTTTTGGTAATTTTCGGTAATTTATGATAATTATTTACCTACTCCAGTCCACCCATGAAATTTATAGGGCCTAACACATACTTCTTTGCATATTAGTACAAACGTTCTTACACACTAGTACAAACTCTTTTGAACACTAACACAAATTCTTTTGTTACACATTTTCTATTTGTTGGTCATTTTATATTTTTCGGATTTTTCTGTATCATTTAATTTTTTTCCCCATCGTGATTCATATTTAAAAGTAATATAATTTCATAGACTTATACTAGTATGGTTATTAATAGATTAGTATTGCACACATTAATATACTATAAAACTACATTTTTTTATAGATAATGTAAAACTATTTTCTAATTGTTGTACTTTTTTCTCTTTGAATACCAAATATCGTACTATATTATACATATGAACACCAAATTAATATAATATAAAAGTAAAATATTGGTGTGCGAATGTGTTTATGTTAGCGTGCAAAAGAAATTGAGCCAGTGTGCAAAGGAATATGTGTAAATGTGTAAATATATATGTGTTAGTGTGCAAATGAGTATGTGCTAGTGTGGAAAAATATAAAAATAGACAATAAAGAATGCATGAAGATTCTAGATATACGTTGTGTCCTAAAATATTTCGTACGAAACAAGTGTGTAAAGGACTTTGTGATAATGTGCAAAGGAGTAAGCATTAGTGTGCTAAGGAGTCTATGTTAGCGTGCAAAAGAGATTGAGCCAGTGTGCAAAGGAATATGTGCTAGTGTGTAAATATATATATGTTAGTGTGCAAATGAGTCTGTGCTGATGTGCAAAAATATAAAAATAGGCAACAAAGAGTGTATGAAGATCCTAGATATACGTTGTGTCCTAAAATATTTCGTACGAAACAAGTGTGTAAAGGACTTTGTGATAATGTGCAAAGGAGTAAGCATTAGTGTGCTAAGGAGTCTATGTTAGCGTGCAAAAGAGATTGAGCCAGTGTGCAAAGGGATATGTGCTAGTGTGTAAATATATATGTGTTAGTGTACAAATGAGTTTGTGCTGATGTGCAAAAATATAAAAATAGGCAACAAAGAGTGTATGAAGATTCTAGATATACGTTGTGTCCTAAAATATTTCGTACGAAACAAGTGTGTAAAGGACTTTGTGATAATGTGCAAAGGAGTAAGCATTAGTGTGCTAAGGAGTCTATGTTAGCGTGCAAAAGAGATTGAGCCAGTGTGCAAAGGAATATGTGCTAGTGTGTAAATATATATGTGTTAGTGTGCAAATGAGTTTGTGCTGATGTGCAAAAATATAAAAATAGGCAACAAAGAGTGCATGAAGATTCTAGATATACGTTGTGTCCTAAAATATTTCGTACAAAACAAGTGTGCAAAGAAGTTTGTGATAATGTGCAAAAAAGTAAGCACTAGTGTGCTAAGGAGTTTGTGCTAGCGACAAAGGAATATGTGCTTGTCTATAAATGCGTCAGTGTTAGTGTGCAAACAAGTTTGTGATAGCGTGTAAATGAATCTATGTTAGTATGCAAATCAAAGAATTTGCGCTAGTGCGTAAATATGTCTTTGTTAGCATGTAAAGAAGTTTGTGTTGGTGTGCAAATGAATGTATATTAGAGTGCAAATGAGTTCATGTTGTTGTGCAAAGGAGTACATACTAATGTGCAAACAAGATCGTGTCAATGTGTCAAAAAAATTAGCATACAAAGAGTCTACGCTAGTGTGAAAAGGACCAAAAAAATTAGTGTACAAAAGAGTTTATGATAGTGTGCAAATGAGTATATCCTACAAAATATTAGTATGCAAAGAAATTTGTGTTAGGGCCTGTCAAATTCATGGATAACTTCAATTTACCAAACTTTATCATTTTTTGTCTAAATTTATCAAAATTTACTTACCAATAATTCAAAGTTTAAAATTAAAAAAAAACAATTTTGATATATTGGTGTATGTGAATCACTTATACATATCTTTTAAAAAAACTATAAAATTATAAATAATACTCCCTCCGTTCTTTTTTATCTGTCATTTACGGTTTTTTGTGCCAATTTTTAATCAATAATTTCTAATATAAAACTTTTATAGAAAAATATAATATTTAATAGTATTTTTTATTACGAATCTAATGATATCAATTTTGTATGATAAATCATTATACAAATTAAGATATTAACGGTCAAAGTTTTTGCCACAATTCCCTATGCGACAGATAAAACAAAACGGAGGTAGTAATGAAATACAAAAGAAACAGGAGAGATAAGCAAAGTAAAAAATAATAATATTAATAATTTAATTATCTATTCAAAATAAAAATTATATAAGAGAAAAATATATGAAAAAGTGAGATATTGAAAAAAAATACAGAAATAATTTATTTTTTAAAAAAACTAACTAATAACTACTACTAGAATTCAAACCATAGACTTCCAGTGTACTATATACAAGTGGGACCACCCAGCTAATCAATTTCAATGCCACATCAAGCTTGGCAATCAGATTTATTGCATATGCGGCCCATGCGAGTCTGTAGACTGGAATTTGTTCATTGGGCTGAGCTGGACATGGGAGTAGGCAGGAGATCTGTACTCCCGCGGGAGTACGGTCTAAAGACCCAGCAAAAATTTATTTTTGAAAATTTCAAATTCAAACATATATTTATTTCCCAAAGTGTGGTCAATATATCTTACATGTTTTCAAACTTATTTTCGGAAATAATCTTCAAATAATCTGTAATCTTCAAATGATTCGAATCATTTTCAAACTTCCCAAATTTAAACATATATTGTTTTTTCGAAATCTTCAAATTTATAATATTTATGCGTGACTAATAATCTATAATGCAATGACTAATATTGTGCCCTTGGTGTGCCGAGATATCTAAGTTCAATCAAAATATTAATATAATCATACATTCCATTATAAATAGTCACACGTATTAGACATCATTTTCTATCATGCAACGATTAATGTTGTGTCCTTGGTGAGATAAGATTACGGTCAATATTTATACATGACTAATTTTCTATCATGCAATAACTAATATTGTGTCCTTGGTATGCCGAGATATCTAAGTTAAACCAATGTAATAATATAGTCATACACACTATTGTAAATAGTCACCCGTAAGCGATCAAGAACGACATTACAACAAATATTGTACAACATTCATGAAGACATTCATAAGAAATACCTTAAAACATGACAGTTAACTAAAAGCTTCAATAAAACTAATTGTCCACAGCGACACAATGTCATATGTAGAAATAATAACATTGTTTCAAAAAAATGCAAAAGTCCTCATCTACTAAACTTAAATAGTAAATCCACCAAAGTTAAATAGTCACATAAAAATATTGTAGATTTAACATGCATAATAATATATTAAATCTTTTTTTTGGTGTTTTGGTTCCAATTTCTTCAACAGTTATTGAGCCATTCACATCATCATTTGCTTGTGCCGCATTGGGTTTTTTCCTCCTCTGAAAGTGACTCTTGATTCTTTGTGATCTTCCCTTTGTTGTAGCTCGCACGGGTTCCAAAATAACCACATCCAAACTTGTATCAGCGTGATCCATATCATCATTGACACTAGAGCCCATAACCTCATTGGTACTATCTGGTAAATTTTTCAGTGCTTCCTCAACAATAGCACAAGCAGTTGGAGAATGTTGGCATCGTATCGCTAGCTCATGAAAGTTCCTAGCCATAATTACACATAAAAAATGGAGATAACATATTATTGGTCACCCGTAGATTGAATACTAATCAAGTATATATTATTTGTCGCCCATATATTGAATACTAGTCACATATATTATAATGTAAATTGAACTTTTGAGCGAGATATCAAAACAAGTAATAATCACATCAATAGACCCAATATGTCACTCTTTTCATTTAAAGACATAAAAATTTCAAAATGATCATATTTAATTACAAAAATAGTAACCTTATTAAGCCTAAATAGTCATATACCGTATACGCATTTTGTAAGACTGTCACCATAACAATACTGAATACGTGTTCATCACTGACAGTCATATGACCAATATAAAATAGTCATACCACGATCAACTTCTACATCATTCTGGCCACCAATTTGACCTTCATGTAACGTCCCATTGTGCGGATTCGTCATTGTTTTCACTACATTATTCAAACATATCAAACATATTATTAATCACTTCTACAATATTTATTGATACGATAAAACATATTGTTAGTCACTTCTACCCTACTACTAACTAGTAAAACATATAACATTCGTCACCTTTTCAATGTGTATTAATCACCCATAACCCAATTAAATTAGTGGACACAAAAAAATGAGATATCAAAAGTTCCAGATAACATATTATTAGTCACTCATATTATCTCACGCTATATTATCAAAAAAACGAGATGTCAAATAGCGAGATATAAAAAAAGCGAAAATTTCAAAATTCTGAAAAGTAGCCAACAAAGTTCCTCCATAGGTTGAATATTCAACATCTCGTACCTTCAAACATTTCTCCATTGTTCGAAATTCAAAAATTATTCGAAAATTCACAAATTCGAACATTCCACATCTCGTACCTTCAAACATTTCTTCATCGTTCGAAAATTCACAAATTCGAAGAATAGTCACTAATTCAAATATACGTAGCAAAACTTACTTATCCGAGACAACGACATTATCCGAGGTCGGGCGACGATCTTCGTGCGGATGTGGTGTCAAATTTTCTCTAATTGTTAGTGTTTGACAATAGGAGAGAGAAAATAAGAGACTTTATATAGGGAGAGTGTACATAGACACGAATCAAGATAGTCTCCTTATTTTTCATAGTCCGACGTGGCATCCCCTATTATGTTATTTTAACGGGAGACGGTCCTATATAAGATATACTGTTAATTATATTTGTAATTGATATTGTGGTTGACTTTGGTCTATTTCTTAACTAAATTGATTTCTTACTTATTTGGTTGATATTTTCATACTTGATGTGAGCATCATAACAAATGTTCATATCTAACATGAGATATGCACTTATTTTTATATGTAATTTTTTTATGAGTAAAATATTTTTATTAAATGTTAGTATATATTAGATACTTTAGCCCATATAATTAGTTATTCTTATATATATTTTGGTTGTCATATTATTTTTATTTATTAGAGGTATTAGATTAGTCAGTAAACTTTTGCCATGCATATAGCTAGAAATATGAATCGAAAAATAAATAGAGGAAAATATAAAAATTTGGAATCTGGGCACCACTATTATTAAAGATAATTACTAATTTATTCTATGCTTGACAATATGATTAAATTGTTATCCAATCCGTACATAAAATTTGAAGCATAAAATATGGTTGGAGTAATCATAAATTTTCCTTTTTTTTTTGAAGTGGTTATTGAAAACTATTTTAGATTTTGTAATATCATTAATTAGATTGTTTAATTTAAGGTATTTAAATGGAAAAACTTAAAGAAATCTTATGGAAAATAGATAAATATAAATGTATTGACAATACAAATTCTCTTTACTATGGTTAAAATAAATAGAAAATCATATATGCAATTAATATATAGATAAAAGAAGTAAGAACTTCAACAATATATGCAGTTTATTTTCGTCCCGTGCAACGCACGAGTATGGGGACTAGTATATGTTAATTAGTATACTTATTGAAACATGTTTATATTACGGAAATATATGAATAATGATATTAAAACTTTTGTCGATGATTTAAAAATTATATATATATTAGGAATTATTATAATTTAATCCTTTAATAATTTTTTAAATAAATTAATAAATAATATACCATACATTACGCGGATAAAAAAATTAGTATATTAACAAACTCCTAATGTTTGTGACAATACAAATCATCGTTGGAGTCATAGTTGCTCCCAGTATTAATGAAAGGGTATCAAAGTTTATTAACTAACTAACTAATTAATTGATAAGTTTGCTTTAATGCAATGCCAAAGCAACCAATAGTAATATTAAATTGTTTTAACAATTTCAGAATTATCCAAAACTGACTAGGACTTAGGATTACCTTGTTTTTGCAACCACAAAAAATGTATATAAAAATAAACGATTAACAAAAAATTTGGAACTTTCTAACTATTTTAAATGAAGAATTAAGAAGAGTTGGTCCACTCATACACCCAAGTCGTACGATCTTAATTAATTAATTGGTCGAACATGGTGCACTTTTTCCACCATAACGTATATTAGACTAAACTATAAACAAACATTCTTGTCGAAGAATTTCAATATATGGTGAAGTCATTGTATGGCGTGAACATCTATACATTTATACATTCGTACTTATGATGAAAACGTTCCCTAATTTCATTACAAATTGCACTACTTAAATATAGCATGAGTATTATAGGTTTGCATTGACAATTTAATGTTATAATATGGTGGCTTAGGGAGAAATGGTGAAAATAAAAAAGAAATTGTTAATTTTAATGTTTTAACTATGTTGTTTTTGTCGTGTTGTTTTAGTTGTGCTGTTTCTTTGTTGGTTGTTGTATTTCACTATTCTTTCTCTGCGGTTTCGCTACGCTGGTGCTATTTCTTTTGCCTCTTTTTGCTTTCACTAATAAAAAAATAAAAAAATATTTTTGTACATTAAACTAAAAGTTTAAACTCTTGATTACGTTAGTTCCATGAAGTTATGTTGAATATGATTATTAGATTTGAATCTCAAAAGCCCCATATTTACTTATGCAAGGTAAACAATGCCTTTGAAATACCAACATTTCAAGCACAATGACCTTCGCACAAATAGTCATATTAGAGTATAATACATTATATTGGATGTAAACTATGAGTTTAAGTTGTTTTTTTGAAATCGCAGTACAACTTAAAATATATATTTAAAATTCAAAAAAACCAAGAAACTATGTGTTTTTTTTTGAAAGGTAAGTGAGGAGGGTGTCAACGATTTCTTCTAACTAGAAATCGACCTACTCTATCAGCAAACAAAATTTCCTATCATCTATATACTCCCACTTTTCAGCAACTAGACAATTATGACATTTTTTTGAAAGCCTGTCAGCTGCATTTTTTGCTTCTCTATTAATATAGGAAATATTACAACAATTGCACTTCGAGAGTAGTAGGCGAATGTCGTTCACCAGACTTCTGATTTGCCAAGGTATCGCAAAGTTACCTTGGACAGCTTGGGTAACAACCAGGTTATCACCCTCCACATGCAATAATTTAAGAATAGCCCAACTCCATAGCTTCGTTTAGCCCATCATGAAGTGCTCTCGCTTCTGCAACGATAATTGGGGAGTCTCCATAATTTGCTGCTCGCACTTGGATCATCACGCCCCTAGAATCTCTAAGAATATAACCCCATGCCGCCGAGGATTGGTTACGAGAATCGTCAAAATCTAATTTGATGTTGCCTCTTGTGGGGGGGGGGGGGGGGGAGGTCTGCCAACTAATAGTTTTATTAGCGACAACCCATGATTTGAAATGTACCTAGTCTCTACACCTTGTATGCCTAACACGTTTCAAATTTTCCATTTTGCCGCATGTTTTTTTAGCTTGGATTAAGTTCCAAATCGTCCAAAGCAGTATCATTTCTGCTTTTCCAAATCGTCCAAAGCAGTATAGCTCCATGATTAACTTTTTCTTCACCACCATTATTTTTCAAAAATTTGAGCAAGCGCTGAAAGATTGGCTCCGAATCAGTCGTGGTCCCATTGTCTAGCCAATTGTGTTGGTTGGCAAGCTCCCGGCGAAACTCGCTTCGCAAAATGACAATCCCAGAAGATATGATTATTAGTATCAATATCCTCTTGGCACGAAGGGCATAGTAGGTCCAAGTTTATCCCTCATCGCAAAAGATTTCCTCTAGTGGGCAGCACATTGTTAAGACCTTGCCACAGAAAATTTTTTACCTTCGGAGGAATGTCTAATTTCCAAATCCATTTGTACTCCCATTTGAACCAATCGTCGCAGTGTTGCGTAATTCTAGTAACGGTTTTTGTCGAAAATTTTCCCGAACCTGTTAGCCCCCAATAGACTTCGCCCCTAGTATCTCCATATAGAATTGGTGTGCCTAAGATTTTTGTGTCACTGTAATGTCATTTGTCACTTCTTTGAGTCTTGCCAGATTCCACGTCCTATTCAGACTAATAAACTTATCCACCGCGATGTCCAGATTTTCTATATTCACATTTTCCGGGTTGCTCATTTCCAAAGTAGTTTAGTCGTCACACCATCTATCCTTCCAAAATTTAATGCTTTTTCCGTTCCCTAGGATCCATCTCGATCCTTTTGTCAGAGTGTCTCTAGTTCGTAGAATAGCTTCCCAGACAGGTGAGTCTTGGACTCTAGAGCTAGTTTCCAAGAACTCCCTATTTCGAAGATATTTTTCCTCATAAAACTGGCCCACAATGATGTACAATGGGATCAAATAATAGGATTGATCAATTACACATCAAAGGGGAGACATACAAGCAATCTAAGAATAGGGTAGTTCACGTGAAAAGGGTTAGGGTAGGGGAGATTTACGTGAAAGAGATGGAGATTTTGTGGAGCTTGGGAGATTTGTGAGAGAGTATGAATTAGGGTTTGAGAAAGGTATGATCTTTGAGAGGTTTGAGAGATGGATGATGGATGATTGACGTGATGTATGGAGAGAGTATGGGAGATTTTGACGTGAGGTCTTTGAGGGAGTTTAAGGGGGGGGGGGGAGAGAGAGAGAGTTGACGTGAGAGATTTGGGAAGGCTGTTAGACGTGAGGTCTGAGAGGAGGAGAGAGAGATTGACATGGGAGGGAGAGATTTGAGAGAGTGTTTGAGAGATTTGATAGCCTTAGGGTTCGATATTATCTAACTAAAGGATAGAAAGATAAAAGGGATAGTTTAAGGGATCAAACTTGATACAGAAACACCACAAGATGAAACCCAAGGGCTACTTGTCCTTCCTCTTAGTTACAGAAACACCTTCTAAGGGTAGGGAACAAGCTCTTCCTCACCACTTGATTTGTCAAATCAAGATACAATAGAAGAGATCAACGAGGGTTTAGAAAACTCTCAAGGGGTAAGCTAAAAGCTTGATTGTATTCATAATTCAAGGTTGGATGCCTTTGATCGATTACAATCCTAGCTATTTATAATAGACTCAGTCCTAAACCTCCTAGGACTCCTAACTTGGCATGCAAGCCAAGGTTTCCTACTATAAGACGCCTAAACAACTATCTCCTCCTTGGATTTGGAATCCTAATCCTAAGGGGAGTTTGTTATAACAATATAATCCTTCTAGGACTTCGCTTTCCTAATCCAAGATGGATTCGTTAAAAAGTAAGCCATCCCTTAGGATAACAATACTTGGCGCCAAAGTAATCATCACACGTTTATCACACGTGACCTAGGCTATTCTAGATCATTCTAGACTCTTCTAGACTCTTATGACTTGATGTCCAAGTTTATAGATATTACTTGGCATCTCACACAACTAGAAATAATAAAAACACTCCTAATAACTTGCTAAATGTAAAGAAAACGCTAAAATGTGAAGTTATACATCAAAAGACCAAAACTGTGAACTTCAAACTGAAATGGTCAAAACTGTGAAATTCACTTTGGGCTTGGTACTTGGGCCTTAACGTGACTTGGACTTCCTTTAGGACGTTTGGACGTCCTCTTGGAACATACTGCACACCATATGAGTTGGCCTTTAGGCCTCCACACTGTATCCTTCTTCTATGGCCCGTTCTATCTCCTTGTAGATAAGTTGGGCCTCCTTTGATGGGCTTGTCGTGGGCTGAAATACATGACACAACCCTTCCTCATTTAAAACTTTCCAAGCCAATTTGCACTGAAAGGCCATATTAATGTCCTCCGCTCTTCGTAGAGCTAGGCCCCATACTCCTTTGGTGTACAAATGGTATTCCAAGTTACCATTGGGATCCCCTTTTTATTTTGATCTTTTTCCAGAAGAAGTTCCTATTGATGCTATCTAGAGCATTGCAAGCATGTGAGAGTAGTTTACAGCATTGTATCGTATGTGCTGGTAAAGACTCTAAGTTTGCTTGGATTAAAACGACACTTCCTGCTTTGGAGAGTGAATTTGCTTTCCATGCTGACATTTTATCCGTTGCTTTTTGGATGACATCAGAGAATCTGTTTCTATTTATTCTTCCTGTTGTCATGTTACACCCTAAATATTTTCCTATTGATTCTGCCACTAGGATATTAAAGATACCTTCTATATTTCCTTGAAGGGAACTAGGCGTGTTTTTGAAAAGATTAAGGTGGATTTTTGGAAACTCACCATCTGACCCGACACCTCACAGAACTTCTGAAGGATGATCTTAAGACAAAACGTTGTTTCTGTGGATGTTTTACAAAATAAGAGTCTGTCATTCGCGAAAAAGAGGCAGAGGATCTTATTTGTTTGTGGGGCTAACTGAATTCCAATCCCCGATTTACGGTTAACCATCTCCTGCTGAATTTTACCACTGAGAATATTCATACATAATATGAAAAGATAAGGTGACAGAGGGTCGCCTTGTTTGAGACCCCTTGAAGGCCTGAAAAAGCTGTATGGGGTACCATTGATAAGGAGTACTGAATAAGTGACAATAGAGATACATTGCTATATTCGGCCAATCCATTTGCTACAGAAGCCCATTTTTTGTAACACAATTTTTCAGGAAATCACACTCAATGCGGTCATAAGCCTTTTCCATATCCAATTTCACCGCTAACCAAGTTGTTTTTTTCCTACTAGCCTTGAACTTATGCATTATTTCGTGGGTTAGTAATATATTATCATGAATGGATCGTCCACGGATGAACGCGCTTTGAAAAGGTGAGATTATGTTTCGATGAAGGGATCATAGTCTATTGACTAGAATTTTTACGATGGTTTTGAAGAAAGTGTTGCAAAGATTAATTGGTTTGAATTGACTTGTTTGTGATTGATTGTCTATTTTAGGCACCAAGGTAATAAATGAATGATCGAATTCTCTTAGAAGTGTCCCGGTGGTGAAAAAATCTTGGAATCTTTTAATTATATCTCCCTTGATCACCTCCCAAGCTCTTTGGAAGAATCATGATCCATAACCATCCGGCCCCGAAGTTTTGGCCGGTTAATTTCAAAAAGGGCTTGTTTTATCTCGTCTTGTAGAGGTAATGCGGTAAGAAGACTATTCTCTACGTCTGAAATTGACTTAGGAACGTCATTATTGAAATCGAGAGGAGTTCTGCGTTGGGATGTGAATATATTTTTGTAATCCATAACAAACTGATGACCAATTTCTTCGCTATTCTCCAACCATGATCCTAGGCCACTTTTAATTTTAGTTATTTGTTGCCTTTTCTTCCGTCCTTTTGCCAATCTCTGAAAAAATGTCGAATTGCGATCACCTTTGGTAAGCCCATCTTACCTTGCAAGTTTGACATAGAAATTTTGATTAAAAAGAAGTAGTTTCTCCCTTTGTTTTATCATTCGTAATAGCCATTGGTTTAATCTTACAATCTGAGGCTGGTCCTGAAGTTTAGTTTCTAGATCCTCAATTTTCCTAAGGTTTTCTTCCAACTTATTTTGATTATTTCCAAATTGGGACTTAGTCTAACATTTAAATTCTTTTTTTAAATCTTTCCGTTTTTGTGCAATTTGGAACATTGCAGTTCCTTGAACGGGTTTTTTCCAATTTTTCTTCATAATATCCATCGTTTGATTATACTGACCCCAAAATTATGGTATCTAAAACGAAAAATTATGTGATTTGGAACTATATTCTGGGTAATAAGGATTATCGGGCTATGGTCCGAGAAGGTGAAAGCACCATGTGATGTAATGGTTTTTTCGGATATAGAGTCACGAAATCATTTCTCAATATTTCTCGGTCTAACTTTTCTAAGATCCAGGTACCATTTATGTGTTTCTTCCACGTAAAAGGGCATCCGTTGACGACGGTCGATTCACCATTTTGTTCATAAAAAATTCATTCAGTCTATTAAATCTTGAAAGACCAGGAGTTACACCTCCTTTTTTATCTTCTCTTTTTTCTAGTTCATTCAAATCCCTTATTATACGCCAGTTAAGGAAGGTCAAAAAATCAAAAAATTACTCGGAGGTACCCTAACTTTTGGTGAAATGTTTTTTAGGTACCCCAACGTTTCAAAAATCATTTTGGGGTACCCTTAATTTTTGGGTTTGTAATTATTAGGTGCTTTTCCGGTCATCAATTTGGTTAAGTGATCGAAATACCCTTGTTCTTCTATTTTCGAAGAAATACCCTTGAAGAAGAAGAATTAGGGTATTTCGGTCACTTAATAAAATTGATGGCTGGAAAAGCACCAAATAGTTACTAACCCAAAAATTAAGGGTACCTCAAAATGAGTTTTGAAAATTTGGGGTACCGAAAAATAGTTTCCCCAAATATTAGGGTACCTCCGAATAATGTTTTGTCAAAAAATTGATTTTGAATATGCAAGCTGTTCCAGAAAGTATCCTTATCCCTTTTGCGCTGGCCCATAAACTCCTGAAATGATACAATTTCTTTTAATAGAGGGGTCATGGACAAGCCGATGGATTAATTGCACGATCTTCTTGGATAAGGCAGCTACATGAATGTTTGATTGTCCCAGAGAGCCCATATTCCCCCCGAGTGATTTCAGGGGGGTGGGGGGATAAAGTCAAATTGTTCAAAGCCCAGTTGCTTTATAGTTTTAAGAGAAATAACCTCATTTGACATTGTTTTAGATACAAAAAGAATACCTGGTTGATGCATTTTTTTAAAGGTTTTTAATTCACCTAGAATTTTTGCTCGTTTAGCTCCCCCTACATTCCATGCTATGATTTTCATATGTATGTTGTTATTTGTGAGAACCGATCTTTAGGCTTAATCCTACTCGGGTATCATTGTTTCTGATCACTTCGACGTCATACACAGTATACCACCTGCGTTTTTGTTCGCTCCATGTCAAAGCATGGCTTGTCAAAGAAAGGCCTTGGTAAGGTACTCGTGAGAGGACCATTACACTCGCCATTATTAGACTAACAAACACCTGTCGGTTACTTACAAACTCAAGGCTTTTTATGGAAATAGGAATCAACCACGCAAACAGTGAGGGGGTTATGTTACAGTCCTACTTAGTACAACATTTGAAATCTTTAACCACACTGGTTATTCTTGCAGAGCTCCTGCTCTTTGCTCTTTGTCCCCTTCAGAATATGGTTGTCATGTTATTCCCTCTGAGATTAAACCAAGGGAACTTGTTAGATAAACAAAACAGAAAACAGTTAATGAAAATTCGATCCTCCACAGAGCTAAAAAAACCAATTGTCTCAGTTTGCCACTTCTCTTGCCAAATCTGGCAATCCCCTTTGACGTTTCCCTGGGGGTTCCCACTGGTCATTACCCCGTTTGCAAAATTAACCAAAGGGTGTAAACCCCATGGTAACTAGAATCAATCGTCATCTTCCCTTGTACTTAATAAGAAGATTACATACCAGGGGTGGCTAGATTGAGAATTTAGTTGCAACTGATTCATCCCACCCTTGTCTTGACTACATAAAGCAAACTACAAATAGAGCAACATCATGGATGTTATTTCTCTCCATAAAGCCAGGCTTGCTGTTATAAGATTTAACCAACAAGCTAGCCTTGCATTGACACTCAACATATAAACCCAACAACTTGTATTGATAACCATTATATTACAACAAAGGTGGACTAAAGGGCCACATTTAGAGCTGAAGACAAGAACGATAACAACATAAGGAAACACACCATAAAAGCACACACCTCAAAAGATCACTTGGCCTCCAATACTACAGGCGTGGAAACACCAAAAACAACATCTATCATACAACATGATGAGCCACAACTGTAACACCCCCAAAATATTAATCATAAGATTAAGCTAAAGATCTACTTAACCCAATGATTAGCGCAGCGGAAAACTCACGTGAGGGCATTACCGCCGTCTATCCAAGATAGACCAGGCTAACTACATCCATACACACTTCCACTGCCCATCACAACATGCTTAACAATTTCACAACATAAAACATAACTTAAATACAAAACAATACACCTTGATAGAAACTCCTTAAACTACAAGACCCATTTCTTCTCCCAAATCACCTTCGTCGCCTTACATGGCCTAAGGGTTTGTCCTTCTGGCGTCTTGCCTTTACTCTTAGCCGGGCACCCTACAAAAACATAAAACTTGGAAACGTGAGATAAACCCATTACGTCTATCCCTATAATGTAAAGACATTTTGAAATTTAATTTAGATATTAGCGCGGTTCCAAAACCTTTAAAGAAAACAAATATAGATAACAGATGAAAAATGAAATAGAAATATAACTTACATACATCACCATAACTTAACCTGTACCAGAAAACATGACTTAACCTGTTCTTGAACACATGACTCAACCTGTATCTTAACTCATGACTCAAGCGAAAACATGCTTGTGAGTTTCTTCCTTAAAATATAACAAAACATATATTAAAAAGTAACGAACCCAAATCATATATCACATGACATAAAACATACATGAAACCCTACGACAAACTTGGCCTTAAACCCCCATAAATCAAGACTTATAACTTTGGTATGTAACTTATTAAGCTTTACTTTGATTCAAATATCTTGGGTAACCTAGGATACTTAAAACTTGGTTGCCCTATTATTATCTTGAAGGTCTCCTAAATGCGATCATCGGCTAAGGCTCCGTATGTGCATACCCGGACTGATCGGGAGAACCGGATGGTGGACAACGTCCTATACTGGCCAGTTTGTCATGGTGTGCACTTAAGGCACCATAAACATGGTGATGTATTCCAGACCCAAGGACCTTTAACTCAACAGGCTAGGAAACATCATAGGCACCCAAGGACCTCACGTATGACTCAATAACCCAACAAAGGAGGGAAAAAGAACAACAAATGATGTAGTTATCTCCAGAATGACGAGGAAACCAAGCTTGAATAAACCATATAATAGCAAAGGACTCACGAAGGACATTCAGAATCAGATCAAAGGACCTTACGTTGGTTCAGAGAAGCAACGCCAAAGGAACAAAACAGCAACTACGAATAGAGAATGATGAGTTTAACTCAAAAGGCAATTAGAACCAGGTTCACACACACCATATAACATCAAGAAACTCACAAAGGTTTAGGAACTCACTCAAACAGATCTGAACTCAACACGAAGGAGTGGAAATGATGTATATAAGCTCACCAAGGCACTGATTCAAGCAAGCTTATAACACCACAAGAACACCAATTATCTCGAGACAGCAAATAACCACAACAATATGATGCAATAAGCATCAAGGAGCGAAAAACAAATGAAAGAAAAGATAGAGACAAGTATTTTCTCACTTGTTACAGTACTTAAACACCTTCAAGTGAAAAGAATACCCGAGCAAGCTTGAAGGACCTCGTTTGGTTACAGAATTTAATCACCTTCCAAATGAGATCTCAACAAGTCCACACAACACCACTAGATTGCCAAATCTAGATACTGGAGTGGAAACGAGAGTTTGAAAAACTCACAAACAAAGAACCTCTCGGTTTCTTGGGGTTTTGTATTTCATATAAGTTGTTGAGTTTCAAAATACAAAGGTTCATATATATAAGGCTCGGCTGGAAGCATGCAAGCAACCAAGCACACAAGCACACAAGTAGCTAAACCATCTTAGAGTGAGGTTTCCTAATGACGAAGAAACCTCCTAAACGTCCTTAATTAAGCTAATACAACTGATTAAGACTAATACATATCTTCACCATGAAGTACTCGTCCAAATGGGTGGCAAGGAGGACCAATAGGAGCAACCCACGTGGCACTTCCCCATTGGAGTAATGTCCTTCACTTGGATCCCAATCCGTGCAAGACAAATGAAGACACAAAAGTGGTTTTGTTTCGAAGTCAGCTGGAACCTTCCTTGGACCTCTAATAATATTAGAAAACCGGACTCCATGTGAAAAGACCAAAATACCCTTGAAAGAACACCAAAATATCAAACAGACCCCAGATAAAGGTCCTTATCGCGCGCAGAACAAATCACGTAGAACTCAAATGACCTTCAGACCATGCAATCTTGGGCATTATGAAAAGCTTGAAGCAAAGCTTGAACAACATACTTCAAAAGCTTCCTAGGGACAAATTGGAGAAGAAACCTTAATTCTGAGATAGTGAGACAAATGTCGAAGGTGTCCCATATGATAAAGGACCTTGACCTGCCAAATGACCAACTTCTTTCTTGATTTCTTCCACGGCTAAGTAACAACCTTGGATGACCTGAACATGCTTGAACTGTCTCTCATAAAAAAGGGTCTCAATGTTGAGATAATGAAGGAGTCATATAGGATGAATGACCTCCCTTTACGCCCTTGCCCTTCTGGTACTCCTGAATGACCTCCAAGCATGCTTGCACCATAGGAGTTGGTGAAGGCTAATTCCCATCATACCCCCCAAGTTGAGAAAAGTTTGTCCTCAAACTTGGATGGTTTTTCTCTTCAGAATAGTGTGTCCACAAGGACATTGATGTCAATCCGCCTTCATAAGGGTCAACTTTAATCTGCTCAAAATAAGAACAATACATTCGGCTCTCGAGCCGTTTTAAGACATTGGGGACATAAAGTAACTCAAAACACTTCACCAAGGTTTCATTCATTGACCAGTGAACACTGATCATCCCAAGGACATCAAATGAGTCCTCTAGCCTTAGCAACAACTTGGTAGAAGCACCTTTTCTCCCATATGCCTTTGCCTCACCATCAACCATGGTACTAGCAAGATGTCCAAGACATTGCATTGATGTGCTATTCAACCTTTCAACAGAAAACACAACCACCAACTTTAGGATTTTGAAGGGCTCATTAGGGTTCTTTGAGTAGCTTGGTTGTATGGGAAAGATGATGCCAGGGTCAAAAGGTTTTTGGATGGTCCTTTGTAGGGTAAGGCTTGGCGGTAGATCATGAGAAACTTCACCTATCCTTGTGAGGACCAACGAATCATGGGTCAAGAAAAGGTCCTCAACCCTGTCAAGGATTTTCAGAAACCATAGGTCCAAGGATGGAAACCTAGGTTCGTGGGTTATGAGGGTTGGCTCTTTTGTGGACGGTAGTAATGTGGAGATAAAAGGGCATGGAAAGATGGTTTGAGAACTCCCCTTGTTAAAAAGGAAGTTACTTGGTATGATGTGTTTTTGTGGGGCGATTGAGGTTGTTTTGTGGGTTAAGGACAGTGGGGGTTTAAGTGGTGGGGTGATGGTAGGGTTAAAAACAAACCAAGGCTGGTTGGGGGTATATAGATCAAAACTTGGCTGTATCAAGGACCTCGAGGCAGAGCGATTGACAATTTGAGCAGAAGGGTATTCGACATAAGTGCTTCTCTTGCTAAGCATGGTGAGGGCCTTATGCAACAATGTGTTTCCTCGCACAACTTCCTCAATAAACAACCAAGGCATATTCTCCAACATAGAGCATGTGATCAAGGACTTAACAACACTCCAAACTAAACCACAACAAACATCATCAAAGCTCACAAAATCAAGATAATATGACTTCACTTCTATTTCACGATCTTGACTCATCCAAAGTTGTATAATCACGATAACCTCCTTAACACAACACCAAGGCACATGAAATTCCACAAAACATGCATTCCTGAAACTCCCAACAGACCAAAATATTCCCAAGTACATTTCATTCATGCCCAACAAAATAATGCAGCAAGGACATTCTTGAGATCCCACACCTTGACCAAAATATTGGACACCAATTAATTTGAAAAGGATCAAGGTTGGAAAATTAACATTACCAGTAATGAACTCCTCCATTGAGCTTGTAGGGGGCTTTATACTCCATTCCTCATACTTTAACCTCCTTCGCTTCCACCTCTTCCGCTCTGGTCTTCTTGTAACCTCCAAGTTCACCCATAGAAGTGACCTTGATTGGAAATCAACCAACTCAACATTGAAGCCACTGGAAGCTTCATCCTCCATTTTCATCCTTGTGGCACCTAAAGACGCCATGATGCTCATAATCGCAAACTGGGGCTCAGATTCTGCCAATGTCATTGGCTGACAGAATCGCAAGGTCGTTGACGGTGACAAGGACAGACAGTCCTCAACCTCCGAATCAGCAAGCTTGGAAGGAACTTCGGCAGTGTAATCTTCATCTCTTTGAGCCTCTAAGATCTCTTCATCATCTTCACTTTCATCAAATCTAGGAGGGAGATCAAAATCGACCTCTTGCTCATCCTCTTGAGATTGAACCTCAAAAGAATCAAAAAGGGCCTCATCAACTTCTTTAACGTCATCAAATTCTGGAGGGAGATCAAAGTTAATCTCTACATCCTCCTGAACTTGATGTTCCTCCTTGTGAACCAAAAGTGGTTCACGTGCCTTCATCGAATCTTGGAGAAACTCATAGCACGCCATTTCCAACTGTAGCACCTTGAGATCAAGGAGATCATGCTCACGTTTCAATCTCTTTAATCTCTTTTTCTCCTTTAAAACATGATCACTCTTTTGAGATGAAGGTTTTCTAGACAACATGGCTAAGGTTCTTTTGTGGAGGGAATAAAAAGGATTGTGTTTGGGCTAAATATAAGCTTAACCATCAGGAGAGTAGTCAAGCTCTGATACCAATTATGATGTATCCCAGACCCAAGGACCTTTAACTCAACAGGCTAGGAAACATCATAGGAACCCAAGGACCTCACGTATGACTCAATAACCCAACAAAGGAGGGAAAAACAACCACAAATGATGTAGTTATCTACAGAATGATGAGGAAACCAAGCTTGAATAAACCATATAATAGCAAAGGACTCACGAAGGACATTCAGAATCAGATCAAAGGACCTTACGTTGGTTCAGAGAAGCAACGCCAAAGGAACAAAACAGCAACTACGAATGGAGAATGATGAGTTTAACTCAAAAGGCAATTAGAACCAGGTTCACACACACCATATAACATCAAGAAACTCACAAAGGTTTAGGAACTCACTCAAACAGATCTGAACTCAACACGAAGGAGTGGAAATGATGTATATAAGCTCACCAAGGCACTGATTCAAGCAAGCTTATAACACCACAAGAACACCAATTATCTCGGGACAGCAAATAACCACAACAATATGATGCAATAAGCATCAAGGAGCGAAAAACAAATGAAAGAAAAGATAGAGACAAGTATTTTCTCACTTGTTACAGTACTTAAACACCTTCAAGTGAAAAGAATACCCGAGCAAGCTTGAAGGACCTCGTTTGGTTCTGATTTAATCACCTTCCAAATGAGATCTCAACAAGTCCACACAACACCACTAGATTGCCAAATCTAGATCTTCGAGTGGAAACGAGAGTTTGAAAAACTCACAAACTAAGAACCTCTCGGTTTCTTGGGGTTTTGTATTTCATATAAGTTGTTGAGTTTCAAAATACAAAGGTTCATATATATAAGGCTCGGCTGGAAGCATGCAAGCAACCAAGCACACAAGCACACAAGTAGCTAAACCATCTTAGAGTGAGGTTTCCTAATGACGAAGAAACCTCCTAAACGTCCTTAATTAAGCTAATACAACTGATTAAGACTAATACATATCTTCACCATGAAGTACTCGTCCAAATGGGTGGCAAGGAGGACCAATAGGAGCAACCCACGTGGCACTTCCCCATTGGGGTAATGTCCTTCACTTGGATCCCAATCCGTGCAAGACAAATGAAGAAACACAAGTGGTTTTGTTTCGAAGTCAGCTGGAACCTTCCTTGGACCTCTAATAATATTAGAAAACCGGACTCCATGTGAAAAGACCAAAATACCCTTGAAAGAACACCAAAATATCAAACAGACCCCAGATAAAGGTCCTTATCGCACGCTCAGGAACAAACTGCTGTGTAGAACTCAAATGACCTTCAGACCATGCAATCTTGGGCATTATGAAAAGCTTGAAGAAAAGCTTGAACAACATACTTCAAAAGCTTCCTAGGGACAAATTGGAGAAGAAACCTTAATTCTGAGATAGTGAGACAAATGTCGAAGGTGTCCCATATGATAAAGGACCTTGACCTGCCAAATGACCAACTTCTTTCTTGATTTCTTCCACGGCTAAGTAACAACCTTGGATGACCTGAACATGCTTGAACTGTCTCTCATCAAAAAGGGTCTCAATTTTGAGATAATGAAGGAGTCATATAGGATGAATGACCTCCCTTTACGCCCTTGCCCTTCTGGTACTCCTGAATGACCTCCAAGCATGCTTGCACCATAGGAGTTGGTGAAGGCTGATTCCCATCACATGGAGTGAACTAAGGCACCATAAACGTGGTGTGCACTAAGGCACCTTAAACACGGTGTCCACTGAGACACCTTAACCATGGGCGGGGCCTTGATTAATTTTATAAACTTGAAAACTTACCTTGATACCTTGACCTTGGATTCTTACTAAAACTGGTTCCTTAAACCTCCTTTTTCAATCATAACTTAAAATATAGTCTTGTAATCTCCTTGAGTAAAAAAAATGACTTATAAAGAAAGTTGATTCATGAAATAGCTTAAACATCCTAAGTGTGGAATTAATGTAAAAGTTCCTAACATAAAGGATGCATAACATAAATACTTAAGAATAATGATAAACTGTTAAATTAACCTGAAAAGCAACCTTGGGTACTTAAAAATCCATGAGAACTTGTATATACTCTTGTGCATATATCATGAGAATTTACATCTGAACATGAATGATAAAATATAATTTTAGCACTTAGCATAAAAAGATTAATTCATAATATCATGCATAAAATGTCAGGCAATATACGTACCTGAGGACTTAAAAACACGTACTAGACGGGCATAGAGTTGAACAGTAGTGCAACGATCTTTTAGAAGGACTTAAAAGAAACGAAATCATGAATTAGAACTTAACTTAGGTTGTAGCATGGAAGAATAACAATAATAAACTCAATTTCAAAGGCGTACTCATAAGATCATATCCTATCCCTCAAATATCGGATCATGGCAAAAAAGGACTTTTTGGAAAGCTTGGATCACCAACTACAACTTTCTATTTAATCATAAAGGCCAAAAACATGGTTAAGAAGGTTAAAACCCTCATCTTAACAAGCTGCCCAGAAATAAACACTTTAAACCTCCCTCCTTCGGAGAAACATAACTCAAGCTATACTTATCGGTTATGGGCTTGTAAGCTGTCTATGCAAAGTTTGTGACTCATACTTCAACTTCCAGTTTAGCCACAAACTGGTTTAAGCATGGGAAAAGTTGGAATTTTGCCAAGAACAGAGGCAGTCACCAAACATGTTCTAGGTAAACTCAGATTTTTGCCTCTCACATAAAAGCTCATAACTCTCTCTCCCGATATCCTATGAATGTGCACCATACCTTTCTGGACAGGACATAATGACCCCTGCAATGTTCATGTTCAGACTTTAAACCATAGAAACCTCTAACCCTTCGAAAAATGTGTATCTTTATAATGATGGCAAATGTTCAGAGATTTGCGCAACCTCACGGTTTTGGCCATAACTCCTAATATACTTATCAAAACGACGAACTATAAAAGTCGGATGTTAGCTAACAATTTAATCTACCTATTCATGCCATAAACTGCATGCATGTTTAACTCACTAATTCACCATAATCACTTTCCAAATCATGCCTTCCAACCAAGAACACAAATTTCCAGAATTGCAATCATCAAGAAAACCCTCATTTGAGTCCGAATTAGGTGCATGCAAAGCAAATTCCACATACTTTAAGTCTTCCATACAAAATTTAACATGCATCCATAAAAAAAATTCACTAACTTCATCAATTTATTAATTTAAACCTTATCTACTCACTTGCATCTACCTTTTAACTATAAACTTAATATTTCATAAGGATTTAAGCCTCCTAAATCACATGCATGTCATAATCTATCAAGATAATACCAATTCAAGACACAAATAATCAATTTTTCTTAACAAACTTACCCAATTCGCACTTTAGTACTTGGATTCCTTTCACCGCCACCTCTTGAAGTTAAGCAACAATTGATTAACCTCTGAAAATATGAAAAGAACCCCTAAAAATCAAATTATAACTAAGATTTTCATAAAGAAGAGACGAGGAGAAAAGGGGTTAAATTACTCTTGCATGAGAAGAGAAGAATGAAGGAAGATGATGATGATGGAGGTGCAGTGGTTGCGACGGTGGCCGAAAAAGTCATCGACAGCTGGTTGTCGGCGACAGGGACAAAGGCGGCAGCACGGCAGAGGGTCAGCTGGGGTCGGGAAGTTGGATGGTCACAAGTGAGGGTGTGAGCAATAGATGAGTGATGAAGATGATTATCGTTCCAAAATATCCTAATATCATGTTAAGTCACATGTATATATTAATACCACGACCCAAAACTATGACTCCCTCCTCCCTTGTCTGGTTAAGATGGCCCAAAAACATACATTTTCATCAACTTAATCTTCCCTCTTATACTTATAACTCTCTAATCCCAAATTACTAAAACTTGGTATATCGTAAAAATATTATCAGTAACATACAAAAACCCAAATAAATATACTCATACTCTTCCTTGAAATTTCTCATGATTATACCTTAAATTGACTTGGATAAAGGAGGACCTAATAAATTGATCTTGGAAAAGAATACATATACGATCATGATTACTATAAATTATCGGAAGAGAAACATCATGAAAATAAACTTAAACTGATTTATTGACGATCGTTGCACTGTTCAAGTCCTGCAAAACATACATTGGGTTAGTAAAAAAAGGGAACACACGCTTTAATTATCCGTAATTTATTTGTAACCTTGATTATTTAACCTAATTACTATGTATTAAGGGGTGGTTTTCTTTGGGTTATTTCATCTTACTCCCCTTGTAAGAAGTTTCGTCCTCGAAACTTGAAAATACTACCCTCTTATCGTTGGTGTCTTACTCCCCTTAAAAGGAGTGATTTTCTTTGGGTACTTGTTTTGTAGGTCTTTTTCGGTTTCCCATGTAGCTTCCGACATGGTGTGACGAGTTTAAAGGACTTTCACTATGGGAGTCTCCTTTGAATGTAAACGCTTGACTCTTCGATCAAAAATCTGGACTGACACTTCTTCGTATGGCAGATTTTCCGTGATGGTTGTTGGCTCCAGTTCATTTACAAGGCTTGAGTCCGGTACATACCTTCGGAATGGTGAAACATGGAATACATCGGGAATATGCTCTAAATCTGTAGGAAGTTCAAGCCTATACGCTACCGAATTTATCTTCTCAATGTTCTCATATGGTCCAATATATCGAGGACTTAGTTTTCCTCAGACATCAAATCTGTAGGCAGTTCAAGCCTATACACTACCGATGAGAGTGTGATTGTTCCTGATAATTTATGGCTGAAAAAACTTTCATGAGTCGTACCGACTCTCCTTTTATTTGTCTGGTTCCCAAAAAATAGCGCAATCTCAACAATGAAATTACGCGAGGTCTATAGTGCTGTAGGAGTTAGAAGCGTCTCAGATTCGGTACAATGCAGTGTTTCCATTGTGCAACCTGGTGGGCAACAAGATAAGGCGGGAATGCGAGATAAACTTATCGTAAATGGTCTAATAGAAATTGTGTTTCCATTAGACCTTTTACTATAAGTTTATCTCTCATTCCCGCCTTATCTTGTTGCCCACCAGGTTGCACAATGGAAACAATGTATCAGACCAATCAGACGCTCTAACTCCCATAGCACTATAGACCTCACGCATTCACCTTGAGATGCGCTACTTTTGGGAACTAGACAAATAAATGGAGACTTCGATGCGACTCATGAAAGTATTTTTCACCATAAATTATCGAAACAACCACACTCTCATGGACACTAACAGAACCCACACTCGACCACTTTTTATGACATCTACAACTAACAAACTAGAACTATAAATTACCCTACTTTCTACTCTAAACTACCATGACAACTAACCTATTTACTAACACTAAACTGGTTGTTGAGTACTTAAGCTAGCAAAGGGATGTGACATAGTTATTTATAACTCATGTCTTCATCTGGGGTTATGAATAATTAAGATAACAATTAGGTTGGATACGAAACAAATTTACGCTAACAACTTAAGAGATTAACTTAATTAAAGGCATGTCTTTAAACTTCAATTCACCCTTGTTGTGATGAACAAGTTGTCTGAGTTATATGCACGAGAAATCCAACAAGGGTCAATTGACATTTAGAGGCTTGCCTTTAATTAAGTTATCCAACAAAGTTGTTAGTCGCGTAAATTCATTCCTAATCAAACATAATAACTAACTAATTTACTAATAACTACCAAAATCATCCCAACTCAACACTTTTTTCTAATAATGGTAGATTTCCATGTCGTAGGTTCAAATGAATTTTAAGCGTGCTAAAACAATTATATACAACATAACTAACTAAACATTCTTTACACATGTATTAACCTAATCCATACTAATTTACGCATGCTCATAATTTACAATTAACAATTTTCATAACTAAAACAATAAATATTACAAAACATTACTAACTAATACAAGTAACATACAATTAATACAATAATTCAATAATAAAACACAATTAACACAACAACATACACATAAACATACCATTAAACTAATTGACAAATTTCACCCATACCTAACCTAATTAACATACAATACTTAAACAGTAATATAACTAACCTAATTAACATACAATTTCACGACATATCATTAAACTAATACAACTAACATACAACTAACATATAATACTTACACAGTAATTAACACAAAAATTAACCGAATAAATACTAATTATTCACTCAAATTATTCAGAAATACTAACCTAATTAATGCATGATCATAATTTATACAAATAAATATAAAATTAACAAAATTGACAAATTTCAAATAATTTACCGGAGAGAACGACGGCGGCAGTGGGGACGACGGTGACGGCAGGTGGCGAGGGCGACGACAACGGCGACGCGGACGCCGAAGGCGGCGCAGACAGCTACGGCGTCAACGGAGGGACCAAAAAATTGGCGGTTCCGGGTCCAATTTGCTAGCAAGAGGAAGGGCTTACGTTGTTATTAACCACCAAAAACTTAAAAGAATTGATAAGGAGGGAGAAGAGGAGGACTTACCGTCGTCTGTTCCGGCGGAATGTGGCGGTAGGCGGCGGTTTCCGGTCCAAGTCGCCGGCTAGCAAGAGGAGGGAGAAGAGTAATTGGGTTTTGAGAGTAAGAGTTGTGCAATTGAATGAGATTGGAGCCGTTCGACAATATAAAAAGGCGAACGACCGTTCACCAAACGACCGTTTAATTGAACGGTCGCCATGTAACGACCGTTTAAATGAACGGTCGTTCACAGGAACGACCGTTCAATTAAACGGTCGCTACCTAGCAACCGTTCAATTGAACGGTCGTTCCTGTGAACGACCGTTTATTTAAACGGTCATTACCTAGCGATCGTTCATTAACGGTCATTTATGAACGGTCGGCCGCCTCTTTCTTGCGGCCGTTCATTAAACGGTCGCTTGAAACGGTCTTATTTAGCTTGCCATCTTGTAGTGGTAGAACTTTAAGGAAAACTCTGTCAGTTGTCTGCATTCTAATTGTTTCCTTCTCCTAACAGTACCACTCTTTGGTCAGCTTTGAGTCGCTTTGCTTAGTTGTTGGAGGATCCGAATCTCCAATTGCATTCCCAGACTAGTATGGTCCTGATTCATACCGTCTTTCCTCTACCCCGGAGCGTATGTATTTCATATCATCATCATTAAATTGCTCTGCTTTGATTTCTGCCAAGAGTAATGGATGCTTCTATGACTTAGTTACTCTTAACCTCACATTTTCTTTTTGGTATACCATCTCTATTTTCATGTTCTGCATAGTTGGCTCATTTGAGGTCGGAAGATTTGGTGTGCACTTGGACTATACTAAGTCTTCTCTTAAGATTCTTGAAGAGCTCCTTCACATCTCTCGATCTACCCAAATTTTAGAGTTTTTCCTTACAACTTGGTCTGCGGCAGGGAAAACATTTAAACACGTTCCTGAGTGCATTGTTGACCACGATCTATTCTGCCTAAAACCTCTTACCTTAGAACTAATTGTTGATCTGGATTCATTTATAACCAAGAGCGGAGCTAGAAAATATTCATTGGTGGTGCCCACAAACTTTATCAAATTTATATTTATTAATTTATGGTATAATACTTTTTTAAATAACTTATCATTTAGTCTAATAACAATAGTAAATTAAAACTAATTTATTATGATACTAATCTTTTAACATGGAGATGGATACAAGTAAAATTTATAAAATTTTCTCTAATTACAGTAAGTAATTAACATATTAATATTGTCATATTCTAAATAAGGAAAGAAACTAAAGGGGAAAGAACAATACGATAGTTAGAAAAATTTAATTTTAGAATACAATATTGTTTACAGTCACAAGGGAATTTGACCGCTTATGGTTTCACTTTGATTATTAGTATCTTATGAATTATCAGACGTCAGACTTCAAACAAAACCCAACCCAGTTTCCAAAACTGACAGAATAAATCTCAGAGTTTAAAAGACTGTCATGTTCAACTCAGAAAAAAACAACTCACAGACATCCAAATCAGATAGTCTAACTTTACTGAAAGTCCCCGTGCGGGATGCAAGCTTCATAAAACAGATTAAAATCACAAAACAGATAATAGCATCCCAAAGGGGATTAGGACATAGACATTACCTGCACAACTTCTCTTTACTTCACACTTACACACGGGAGCTACTATTTTGTCGTCTCGCTCAGACCTAGAATTCGAATATAACTTCTACAATTAAAATTCACTCTCCACGATAGCTAATTCATACAAATTCTACCATTTCCCCAACTTCAGAATTTCTTACAACTAAACTAACCATGTAACATGCAATATACTCACATAAAATTATGTCAATAATAACTTCACCTTAATCAAATAGTAACTAACTTTAAGGACAAGAACAACCCTAGACATAAAAGCTTTGCATGGTACTATTCCCACAATTTACAAATATGCCATTAATCAGGCAATAACATACTAGACCATGCATTCTCGTCTACAACTTCCCTTTTAGGGTTCCTAGCATATTTCTAGGTTTCCAAAGTCATCATAATCCAACCCAAAAACATCTAAACCTTAGCAAAGACATGAAAGACTAAGATTACACACTTCACATAATGACTCCATAATAACATGAACTTATTAATATTAATAGGTACATAAAATAATAGTACAAACTTAATTTTAGCAATATTATGAAAATAGCCAGATGAAACTTACTAGCATCATAAACTAAATACCATAATACGAAACTTGCTACTACTAATAATGATATACACAATATTGATAAAATGGATACTTATCAATAATATGACCTTAAAATATAGTATGAAAACTTAGTAACCATAGTATTAGAAACTTAATAATTTTTACAACAATCAAACGTATTTACTATTAGAGAAGACTTCAAAATAATAATAGTACTTAGTAATATAATGAAACTTTGATAATATAACAAACTTATTAACATGAAATATTTTTCTAAGATAAATCCTAACATTTAAAAAGAATAGGGGTAACTTACTAATATTAACAATATGGATTTATCATTATAATAAACTTAGTTCTAGCATAAATATCATAGCATGAACATCACTAATCATCATCAAAAAGACTAACCATGCAACTTTGAAATTAAACCACAAACAAATCAATCTAACCACAAGACCCAAGCATGGGTTTTCCGAATCAACAAACTTAGAAAACTATCATGCATAAATCTAGTATCCACACTAAACTTATTCTAACACCATATTCATCACTGATATGAGTAACTAATATCAAATACTCTAGTTCTACTCATGAAATAACATAACCACCCATTTTACTTGCAACAATTATATCACTATAATATCATAATCATCAACCCTAACAAGACCAACCTTACGTACTTGCTACTGGTTCCTACACATTCACATACTTCCATCATGTCTTTTAATAACACATAAGCCCCCTAAACATCCAGAATACAACAAAAAATAAAAGAAAAAGGAACCAAGAGAGGGTTAGAGATTTATACTGAATGAGAGGAAGTAACTAGGGGGAGGTGGTGCTTTCAATGGTCAACAGGCGGCAGCAGCTCGGGACGACCGAAAATAGGCGCCGAAATGGACGGCGATCAGCAGTGATATCTGCAGTTGAAGGAAAACGGGGGAAAAATGGAGGTGATCCTCGGTCTCCACTGGGCGTCGGGGTCAGCCGGAAAAAGACGTCGGGCGTCGTCTCGCCGGAGATGAGGGGTTTCGAGGTCGATGGAAGGACATCGGTGCAGTGGTGGGAGTTCACGGCGACGTCGGTTGTTAGGGTGTTTGGGCAAACCGAAATCGAGCAGAACAGTGGGTTTTTGGTCTGTTTCTGCGCCGGCGGGGGAAAGGCGACGGTGGTAGGTGGTCGGAAAAAGGTGGAGGTGGCGGTCGGCGATGAAATGAGGGTGGTTGGAGGTGGAATTTGATGGTGGCGTGGGTGGTTGGTGTGGTGGTGCGTGGTCTCGGGCAACAGCAGTAGCAACAATAATATGGTAGAAGGAAAGGAGGAGAGAGAAAAAGAATAAGGAGAGAGAGAAAGGGGAAACCGGGAGAGAGAAAGAGAGAGAAAGAGAGAGCCACGTGTCGCATAGGGATTGGGTAGCAGAAATGTATACCCAGATAGTGGGTGTATGCAAAAATGGGGAAGAAATCGAAAAATAACCAATTATATTCACAAACTGATAAAATTCTAGGAATGATGTCATAAATCTACCCAAAAATTTTCCAAATAAAATTATATTACCTCATAAATCCCATAAGAGAAAAACCTAAGAAAAACAGGTAAAAACCCTCTCAACTGATAAAAAGATTTTACACCCGAAGTCCCAAAAATTTCTAACTGATATTTTTAAGACTCTAAAAATTACTACGAAAACACTCGCGGTCCTAAAAGCTCCGTGTGATAACAGATAAATAAATAACGGGATTAAATGCTCGTTAGGAAATTTAACGGTAAACGCAATTGAATTTTTCGGGGTTTTACAGTTTAGTCTAATAACAATAGTAAATTAAAACTAATTTATTATGATACTAAACTTTTAACATGGAGATGGATAGAAGTAAAATTTATAAAATTTTCTCTAATTACAGTAAGTAATTAAGATATTAATATTGTCATATTCTAAATAAGGAAAGAAATTAAAGGGGAAAGAACAATATGATAGTTAGAAAAATTTAATTTTAGAATACAATATTGTTTACCGTCACAAGGAAATTTGAAAAGATAATCTAGAAACTTTAAAATTTATATTTAAAAGGGACAAAATAGAAAAGGTAAACATTTCATATGAGGTGGTAAAATAATTAAATAAATAAGTTGTAGTCAAATTAAGAAAAATAAAAGGTGAAGCTATTAATTTATTAGGTTTCTTATAGGTAAACTTGTAAAACAAATGTTTAAAAATAAAAGAAAAAGGAAAAGAAAATCAATGCATACACATTGGTTATTGTAGATATACACGACTTCGAACCTCTGACCTAAGCTATCTGATTGTAGACCTTTACCAGTTACACTACCATATGGAATATGTATTTGTCCTCTCCAACTACATATATCAGGTTCTTTTGAGCATGTGGGGTGCCAAGGCCCCCATAAACCCCCCTTGGCTTCGCCCATTTTTTATAACTGTACCCACCTTTATGGGTGACCTTGAGTACATTCTAGGTTGCTGCCTGCCCTAAAATGTCATTCCCTTTAACCGAAGTCCATGCCTTGGAAATTTCGTAAATAATTGATGCTCCCTTGAGGTTTGTAACCTAATTCTCAGATGTGGTTCATGTCCTTCTTGAATCTTTGAGTGGGCCAAAATGTTGTCAACCACCGCAACCATAAATTGGTCTATACGCACCCATACACTTGGTTCATGGAACCCATAAGCATTGTTAGTACATTGGTAAGCTCAAGGCATAATTAAGAGCTCATAATATCCATATCAAGTCTGAAAAGCAGCCCTATGTACATCTTCCGACTTGATCCTTGCTTGATGTTACCCTAGCCTCAAACCAGCCTTCGAAACCATTCCATTTATGGGTAAACTGATTAAGCACGTCGTCAATGCAAGGAAGGGGATACTTATTCTTGATAGTAACCTTGTTCGATCTTTTATAATTTATGCACAATCTTAATCTGCCATCTCCCTTCTTCATAAAAAGTACAGGTGCCCCCCCCCCCAGGGGGACATCCTCTTGGTCTCATGAACTTATCTTGGCTCGCAGCTGGGTTTTGGACTCCCTCAATTTTCATGGGTGCTATACTACCTGGCACTTTTGAAGTTAGGTTCCGTTCTTGGAACCTAATGGTAATAGTCACCTCAAGGGATAATTTAACACCCCTTTTGTGTACGATGTCTTAACCTTATAGTCTTTAGAGAGGCCATAACATACCTATATTACCATATGCTCCATGTCCTTCACCTGGAACATTACAGAGCCGCTAGCTCCCTCTCTGATTCACCCTTGAGACATGATAAAAGCACTTATCCAGCTCGAATACTTGGCTTACTCATACCCCCGACATTTTCACGATCTTGTTGATTACAATGCCTAACCTGAAGGCCATTACTCGTGCATAAGTAACTAAGACGGTTATTCATAGGACTGTGAATCCATATTTTATATAACTTTCCAAATATGCCCTTGCCAGTGGACATTAATTTTGCTTAACTGCCTCAACACATTAGGTTTTACTTCTCTTAACTATCTGAACACTTTCATCCTTTCGGAAATAATAAGGTAATGACATGCACCCCTTTTTACAAGTTCATCGATATGACTTTTATTCTTTTGCAAGGCGAGCTAATCCCTTTTTCATGCATCATGTATTCTTAAACTAATATATGACTTAATCCACAAGAAGTCTAGACTCACATGTCCCTTGTATCTTTCTTTTAGAAACATTTTACTATATTTCCCAACCTTTTCTCATAAATCATGGAAGCTCCATACATACTAATATCATGCACTTTACCTTCCTGCTTATTGAATTTACTTCCTGACATCTATTTCCTTTAAAAGGAATAGGTAGGTGCGGAGGAAAACAGGGTAATAGAAGATATGGTTGATAAAGGGCATAAGCATGAGTTTCTAGGCTAATGATGAAGCAAAGATTTACAACGCGGGCTTCAATATTTCATGGTGGAATGTAGAAATTCATCAGTTCAACGACACATATATATATACATTGAACAAGAACGATGGTTGCTAAAAGATAGAATACTCAGTAAAGATAGTAATTACAATGATTTCATGAATAAGAAATCCTGTAAGAAACACTGAAATGAGCTTGGTTTGGAGAGAAAGGTATTAGGGTAAACTTTTGATTCCTGAATTAGGACAAACAATGTCCGGGATGCATGAATATTTTGCAGTAGCTACCTGGAGCGACAAAACAGAAGTTATTGATCCTGAATGAACTATAACTTTTATTGGAGCTAAATTTTGAATATATTATGTAGATTCATTGTTGAAAATGATGATTACTTATACAAAGAGAAAAAGAAAAGAAAAAAAAGGCTAGATAAAGGGCCATATAAAATAAGTAAAGTCCATCGCTAATGGAACGATGAGTTGTTAGCAGTTAAAAGAAAGGGAATGGCCATGAGAAAATTGATCATGAATTTGTAACAAATCGGTGAAGGCTTATCTTTAAATAGTCAAGAATAATTGGACGATAACAAAGATAGGATCTCATAAGAATTCTTGAAGATGTGCAATGACAGAAAATGATAGACTTGGATTCAAAGTTACGATAATAAGGGGAAAAAAAATTATTATGAGGATGAACAATGTGAATGAGAGATAAAGATTTGGTTCAAGTAATGAACTTAAAGTATGATGATCATACCAAAGAGGTTTGAGCCTCATAATGGCTGTTAGATAGAAATGATTAGATGGATTCCGATGTAAGATCATTAACAACTAAATAAAGGAGAGAGGCTTCTGAATCCTAAATCATGTCGAATATCTCTTCACATAAATCCTCTATACATATCCGGATGAACATGTTCACCTGATCTTATCACTCCCCTTTTTCCTGTCCTTAATAATAGATTTCTAAGCCCTTTATTTTCTCCTTTTCTCACTACATTTCTTTCCCCTAACGTTCTTCCCTACACATGAGTATGATAAAAGAAAATCTGTATCACCTCGATGAACGTCAGCATCTCTGCGTTTACACTATTGCCCGCTATCATGGATACTAGATTCATAAAACCTCTGTTCACTTTGTTGACCATTATTAGCAAGCCCCTCAATCCCCAAATTGAATATTTGGAAAATCGTAGTCACTTCTTTCCCTTATCGCTTTGCGAAAATTTCAATAGAGTTACACATAAACACGGGCTTTTGGAACTTGAAAGTTCTTATGATATCCCTGTATACCGCATTTTGAACTTGACCAGATATAATGAGGCTAACTATCCATTTACACATTTTTCCTGTCGGTTGTGGTTTAACGAACATTCTTCACTACTTAAAGTATTATCATACGATATATGGTTCTATTCACGAGAATCGAGGGGACATGCACATATATATATATATACTTACTTCCGGTGCCGAGATGCCACAAATCCATATACTACTTCTTAGACACAACTTCCTGTTTTAAAAAAATCACCACATGTGCTTACTTTTCCCCTGAACACTACTAGAGTCAGACCCATTCTCCTTCATCCCAAGACTAGCTATGGCGACATATATACATAGTTCGATTGTTGGTATAGTCCTTGCTTACAATCACATTACAGTTACCAATTACCCCCAAACCGACTATTTATAAACAAAATAATTAAACATCACTATTCCTTTACCCACATAAAACCATCTTTGCCACCTCCGGCCGTCTTGGGTGGAAATGTAGACTTCATCGTCTGAGCCTTCGCTTCTCTGTTTAGATCTTTGGGTCACTCTTGGCCCATTTCTATCCTTACTTTCCACTTGGTTTAGTTAACGTTGCTTACCATAGGGTCCATTGCTTCCTTTGTAACCTCTATATCGTCAAAATCATACGATGGAGCTGAAGAACAGGTTGGTGTCCCAGAAGACCGCGAAAATAATACGATATCTCCTCTCCGAAAAACCCTTGAAGTCTATGTACTCTTGAAGTTGCAACTTAAAGGTCATAACAATCTATACTCCTGACATTTGGAACCTTTCCTCGGGTATGTCCTAGTCATATGTGTAGAAGAAATCATGGTACTTGTTTTGGAATGCTATACTTGGATGACTGGATGGGAGAGTCGCCAAAAGACAATGCATCCTTCTCACTTGCTCATGGTATTGAGATTACTGACTTTACACTAACTTACTAAGGACTTCTATAATTTTTGAATCGTACGTGAAGACTAGCTCCCCTGGTTCCATACGAATAGTGTAAGGGTTTGGCAATTCCAGATCCGTTATCGATCGTAAAATATAACGACGTTCCCACATAGGTCAAGATGTGAAAGCAATAAAACTCATGATTTCTCATCTTGTAAGAGCCTTCATTATAAGGACCCGTATCTTAGAGACTAGGTCAAGAGTCAATATCTCACTACTAACTCTGGCTACCCAACTCAGTTGCCATATAGATCATTACCTACCCCCTTAAGCTATGACTTATTCCCATGAGGGTTAACCTTTATTCAAAACTTTTCCGTCAGTCATCTAACATTAACATAAACGAGAAAAACTGAAAGTCATCAAACTAAGAAGCATGTAGTCAGTACACCTTGATAGCAACTCCTTAAACTACAAGACCAATTTCTTCTCCCAAATCACCTTCGTCGCCTTACATGGCCGAAGGGTTCGTCCTTCCGGTGTCTTGCCTTTATTCTTAGCCAGGCACCCTAAAACAAAAACATAAACTTCGAAACGTAAGATAAACCCAGTACATATCCCCTATAATGTAAAGACATTTCGAAATTTAATTTAGTTATTAGCGCGGTTCCTAAACCTTTAAAGACAACAAATATAAATAACAGATGAACAATGAAATAGAAATATAACTTACATACATCACCATAACTTCACCTGTACAAGAAAACATGACTTAACCTATTCTTGAAAACATGACTCAACCTGTATCTTAACTCATGACTCAAGTGAAAACATGCTTATGAGTTTTTTACTTAAAATATAACAAAACATAGATTAAAAAGTAACAAACCTAAATCATATATCACATGACATAAAACATACATGAAACCCTACGACAAACTTGGCCTTAAACTCTCATAAATCAAGACTTATAACTTTGGTATGTAACTTATAAAGCTTTACTTTGATTCAAATATCTTGGGTAACCTAGGATACTTAAAACTTGGTGGCCCTATTATAATCTTGAAGGTCCCCTAAATGCGATCATCGGCTAAGTCTCCATATGCACATACCCGAACCGATCGGGAGATCCGAATGGTGGACAACGTCCTATGCTGGCCAGTTTACCATGGTGTGCACTTAAGGCACCATAAACATGGTGTGTACTAAGGCACCACAAACGTGGCGTGCACTAAGGCACCTTAAACATGGTGTGCACTAAGGCACCTTAACCATGGGCGGGGCCTTGATAAATTTTATAAACTTGAAAACTTACCTTGATACCTTGACCTTGGATTCTTACTAAAACTGGTTTCTTAAACGTCCTTTTTCAATCATAACTTAAAATATAGTCTTGTAATCTCCTTGAATATAAAAAAAGTTACTTATAAAGGAAATTGATTCATGAAATAACTTAAACATCCTAAGTGTGGATTTATTGTAAAAGTTCCTAACAAAAAGGATGCATAACATAAATACTTAAGAATAATGATAAACTGTAAAATTAACCTGAAAAGTCAACCTTGGGTACTTAAAAATCCATGACAACTTGTATATACTCTTGGGCATATATCATGAGAATTTACATATGAACACGAATGATAAAATATAATTTTAGCACTTAGCAAAAAAAAAAGATTAATTCATAATATCATGCATAAAATGTTAGGCAATATACGTACCTGAGGACTTAAAAACACGTACTGGACGGGCAGAGACTTGAACAGTAGTGCAACGATCTCTTGGAAGGGCTTTAAATGAAACGAAATTATGAATTAGAACTTAACTTAGGTGGTAGCATGGAAGAATAACTTAATGAATTTTTCTAAGAACAACAATAATAAACTTGATTTCTAAGGCGTACTCATAAGATCATATCCTATCCCTCAAATATTGGATCATGGCAAAAATAGACTTTTCGGAAAGATTGGATCACCAACTACAACTTTCTAACAAGTTGCCCAGAAATAAACACTTTAAACCTACCTCCTTCGGAGAATAATAATTCAAGCTATACTTATCGGTTTGGGGCATGTAAGCTATCTACAGATAGCTTGTGACTCATAATTCAGCTTCCATTTTAGCCAAACTGATTTAAGCATGGAAAAAGTCAGATTTTGGCCAAGAACAGAGGTAGTCACCAAACATGTTCTGGGTAAACTCATATTTTTGCCTCTCACATAAAAGCTCATAACTCTCTCTCTCGATATCCTATGAATGTATACCATACCTTTCTGAAAAGCCGGGAATGACTCCTACAACGTTTATGTTCATACTTTAAACCATAAAAATGTCTAACCCTTCGAAAAATGTCCATCTTTAGACTGACGTCAAATGTTCACAGATTCGCATAACCTCTCAGTTTTGGCCATAACTCCTAATGTACTTATATTTTATTTTTTTTGAAAAACCTAATGTACTTATAAAAACGACGAGTTACAAAAACCAGGCGTTAGCTAACACTTTAATCTACCTATTCATGCCATAAAATAGCCCATAATCACATTCCTCATTTTCTGGAAAAACCAATTTCCAACCAGATTGCAATATCACTTCATAAACTCCCTTGCATGCATGTTTAACTCACTAATTCACCTTAATCACTTTCCAAATCATGCCTTCCAACTAAGAATACAAATTTCCAGAATTTCAATCATCAAGAAAACCCTCATTTGAATCCGATTTAGATGCATGCACAGCAAATTCCACATACTTTGAGTCTTCCATACAAAATTTAACATGAATCCATAAAACAAATTCACCCACTTCATCAATTTACTAAATTAAATCTTATCTACTCACATGCATATACCTTTTAGCTATAAACTTAATCTTTCATAAAGATTTAAACCTCCTAAATCACATGCATGTCACAATCTATCAAGACAATACCAATTCAAGACACAAATAATCAATTTTTCTTAATAAACTTACTAAATTCACACTTTAGTACTTGGATTCCTTCTACCACCTCTTCAACTTAAGCATCACTTGATTAACCTTTGATAATATGAAAAGAACCCCTAAAACTCAGATTATAACTATGGTTTTTATAAAGAAAGAGATGAGGAGAAGAGGGGTGAGATTACTCTTGCATGAGAAGAGAAGAATGAAGGAAGATGATGATGATGGAGGTGCGGTGGTTGCAACGGTGGCCGGAAAAGTCACCGACGGCTGGCTGGCCGGCGGCAGGGCCAGAGGTGGCAACACGGTAGAGGGTCAGCTAGGGTCGGGAAGTTGGATGGTCACAACTGAGGGTGTGAGCAAGAGATGAGTGATGAAGATGATTATCCTTCCAAAATGTCCTAATATCATCTTAAGTCACATGTATATATTAATACCATGGCCCAAAACTATGACCCCCTCCTCCCTTGTCCAGCTAAAATGGCCCAAAAAGATAAATTTTAATCAATTTAATCTTCTCTCTTACACTTATAACTCCCTAATCCCAAATTACTAAAACTTGGTATATCGTAAAAATATTATCAGTAACCTACAAAAACCCAAATAAATATACTCATACACTTCCTTGAAATTTCTCATAATTATACCTTAAATTGACTTGGATAAAGGAAGACCTGATAAATCGATCTTGGAAAAGAATACATATACGATCATGATTACTATAAATTATCGGAAGAGAAACATCAAGAAAAGAAATTTAAACTGATTTATTGACGATCGTTGCACTGTTCAAGTCCTGCAAAACATACATTGGGTTAGAAAAAAAAATGGAACACGCGCTTTAATTATCTGTGATTTATTCGTAACCTTTATTATTTAACCTAATTACTATGTATTAAGGGGTGGTTTTCGTTGTGTTATTACAACAACAGATGCCCACAAAAAGGTACTAGGATTATTGCACACCAAGCCAAGCATCATGAGCAAACCCAATAGATAAAGGATTACGGGGACTTATCCCCTAGGTTCTCCGTCTTCCTCTTAGAAGAGTCAAACGACATCTCCACATCCTAGATAAGAGAGAGGTTCTCAAAATCATCAACGTAGTCATCGAGATTATTTGGGTCCTAGCTATCCTCCTCCATGTTTATATTTTCTTCCTTATCAGAGGGGTAGGATCTTCATAAATCATTTCACCCTAGGAGCCGGCCATTTGGTCCCTTTGGGGCAAAATGATATCGCTCGGAATGGGGACATCCCCCCCAGCAACCTCTTGAACATTTTCCTCATCAACAGTAGCCTCCTGAACATTCTCCTTACCAACAACAGTCTCCTCCACTAAAGCTCTCTTCTGTAACACCTCTTCAAACTCCTCCTTTTCAGGAAATACAGGGGAACGAAAGGGAGATAGATAGACCATATTGAAGGGAATACCCCTCTCAAGCCCAGTCACTTCCTTTTGTACCTGATCAGCGTTAGAAGAGCTGGCTCCCATCTCCTGGTTTTGGTTATTTATTTTATTAGCCCTTGGGTAGGTTATGGGTATTTGTCTCTTTTTAGGAGACATCCTAATCCAATTCTAAGAGCTAGACATTGAGAAAGCGGGTTTGTTTGATGTTCGTCCCACGCTGTTGAGGGACCTTCAAATTTTTCAACCACAATCTCTACTTTGATTCTATATCGGGGCGGTGAGGACAAGATTCTATTTTGTGGTCTTCCCCCCCACACAAGGCACAGATTTCAAAGTTGAGCAAGGATGAATAGGATACAAGACCAATGAGTGTTAATAAATATTCATGTGTGGAACTGAAAGTGAATTTCCTGTAGAGGTTTGTTCCCTATGGGATTCTTATTAATTAACTCCTTGATCTTGTGCTGCTTTTATGCTATAGGATTTCAAAGTTGAGCAAGGATGAATAGGATACAAGTCAGTCCTTCGGTTGTGCACAAAAACAAAAGTTGATCCCTTAAGATCCTCAATACGACTCATAGTTTGGATGTAGAATATTTTTTTGATTGGGTATGCACTTCAAAGAATATTTCCAAGTTGAAAAAACAGCTTATGTACGTAAATAATGTTTTTATGACATATTCTTCCCATCTTACAAAAGTAACAATTTGCAGCCCGTGTTTGACACGGGCAACTCCATCTAGTATTAGACTAAACCATCAACAAACATTCTTGTCGAAGAATTTCAATATATGGTGAAGTCATTGTGTCACGTGAACATCTATACATTTATACATTCGCAATTATGATGAAAATTTTCCCTAATTTCATTAGAAATTGCACTACTTAAATATAACATGAGTATTACATGTTTGTATTGGCAATTTAATGTTATAATTTGGTGGCTCAGGGAGAAATGGTGAAGAGAAAAAAAAATTGTTAATTTTAATGTTTTAAGTATGTTGTTTTTGTCGTGTTGTTTTAGTTGGCTACTTCATTGTTGGTTGTTGTATTTCACTATTGTTTCTCTGCGGTTCGTTGCGCCGATGTTGTCTCTTTTGCGTCTTTTGGATTTCACTAATAAAAAAAGTAAAAAATTATTTTGTTACATTAAACTGAAAGTTTAAATTCTTGCTTACGTTAGTTCCATGGAGTTATGTTGAATACGATTTATTAGATTTGAATCTCAAAAGCCCCATATTTACTTACGCAAGGTAAACAGGTCCTTTGAAATACCAACATTTCAATTGCACGATGACATTCGCATGGATAGTCATATTATAGTATAATACATTATATTCGATGTAAACTATGACTTGAAGTTGTTTTTTGAGATCGGAGTACAACTTCAAATATATGTTGAAAATTCTAAAAAAAACCAAGAAATTATGTACCATATTTGCGTTAATAAATAAATAGCAATTAATTAGCATGCCCGCATACAACAAACAACAACAACAAACAAATTGTAGAATGTTCCCATTAAAGTGGGGTATGAGGGGGTCCCTATGTTGGCAACCTTCCCGACTCACCTCCCCCAAAAAATTCTATAGAATGCGTTGAGAAGTTGATTCCGATGGGGCAAAAAAAAAAAACTCTCAGAAAAAAAACACCAACTAAAAAGAAAACCATTTTGGAAAACTAGTTAGAAAACTAAGAAGAAAGAGAATAAAAGATAAAGACAAATCCATACTTGTACGCCACCATGAATGATGGTTATTCAGTAACGTGTGTTTGATATACCTAAAAAGCATAACCTTTGGAGGCACAAGAAACACAAAATATAAGAGCAACACTAAGTGTCTTGCCACTATAAACTCACACCCTCACCCAATTACCTTAATCCTAGCATGCTAAGTGCCCTATCAAGTGTTATGTCCTCCACTAAGCCTACCTACTTCAAATCTCCTCTAATAACCTATCTCATGACTTCTTAGGCATGGCACCCCAACGATGAAATAATGACAATATAATCTTTTAACAACTTCGAATATGAGCATTAACCCTCCTCCTATATACATACCCAAACCATCTTAACCTATTCTCTCGGAGCTTATCCGCTATAGTAGCTGCACCTGATTGATGGCGATCTAGCCATCCCTCCATCATTATTCACTCCTAATGATGGAAATCATGTTATAATAGTGCAAACATGCTACGTAGCTGACCAAGAACCAAGCAACATAATTTAGGTTTGAAGTAGTTTTCATGTCGTTTAATACCCGATATGTTTGTGTGTATATC
This sequence comes from Portulaca oleracea, assembly GCA_029582165.1. NCBI lineage: Eukaryota > Viridiplantae > Streptophyta > Magnoliopsida > Caryophyllales > Portulacaceae > Portulaca > Portulaca oleracea. Next base: position 2,336,580 of record CM055885.1, on the reverse strand, counting down.
TATAAATTGAGGTTTATTGAGAAAAATCCTTGGGTGACTTTTAAGGGCTATGTTTCAGCTTTCCAAAGAGCTATCAAGCATCCAATTTGAAGTTAATTTGCCGATCCAACCAATGCATTATGTCTGGGTGAGTTCGACAAGAGTCAGATTTGCATGGTTTGGAATTTTGTGTTTGTTTAGTTGTAATTTTGTCCATTCACTTGAGTTTTGAATTTCCATTGTTGTTATGAGTCATATATGTGATGCATCTGCTTGTTGATAACTACCGAGGGTGAATCCACGCATGGAAGATGAAATATGCAAGTAACTTGTATTGGTATAATCATAAGCTTTCATTTTACAACTTGGGTATGGTTTATTGTTATTACTCCATCTTATATGACTCAGTAAGGTAGATAACTTAAGCAACTGATTTTGTTGTAATTAGGTTTAGTTAATCTTGTGTTAAGGTTGCTACATGCGTAGGAAATCTCAAGTGCTTACTTCAGCTAATTGTTAGCTTGCTTGCTGGCTACCTTGTATAAGTACTCATACCATATATGATTTGCCGCCCTTGGTTGTGATCCTAGGGAGATTAGCAAGTCCAACCCTTGTGATTCACATCTGTGGCATTTATGTATCAAAGATAAATGACTTGTTTTATCTTTCCATCATTTGTTTTTCTTTCCTTGATTTGAGCATATAGCTTGGATTATTGGAAATCACCCCTCATTTCTTTGAGTGTTGCATTGGTGTGTCTGGCTTGGTGCACTATGATCTTGAACGAGCTACACATACATCACTAGCTTACTGCGACATACATCGTTTCTAATCCTATCCAAATTCAGGAAGCCACGAATCCATTGAACCATCCTCGTTTTTGCTACATTGAACTTTTGCAAATGCGTTTTCATTATAGTCGAACACTTTGATCAATGTAACATTACTAGCCTGATTACTATACGTTAAAATATCTAGCGTTTAGTCATAATATAGGAAACCAATACACCTTCGACTTTTCACTCTTTTGAAATGATGAGAATTAAAGGCCAAAAAAATGGTGATTAAAAATGAAAAAGGTGAATAATAAAACAAAAGATGGAGAAAAAGTAAATATTAATAAAGGCGTTCATCTCTTAAAGAAATATTTTACATTTTACATTTTCAATGGAAAGAAAAATGAAATATGTATTAGCCGGTTTTGTATATTACTACTAAGGCCGAATATTTTGGAAAGGAGTATCTGTTTGGTTTAAGTATGTAATACGAAAATATTATTATTTTTTTATTTTAAATATGTAAGCATGGTAGTTAATTACTATTTTGTTTCAATTTATTTTCATAAAAATAGTTATTCTACATAATTCTTCCGTTTTCCAATATCACCAATATATATTTTAAGTTGTACCGTCATTTTCGGTCTCGTTTCGAGGCGAATTGATATCATCTATAAGGTGTTTTGCTTGTCTTTAATAATTAATTTAGTATTTTATTATGTTTTTACTCATTTTGCATTTTTATTAGGTTTTATGTCTTATTTATTATTATTATTATTATTATTATTATTATTATTGCCAAATTGAATAAAAAAATATACAAATTGAAAAATAAATAAATCCTAAAACTAATTCCTAAAACCCAGCCCAGCCCAATTTCCCTCCTACCATTTTTCCCTCATTCGGCCCACATAATTCCCAGCCCAAAACCCGCCTAACCTGAATACCCAAACCCATGCCCCGAAACCCAATTACACTAACCCAGTAACCCGCCCCATTTCCCCCTCTCTCACAGTCGTTTAATTCCCCTCCCTCAAAAATCTAATTCTCATTTCCCCCTTTTCTTTCCACACCCCACCTCCATATCCATCGAACTATATGTCTCTTGTCTTCTCTTCTTATCTCAACTCCATCTCCATCAGCTAAGGCAAAAGATTCAGCCGGGTGTCGCACCCGAGTCACAATGGGTTGCGCCCGTGACATTGTTTTGGGGCGCTAATGCATCAGCCAAGGCAATGTGGGTAGACAAAGGTCACACCCGCGACGCTCTTGTTGCGCCCGCTACAAGTTTCTGTGGTGTCAAAACATCAGCCAAGGCAAGATGTCAGAGGGTCGTCGCACCCGTTACACGTTGTGTCGCACCTGCGACAAGGGAGCATCGCGCCCGCAAATGCTATTCTCGCACCCGCGATGGACATTGAAAGATTGCCGGATGGAAGATGGCAGACCATTGTCGCACTCGCGACCTGGCGACTTCTGCGTAAAATTGCACGCGACGGTTGGGATTAGTTTTAGGGTTTGGTTGTATTTTCTTTCCTTCTATAAATACCCACATACATTCAGCACTATTATAATCAAGTTTTTCATCTAGTTTTCATTAGTTAGGAGTATGATAAGAGTAGAATTAGGTTTAATTGCTTTCTTTTATCTTTCTTTAATCTTTCTTCAAGTCTTTAATTGTGCTTCAAGCTTTCTCTAGTTTTCTTGCAAATTTGTATTCAACTTTCTTTCCAAGAAATTTCCATTAAAGCAATATACAAAGCTCTCTCTCTCTCTCTCCCTCTCTCTCTCTCTCTTTGGTTTCCATTGATGCTTTGATTTCAAGCTTTCTAGTGCTACCTACCATAAATCCAACTTTTAGTGAGGAAGAGGGTTAAGGGTCACAAATTCTACTCTCAAGTGAGGATTTGGAAATTCTTAGTAATCCAATTCACATTTTTTTTGTTTTTTTGTTTTTTTTTGGAGCGAAAAGACAGAAGCACAACAATATAAAAGAGGTTAAGGAGGCGAAAGTCCACTAGCCTTCTTGGCTAGGGTGTGAGCTTCCTTAACACTAGACCTAAAAACTTTCCTAATCCGACAATATTAAAGCTTAAGGAAAAGCAATCTACAAGATGAAAGGATATTTTTGCCCATCTCCGGGCTTGTGATTTTATTGTTGAACAAGTGCACCACTTCAGTAGAGTCAGTGTAGATAGTGATATGGCGCATTTTCTTTTGAATGGCTCTCGCAATGGCACTTTCCACTGCAGACAATTCCATTTGTAGCGTTGAGAAACATAGCATCGAAGCTGCGTTTTGTTCTATTGAAATACCTTGTTGCTTGAGAACCCATCTTATGCCCCCTCGAAGGTTGGTTTGATTCTAGGCACCATCATAGAAAAACTCGCCTTCAATTGAAGGACTGACGTCCGCAACCCAAACAAACTCTTATACCTAATAACTAGTCCCTTCTGTCAAGTGAGCAGAGTGAACGCCAGTTTGGTCCTGTTTCCTCAATTCTTCTTTCCTAAGGAGATTGAGTTATGCCTGGATCCATTTAGGGATGAAAACCGGATGGATCCATTCATTGTGGAAAGCAGTGCGGTTTCTTGCAATCTAGAGAAACCAACATGTGGTCATGAATTCCTGGACCATGGCAGTCCCTGTTGATTTTTTCTTCTAGAAGAACTGGAGCCAATTAATAATTCATTGGTCCAGACATTTTTCTTGTTTGTTCGGGGGGAAAATCCAATTGGAAGTTAAAGATTCAAGTGAATATTTAGTGCTTTGAAGGTATAAATTCTTGTTCCCAATTTCATTGCTCATTTTAGTTTTCTCATTTATTGCTTTCTAATTGTTTTCTTCTTTCATGTTTTCTTAGCGTTGATTGTTACTTTGAATTATGTCTAGATTAATTTAATTGCTTTCTTTACATAATTTACCGCTTTCCGCACTTGAAAACGCCAACGCAAACCGATTTCCTCATCAAGCCTGACACCCATCCCTGTGGATTCGACAACCCTTACTTCACAAAAACCCACAAAAATAAACTAGACCCGAACAATGGCGCTGTTGCCGGGGATGGCGTTATTTGGTAGATTAGGTTATTGGTTTGTGTGTAAATAGTTTATTGGCTTCTAAATTTTTCAAAGAAAATGTAGATACAAAAATCGAAAAAAATAAAAAAAAGATAGAAAAAAAAGAGTAGCGGGCACGACACTATGAAGGAAGAATTCTGATTACTCGGATGCTGCTGTAGGGAGTGTCACGTCTGGTGTGGCCGGCGTTACCCATGTGTCGCGGGCGCTACGTACAGTGTTGCGGGCACTAAACTGCTGGGTTTTTGATGATTTTTATCTTTTTGTCTTGGTTTTACTTCTAATTTTTTATTATCCTACAAAAACTCAAAATCATCATAACTAATATATAATCAAGAGGCTAAAACAAGCAAAACACTTTATAAATGAAATCAATTCGGGTCGAAATGAGACCGGACATTGGCTAGTTACGATTTTGACTATACAAAATTCAATGTTTGTATGTGTGTATATATATGTGTAATTGTAAATTCTATAATTTATTTCTCTAATAATTATGATTAGAAAGGAGGATATTGCAAGCTATGTATGTATGTGTATATATATATATATATATGTGTGTGTGTGTGTGTGTGTGTGTGTCAATAAGTATGTTTATTGAAACATGTTTATATTATGGAAATATATGAATAATGATATTAAAACTTTTGTCAATTATATTAAATACTAGATATATATTAGTAGTTATTATAATTTATTCATATAATTATTTTAAATAAATTAATAAATAATATACCATATGTTACACGGATAAAAAAAAAATTAGTATATTAACAAACTCCTAATGTTAGTGACAATACAAATCATCGTTGGAGTCGTAGTTGCTCCCAGAGTTAATGAAAGGGTATCAAAGTTTATTAACTAACTAACTAATTAATTGATAAGTTTGCTTTAATGCAATGCCAAAGCAAGCACTAGTAATATTAAATTGTTTTAACAATTTCAGAATTATCCAAAACTGACTAGGACTTGGGATTACCTTGTTTTTGGAACCACGAAAGATGTATATAAAAATAAGGGAATTGGATTCTAATAATCGTTACTTTTGCAAATTGGATGACAATAATCTCTACTTTCAATTTGTATTCTAGTGGTAAAAAAAAAAAATTTGTATTGTAATGGTACCAAATACATCACCACATTCTTTTTATTTTGTTCATGCATACCCCATATTATTTTGGTTTTTTTCGTTCCTGCCCCCAGATAGGTAATGAAGTGTAGTTTCTAAAATACTTTTTAAATTATTTTTTAGAGATTCCGAACAATCATTATAATTTTTTAAAAGTAATAAAATTGAAAAAATCATAAAAAAAAGAAAATAATTTAAAAAATTGGGAGAAATGTTGTAAATTCATTAAAAATCGTGTTAAAGTGTTATACAAAGTTTTGAATCAAATGCAACACAAAATCTATGATATTTAGGGTATACTCTCGATTATGTCCCACTACAATATAATTTTACTTTTTCTTTGGACCACCGGAATACAAATTGAAAGTAGGGATTATTGTCATCCAATTTGCAAAAATAGGGATTATTAGAATCCAATTTCCCTAAAAAAAAAAAGATTAACAAACAATTTGGAACTTTTTTAACTATTTTAAATGAAGAATTAAGAAGAGTCGGTCCACTCATACACCCAAGTCGTATGATCTTAATTAATTGCTCGAACATGGTGCACTTTTTCCACCATAGCGTATAATAGACTAAACTATAAACAAACATTCTTGTCGAAGAATTTCAATATATGGTGAAGTCATTGTATGGCGTGAACATCTATACATTTATACATTCATACTTTTGATGAAAATGTTCCCTAATTTCATTACAAATTGCACTACTTAAATATAGCATGAGTATTACAGGTTTGTATTGACAATTTAATGTTATAATATAGTGGCTTAGGGATAAATGACGAAGAGAAAAAAAATATTAATTTTAATGTTTTAACTATGTTGTTTTTTCGTGTTGTTTTAGTTATGCTGCTTCTTTGTTGGTTGTTTTATTTCTCTGCGGTTTCGTTGCGCGCGACCGTCTCATTTGCCTCTTTTGGCTTTCACTAATTAAAAAAATAAAAAATTATTTTTGTACATTAAATTGAAAGTTTAAATTCTTGATTATGTTAGTTCCATGAAGTTATATTGAATATGATTTATTAGATTTGAATCTCAAAAGCCCCATATTTACTTACGCAAGGTTAACAAGGCCTTTGAAATACCCACATTTCAAGCACAATGACATTCGCACAAATAGTCATATTAGAGTATAATACATTATATTGGATTTAAGTTGTTTTTTGAGATTGGAGTACAACTTAAAATATATATTGAAAATTAAAAAAAAACCAAGAAACTATGTTTTTATTTTTAAAGATAAGTGAGGAGGGTGTCAGCGATTTCTTCTAACTAGAAATCGGCCTACCCTATCATTTATATACTGCAACTTTTCAGCCACTAGACAATTATGATCTTTTTTGAAACCTTGTCAGCTGCATTATTTGCTTCTCTATTAATATGGGAAATATTACTCCAATTGCACTTTGAGAGTAGTAGATGAATGTCATTCACCAGACTTCTGATTTGCCAAGGTATCGCAAAGTTACCTTGGGTGGCTTGGGTAATAACCAGGTTATGACCCTCCACATAAAATAATTTGAGAATAGCCCAACATGAAGTGCTCTCGCTTCTGCAACGATAATTGGGGAGTCTCCATAATTTGCTGCCCCCACTTGGATCATCGCGCCCCTCCAATCTCTAAGAATAATACCCCATGTTGTCGAGGATTGGTTACGAGAATCGTCAAAATTTAATTTGATGATGCCTCTTGGGGGGGGGCGTCTTCCAACTAATACTTTTATTAGCCGACAACCCATAATTTGAAATGTACCTAGCCTCCACATCCTGTATGTCTAACACATTTCAAATTTTCCATTCTTCCGCATGTTTTTTTAGCTTGGATTAGGTTCCCAAGCGGATTATGGATGATGCTTCTAAAAATTGTATCATTTCTGCTTTTCCAAATCGTCCAAAGCAGTATAGCTCCATGATTAACTTTTTCTTCACCACCATTATTTTTCCAAAATTTGAGCAACCGCTGAAAGATTGGCTCTGAATAAGTCGTGGTCCCATTGTCTAGCCAATTTTGTTGGTTGGGAAGCTCCCAAACACGCTTCGCAAAATGACAGTCCTAGAAGATATGATTATTAGTCTCAATATCCTCCTGACATGAAGGGCATAGTGGGTCCAGGTTTATCCCTCACCGCAAAAGATTTCCTCTAGTCGGCAACACATTTTTAAGACCTTGCCACATAAATCATTTTACCTTCGGGGGTGTGTCTAATTTCTAAATCCATTTGTACTCCCATTTGTGCACCCAATCATCGCAGTGTTGCGTAATTCTAGTAGCAGTTTTTGTCGAAAATTTTCCCGAACCTGTTAGCCCCCAATAGACTTCGCCCCTAGTATCTCCATATTGGTGAGCCTAAGATTTTTTGTGTGATTGTAATTTCATTTGTCACTTCTCAAAGTCTTGCCAGATTCCACGTCCTATTCAGACTAATAAACTTATCCACCGCGATGTCCACATTCTCTATATTCACATTTTCCGGGTTGCTGATTTCCAAAATAGTTTTGTCGTCACACCATCTACTCTTCCAAAATTTAGTGCTTTTTCCTTTCCCGAGGATCCATCTCAATCCTTTTGTCAGAGTGTCTCTAGTTCGTAGAATAGCTTTCCAGACAGGTGAGTCTTGGGCTCTAGAGCTAGTTTCCAAGAACTCTCTATTTCGAAGATATTTTTTCTACTGGCCCCCAACCCTTCCTCATTTAAAACATTCCAAGCCAATTTTCACTGAAAGGACATATTAATGTCCTCCGCTCTTCGTAGAGCTAGCCCCCATACTCCTTTGGTGTACAAATGGTATTCCAAGCTATCATTGGGATCCCCTTTTTATTTTTGATCTTTTTTCAAAAGAAGTTCCTATTGATGCTATCTAGAGCATTGCAGGCATGTGAGGGTAGTTTAAAGCATTACATCGTATGTGCAGGTAAAGACTCTAAGTTTGTTTGGATTAAAACAATTCTTCCTACTTTGGAGAGTGAATTTGCTTTCCATGCTGACATTCTATTCGTTGCTTTTTGGATGACATCAGAGAATCTATTTCTATTTAGTCTTCCTGTGGTCATATTACACCCCAAATATTTCCTATTGATTCTACCATTGGGATGTTAAAGATACCTTCTATATTTTCTTGAAGGGATCTAGGCGTGTTTTTTGAAAAGATTAAGGTGGATTTGTGGAAATTCACCATCTGACCCGACACCTCACAAAACTTCTGAAGGATGATCTTAAGACGAAACGTTGTTTCTGTGGATGCTTTACAAAATAAGAGACTATCATCCGCGAAAAAGAGGTAGAGGATCTTATTTGTTTGTGGGGCTAACTGAATTCCAATCCCCTATTTATGGTTAACCATCTCCTGCTGAATTTTACCACTGAGAATATTCACATATAATATGAAAAGATACAGTGACAAAGGTTCGCCTTGTTTGAGACCCCTTTAAGGCCTGAAAAAGTTGTATGGGGCAACATTGATAAGGAGTGAATATGTGACAATAGAGATACATTGCTCTATTAGGCCAATCCATTTGCTACAGAAGGCCATTTTTTGTAACACAATTTTTCAGGAAATCACACTCGATGTGGTCATAAGCCTTTACCATATCCAATTTCACCGCTAACCAGGCTATTTTTTTTTTACTAGCCTTGTACTTATGCATTATTTTGTGGGTTAGTAATATATTATCATGAATGGATCGTCCAGAGATGAACGCGCTTTGATAAGGTGAGATTATGGTTCGATGAAGGGGTCATAGTCTATTAACTAGAATTTTTACGATGATTTTGATGGAAGTGTTGCAAAGACTAATTGGTTTGAATTGACTTGTTTGCGATGGATTGTTTGTTTTAGGCACCAAGGTAATAAATGAATGATCGAATTCTCTTAGAAGTTTCCCGGTGGTGAAAAAATCTTGGATTCCTTTAATTATATCTCCCTTGATCACCTCCCAAGCTCTTTGGAAGAATCCTGATCCATAATCATCCGGACCCGGAGTTTTGGTCGGATTAATTTCAAAAAGGGCTTGTTTTGTCTCGTCCTGTAGAGGTAATGCGGTAAGAAGACTATTCTCTACGTCTGGAATTGACTTAGGAACATCATTATTGAAATCGAGAGGAGTTCTGCGTTGGGATGCGAATCTGTTTTTGTAATCCATAACAAACTAATGACCAATTTCTTCGCTATTCTCCAACCATGATCCTAGGTCACTTTTAATCTTAGTTATTTGTTGCCTTTTCTTCCTTCCTTTTGCTAATCTCTGAAAAAATGTCAAATTGCGATCACCTTTAGTAAGCCAATCTTCCCTTGCAAGTTTGACCTAGAAATTTTGATTAAAAAGAAGTAGTTTATCCCTTTGTTTTATCATTTGTAATAGCCATTGGTTTAATCTTACACTCTGATGGTAGTCCAGAAGTTTAGTTTTTACATCCTCAATTTTCCTAAGGTTTTGTTCCAACTTATTTAGATTATTTCCAAATTGGGATTTAGTCCAACATCTAAATTCTTTTTTTTAAATCTTTCAGTTTTTATGCTATTTGGAACATTGCAGTTCCTTTAACGGGTTTTTTCCAATTTTTCTTGGTAATATCCATCATTTGATTGTACTGACCCCAAAACTTATGGTATCTAAAAGGAAAATTTTTGTGATTTGGAACTATATTCTGGGTAGAAAGGATTATCGGGCAATGGTCCGAGAAGGTAAAAGTATCATGTGATGTAATGGTTTTTTCGGATATAAAGTCACGATACCATTTCTCAATATTGCTCGATCTAACTTTTCTAAGATCAAGGTACCATTTATGCGTTTCTTCCATGTAAAAGGACGTTTGTTGACGACGGTTGATTTGTCATTTATGTTCATAAAAAAATCATTCAGTCTACTAAATCTTGAAAGACCAGGAGTTACACCTCCTTTTTTATCATCTACTTTTTCTAGTTCAATCAAATCCCCTATTATACTCCAAGGAAGGTCAAAAAATTGATTTTGAATATGTAAGTTGTTCCAGAAATTATCCTTATCCCTTATTAGAGCTGGCCCATAAACTCCTGAAACAATACAATTTCTTTTAATAGAGGGGTCACTGACATGGCGATGGATTAATTGCACGATCTTCTTTGGATAAGGTAGCTACATGAATGTTTGGTTGTCCTAGAGAGCCCATATTCCCCCCAAGTGATTTTTTTTGGGGGGGGGGGGGGGAGGGGGTAAACTCAAATTGTTCAAAGCCCAGTTGGTTTATAATTCTAAGAAAATTAACCTCATTTGTCATTGTTTTAGATACAAAAAGAATATCTGGTTGATGCATTTTTTTCAAGGTTTTTAATTCACCTGGAATTTTTTCTCTTTTAGTTCCCCCTAAATTCCATGCTATGATTTTCATATGTATGTTGTTATTTGTGAGAACCGATCTTTAGGCTTAATCCTACTCAGGTATCATTGTTTCCTATCACTTCGACGACATACACAGTATACCGCCTGGGTTTTTGTTCACTCAATGTCAAAGCATGGCTTGTCAAAGAAAGGCCTTGGTAAGGTACTCGTGAGAGGACCATTACACCCGCCATTATTAGACTAACAAACACCTGTAGGATACTTACAAACTCAAGACTTTTTATGGAAACAAGAATCAACCGCACATTTGAAATCTTAACTACACTAGTATTTCTTGCAGCGCTTGTACTCCTTGCTCTTTATCACCATCAGAATATGGTTGTCAGGTTATTCCCTTTGAGATTAAACCAAGGGAACTTGTTAGGTAAATAAAACAGAAAACACTTAATGAAAATTCGATTCTCCACAAAGCTAATAAAAACCAATTGTCTCAATTTACCATTTCTCTTACCAAATCTGGCCATCCCCCTTGACGTTTCCTTTGTGGTTCACACCCAGTCATTACCCCCTTCGCAAAATTAACTAAAGGGTGTGAACCCCTTGGTAACTAGAATCAATCGTCGTCTTCCCTTGTACTTAATAAGAAGATTACATACCAGGGGGTGGCTAGATTGAGAATCTAGTTGCAATTGATTCATCCCGCCCTTGTCTTGACTAAATAAAACAAACTAAAAATAGAGCAACATCACGAATGTTATTTCACCCCATAAAGTCAGCCTTGCTGTTATAAGATTTAACCGACAAGCTAGCCTTGCATTGGCACTCATCGTATAAACCCAACAACTTGTATTGATAACCATTATATTACAACAATGGTTGACTAAAGGCCCACATTTAGAACTGAAAACAAGAATGATAACAACATAAGGAAACACACCATAAAAGCACGCGGCTCAAAAGAACACTTGGCTTCTAGTACTACAGGCGTGGAAACACCTAAAACAACATCTATCATACAACAGGATGAGCCACAACACATGCCTACAAAAAGGTACTAGGATTATTGCACGCCAAGCCAATCATCATGAGCAAACCCAACAGATAAAGGATTACGAGACTTATCCCCTTGGTTCTCCGTCTTTCTCTTAGAAGAGTCAAATGACATATCCACATCCTAGATAGGAGAGAGGTTCTGGAAATCATCAACGTAGTCATCGAGATTATTTGGGTCCTAGCTATCCTCCTTCTTGTTTAGGTTATCTTCCTCATCAGACGGGTTTAAAGGATCTTCATAAATCACTTCATCCCTAGGAGCCATTTGGTCCCTATGGGCCAAAATGACATCGCTTGAAATAGGGACAAAATCACCAGCAGCCTCTTGAACATTTTCCTCACCAACAGTAGCCTCCTGAACATTCTCCTCACCAACAACAGTCTCCTCCACTAAAGCTCTCTCTTGAAACACCTCTTCAAACTCCTCCTTTTTCAAGAAATACAGGGGAACAAATGGGAGATAGATAGACCATATTGAAGGGAATACCCCCCTCAAACATAGTCACTTCCTTTTGTACGAGGTTAGCTTTAGAAGAGCTGGCTCCTATCTCCTGGTTTTGGTTATTCACTTTGTTAGCCCTTGGCTAGGTTATGGGTCTTTGTCTCGTTTTAGGAGACACCCTAATCCAATTCTCAGAGCTAGACATCGATAAAGCGGGTTTGTTTGACGTTCCCCCCACGCAGTTGAGGGACCTTGAAATTTTTCAACCACAATCTCTACTTTGGTTCTATATCAGAGCGGTGAGGGCAAGATTCTATTTTGTGGTCTTCCCCCCTACACAAGGCACACACTTCATGTAATCCATCATAGATGAGAGGAATTTGTGTAGAATGACCGCCAGCAGACACCACAAGGGATCCCTGGTAAAGGCTTGGTGACATCAATACTAATACAGACACGAGAAAATTGACCTTTCAGCCTCAAAAGAGTGTTTTGGTCTACCTTAATGACTATACCCACTGGTCTCAGGATCCTGACCTATTGGTCTACATGAGTAATTTAAGTCGAGACAAGTTCAAAGAACGAGATAAATTCCATAAGGACAATAGACAAACCCCCCTACCACATTGTGTAGGGCCTCCCATTGTACACATTAGCTTTATCTTATGCATTATCAAAGTAGACAAGAGTCCAACCCTCCCCCACATCAATGAAATACATATCCCCTTTGACACACTTCCATTCCATACGAGCTCTATGGCTCTAAAAAGTTAGGGGCAGGTGATCTCCCCAAGGCTTCATTAACAGGCTAAGTGCTTACAAGTCTCCCGTATTCTGGGCTACTTGCGGTGAGTGGGGAGGGAAGATAGGGGCAATATTTTCAGAACCAGCAGGGTTACCCTCCTCCCCTCCTATCGGGCTAGTCTGGTGACAAAAAGACGACGATCCCGGATGACTAGTTCCGTTCACAGGAAAGGAACCCGACAAAATATGGGAACGTCCCAGACCAGACCGTGTGATTAGTGTCTGATTAGGAGAATTTGGTCATCATGCTATCTGGAAACCATCTCTACGGGAATAGTGGTGGAATCTAGAGTGTAAACATCCGAATCCGATCGTTGACGACAGGGATTTGATGCTAACTCATTTGTGTAATTCCTGTATTGAATAACTTGTCTATGAATCATCCCTAAACCTCTTCATTGACTCATTTTCTCTCGTTGGGAGGCCCGGTAATACCTTCGAACTCTTTTACCCTTTTCTTGTAGCTTTTCTTTTGATCTTTAGCTAAGTAGATTACAAAACACCGAAAATCTCGAACATTAAGCGTAGATGTGAGAGTTCGTTAAATTCTTAGGTTTTGAAGCCTCAACTTCCTGTGGATAAAACAATTACACCTGTACTACGCTGCGACTAAACATTGCATGGGAATAAAGACTAGTTAACTATTAGATTTAAGCCTATTATGTTTTGTTTAAATTAATCGATGATCCAAATATATTACAGATTTGATTAATCGGGATTAGGAAATCAGAGAGCAAGTAATCAATGAAACAATAATAAACAGGATAAAACCCAGAATTTGCCTCGCGATAGACTGGGACGCTATATAGTGTTTTAGGAGAAACACTGCCCAACACTTCCTTTGAAATGTTGCACAATGCTTCTAAGTCAGTTTGAGATCATCATATAGGTCTTGGTTTAGATACTTGATTTACTTGCAAAATCTTAAACTGCATCAAATTAAATCGAAAGAACTACATGATTTGCCAGTTAATTTTGAGAAAATTAACAAATAAAGAATTTTACTCTAAACAAGCGATAAATTAGATATTAAAGGGATCAAGGGTTAGGTTACAATTTTAGAATCAAAACATAAGATTCGTCAATTAGAGACAGACTCTACTAAATTTTTTTTCATTGAGGAAACATTAAAAGAACACCAAAGATGTCAAAGTTAGACATATATTTGGACATGTAAAACGCACATTAGTACATTTCATGGAAAGATTAAAGGTTAGAGAATTACAAATCCAGAAGTGTAGTCTAAAACAATTATTACCTGTTAATCAGAAGGGATGCATCAAACCGGCAGAATAGTCTTAGAATACTTCAACGGCAATTTAGCTAAATATTGTTGAATTTAGCCTCTCTTTCAAATGAAGATGGAGTGTGTCGATTTATAGCATAAAAGAGGGAATAATTCTAGAATCAGAATAAAATAAAAATAATATCTTTAAAGATATTACTGTGATCCTTTTTATATTTCTTCTTTTATTGCAAAATAAGTTTGGAATTAGGAAACTATATTATAGATATTATTTAAGAATAAAATCCAGTTGATCAAAATAATAAAAACACATGATGTGACCAACATTTAACCTTTCGAAATATTATCCATAGGGAATTAGCAAATATTATTATCCGGGAAGAATACTACACAACTTCCACTATAATATAACAACCTTACAACGGCTGGTTTCATCCCTAAATGTTGCGCAACATTACAAAACCCAGTGGGCTGAAAGACAAGACCGTTCTGTCGAGTTGTTGCTATGATTTAATCATCATTTTAGACACTTTCTTGGACTTTCGCATTGCTGCAATTTAATCTAATAACAGATTTACTATGTTGAATGTTCGGTTGTAGATAATTGGGTTTCCTAAGTAAGAGTTGTCGTACCTCAGGAATGGGTGTTAGGTTTCTAGGAATTTGGTTTGATTAGGGATTTTCAAATGCAAAAATCAATAAATAATTGAAAAGGAAAGCAATTAAACTAGCTTAAACATGCATTCATAATAACAATGAAAGAACTCTAAGGGGGGGTGAATAGGGTTATAAAAATTTCTCCACAAACACTCTTTGGTAATAGACATCAAGGTCTTAATCTTTTCAGATTAAGATTCAACGTTAGATAAACCAAAGTAGACTGAAATAAAGGACAATAAAAAGATAACTGAATAACTTCCTTTTTTTCATTTGGACAAAATACAAACTGAATATGAAAATTGCCTAACATCCTTAGGTTTATAGTCGAACAGAAAAACTTCGAATCAGATTTCTGGGTAAACACACACACCAAGCACAGTTTTGGTGTATGCTCTAATCGAACCTAAGTCCGTCTAGGATTCGATTACAATCACTCAAATCAAAACCTAAGTCTTTTAAGGAATTGATTTCATTCAAACAAAACTCTCACAAAGAACTCTTCTTTCTACACGAAGAAAGAACACAAAAACAGAGAACTACTCTCTGTTTTTGTAACACCCGATTACTTCCTTGGAATTGTTGACTCTCTTCAATCAACATGTCTTCTATTTATAAGGTGTTTGTAGCTGCAGCATAGAGACGTTGGGGATTGATTCTTCCTGATTCTTTCCATGTTCGTGTTGTGCCTTTCCTTCCAATTTGCTTTCCTTTTTGTGAGATCTCCAGAAATTGCAATCTTATCTTCCTTCCAATTTCTTGATCGATTGTTTCCTACAAATCAAGCAGTTGCAATCAATTAGTCTGGTTAGAAAAGGATAGAGAAAACTTATTTATTTTTTTCCAGAAAACTTCCCTGTTTTCTGCTGTTATTTGTCTTTCACGACCAAAGCTTGTCGCTTAGGGTGAACGTCCTTATGATGCCTTGGGTGAACGTCCTTATGATGCCCAAGGTGAATGTCCTTCTACCTTCTTTGAGATTTCTTTCCTTGCACATCATATCTTTTCTGGCTATTCGAATTTTGGCTTTCATTCAAAACTGATCCAGTCACCAAGGTCCTTGAGCTTATGTCTGTCAACGTCCTTGAGGGGTTCTAACGATCTCCCCCTTTTATTAAAAAGCCTACAGAGTTCCCCCTTAATATTGTAACCATCTCCAATAATCTACAAGACTCAATGAACTTGTTAGTCCTAAGAGAGGGTGCTCCCCCTCAATATGTGCCATAAAAATAATCAATCACACTGCCATTTGCGTAGATCCATTTGTCATGGTTCTTGAACCTAGGTTTGACAAGGTCCTTGTGGGGTTCTTATTGCTAATGTAAGTAATGTCCTTGAGTTCTCCAAGCTCCCTTAAGCATCCACTCTCCTGGATGCTGAATATAACTGCAAAAGATTAGACACCCTTCCTCAAGCCATAATTGAAATTAAATTTAGGTTCTTGACTACTAGTAACAACCATGTTAGGTGGTCTTGTTCCTTTCGGAACCCAAACTTGTACAATTTTAGAAGGATAATTGTTGAAGTAGTGAGATTTACCATATTTGCTTTTGGAAAGAGATGAATGACCTTGATATCTTGTCCCAAGATAGTTGTGTCGTTCTTGGTGCCATGAGTAAAATCTATTGCCTTAGTACTGCTCATTAAGGTCCTTTTGTCAGCCTTGGTGCCTGGTTCTGATAGCTTGTCCTTGCGAGACAGAATGTCCTTGACGATAATTTCGTTCCTTAACAGGGGATGACCTTTCATGCAACTTTCCAAGGTTTTCTTGTTGCTTGGTTGCCTCAACGAGAGACTTGTGACAATCATCAAGGTTGGCCTTGAGGTCTACTATTTCAACTTTGAGAATGTCGACCCTCGAGGTAAGCCCTTCACATAATTTTTCCGATTTCTCTTTGGACTCTTTTAGGCCTTTGTTAGTTTCTTTTAGTGACCTAATCTTGTTCAATTGCTTGGTCTCCCATCCAGCAAACTTTAAAAGGCATTTTCCCAAGTACTTTCTAGGATAAGTGAGGAGATCATCAAGTGTTACTTCCCTTGATTCATCCTTGTCATTGTCTTGGTAGTCATCATTGGCTGTACCAACTTCCTCTGTGTCGCTGGTGTCTTTTCTCATGATGCAATGACTAGTAGTCTTCTCATCATCATTCCAAGTGGCCATCAGGGCCATGCGATTTCGTTTTTCTTTGTTTCTTTGTTCTTTTTGTGGTTGGGACATTCCTTGATAAGGTGATATGGGTCACCACAAAAAAGCAAGAGAATGAGTTAGTTCTATTATTTGTTGAGTCATTACCTCTTTGGTTGATTCGTTTGGATGAAGGTCCTTTGGAGGTATGACTTATCTTGCACGATTTCTTGAGTTCTTTGGCCATCAAGGCATCCGGTCCTTATCATTATCGTTATGACCATAGATATCCTTACGGGCTACTTCTTCCTTTACATTTTGCTCTTCTTGGAGACGCATTTCGTGAGCAAGAAGATTTCCAATGAGGTCATCTAATTGGAGAGTTTTCACATCGTGAACTTCCTCTATTACAGTGACCTTTGATTCCCATTTCTTTCTTGGAAGACATCTGAGCACCTTGTGAACTTTTTCTTCATTGGAGTAGGTTTTCCCCAAGGACTTGAAATTATTGACTATGACAGTGAATCGTTTGTACATGTCCTTGATGGATTCTCCATTCTTCATTTTGAAGGATTCTAGTGCTTGACATAATTGTCAAGCCTTAGTTTTTGAATTTGGCTCGTTCCTTGATAAGTGGTCACTAAGGTATCCTACACCTATTTAGCTGTATCACAACCAGAGACAAATTAAAACTCATTAGAATCAGGTCACAGTAAAGGATTTGTAAAGGTTTAACATTTTTATCCGCCTTTTTTGCTTCTCTGGCATTATATTTGGATCTATATATGGGTTTCGTGATTTCTCTTTCTGTGATCATGGGGACAAAGTCTCAATTCTCAATTATGTCCCAAAGGTCATAGTCTTGATCCATGATGAATGTTTTCATACGCTTCTTCCAGTGTGCAATGTTTGATCCTCTAAATAATGGGGGATTGTTTAAGCAATGTCCTTGGCATATATCACCATCTTCGATCCCATCCATGATCTTTTCTACAGAGCGGTTAGTCTCTTCTTGAGTGGACCTGTTCTGATACCAATTAAAAGAACCCTAGAGGGGGGTGAATAGGGTTATAAAACTTTCTGCACAAACACTCACTGGTAAAGGACATAAGGGTCTTAATCTTTTCAGATTAAGATTCCACTTTAGATAAACCAAAGTAGACTGAAATAAAGGACAATGAAAAGATAATTGAATAACCTCCTTTATTTCGTTGGAACAGATTACAAACTGAATATGAAAATTGCCTAAGGTAAATGTCCTTAGGTTTACAGTCGAACAGAGAAACTTCGAACCAGATTTCTGGGTAAACACACACACCAAGCACAGTTTTGGTGTAAGCTCTAATCGAACCTAAGTTCGTCTAGGATTCGATTACCATCACTCAAATCAAAACCGATGTCCGTTAAGGAATTGATTTCACTCAAACAAAACTCTCACAAAGAACTCTTCTTTCTACTAGAAGAAAGAACACAAAAATAGAGGACCACTCTCTGTTTTTGTAACACCCAATTACTTCCTTGGAATCGTTGACTCTCTTCAATCAACATGTCTTCTATTTATAAGGTATTTGTAGCTACAACATAGAGAAGTTGGGGATTGATTCTTCCTGATTCTTTCCTTCTTTATGTTGTGCCTTTTCTTCCACTTTGCTCCTATTTGCTTTCCTTTTTGTGAGATTTCCGAAAATTGTAATCTTATCATCCTTCCAATTTCTTGATCTATTGTTTCCTACAAATCAAGTAGTTGCAATCAATTAGTCTAGTTAGAAAAGGATAGAGAAAAAAAATTTATTTTCCAAAAAACTTCCATGATTTGTTCTGTTATTTGTGTTTCACGACAAAGCTTCTCGCCTAGGGTTAAGTCCTTATGATGCCTTGGCTTAACGTCGTTATGATGCCCTAGGTGAATGTCCTTCTGCCTTCTTTGAGATTTCTTTCCTTGCGGATCATATCTTTTCTGGCTATTCGAATTTTTTCTTTCATTCAAAACTGATCCAGTTGCTAAGGTCCTTGAGCCTCAGTCTGTCAACGTCCTTGAGGGGTTCTAACAAACAACAATCAAGCAAGCATGAAAAGATGAACAAAACCTAATTTCAATAAGAAAGAAAATCTCTAACTAAGGAAGCTATTGAAAGCAATGAATAAGAAGAAAACATTAAACTCAATCTAATAATGAAATTGAAAACAAGAGATTATACCTAACATTCCCAAAATATTCACTCTACTGTAACCCAGAACTTTGATCCTTCATCTTTGAACTTCTTCTTGATCTTCATCATGAACCTTCTCCTAAACAAACAAGAATGTTTTAATTTGGATTACTAAGAATTCCCTAATCCTCAATTGATAGGAGGATTTATGAGACCCTTAATCCTCCTCTTCACTTAAATTGATTAGATGATTTTGTGACTAAAGCTAGTGAAACTTGAATAACAAGACAGCAAGAAAAACTAGAGAGAACAAACCTTGAGAAATTTCTTAAATTGAAATTGACAGAGAGATGATTACAATTGAAAGAGAACTTGAGAAAACATAGAAACTAATTAGAGCTTAATGATAAAACTAGACTAAACCTAAAGTAAAGATAATGATTTCTAATTAATAATGATGCTGAAGTTACTTAAGTATATGTAGAGGGAATTAACAAGGCCTAAACCCTACAATTAAGCCTAAATTAAAAGAACAGTCACCACACATTTTTTCGCAGATTTCCGATCGGTCGTGGGTGTTACACCCAACGTCGGGGGCGCGATGCCTGCTCTGGTCCATTTCATCCGTCACTCGTTCAACTGCCGTCGCGGGCGCTACCCATATCGTCGCGGGCGCGACAAGTCATGAAGGTCCATGGCATACACTACGGACTACTTGTGGTTGGCACTATTTTTCTTGGCTGATTTTGTATTTTTGGCATTTGGACGTCGCGGGCGTCACCCTCAACGTAGCGGGCACGACACTATGAAGGAAGAATTCTTATTTCTCCGATGCTGTTGTAGCGAGTCTCACGATTGGTGTGGCAGGCGTTTCCATGTGTCGCGGGCGCTACACTGCTGAGTTCTTGCTGATTTTAATATTTTTGTCTTGGTTTTCCTTCTAACTTTTTATTATCCTACAAAAACTCAAAATCATCATAACTAGTATATAATAAAGGGGCTAAAACAAGCAAAGCACCTTATAAATGATATCAATTCGGCTCGAAATGAGACCGAACAACACTCCCACACAAGGGTTTATAGACGCTACCCTAACTCACTTTCGCAGGAATCGCAGATGCATTTAGCACATGCATCAAGCCCTTTAGACCCCTTGGCAGCCCAAGTGGATGAGGAAGGTCTCATGAGGGTTTATAGACGTTATACCCGGAAGAGCCAAAGAAAAAGGAGAAAGGGAAAGTGAAAAACAAAATAAGGTTTGAAAAGAAAGGAAAGAAAGAACTGCTTGGTCAAGGAATCATGCTATCGTTGCAAGGAAAACGATACTAATCAACCAAAAGGAGCCAATATGGGCACATCTGGACCACCTAATCCATGAAATTGCCAATCTTTAAGGTGTTCGATTCCCAAACATCTCCTACAAAACAAGATCCTATGTATTCAAGTGCAAGTGTATTCTAATTGATTCTGATTGATCTAGAGCAAACTCACATTCCAAGCTTGTGTCGAAGCAAAAAGGTTCTTTAGGTGTGGTCCTCCCTTGCTTGTGTCGCCCTTGGCTTGGTGAGGGCCACAGGAGACGCAAACAAAAACTTCACATTTATTCACTTAACAAGCTTTTTCTTTCTTTTTCTCTTTTCTCTTTTTTTTTCTAGTTAGCATGTTTCGAGATTGCACGTGGTCCGTGAAAGGGCTTACTCTCCCAGCGTGGTTTTGCTCCATACGTAACAAGGTACTTAAGGGACGAGGGTGCTGCAACCACCCATGTCAAACCACGTTGGTGAACCAACTTTTACACTACATTTCCAAGGTTTAAGTCGGGTTTTCGGGAATCCGAATAACCCTCCGAAAAGGGGTCACCCTCCCAACATAGCCTACTCCATACACAAACGAAGTGCTTAAGGGGTGTGAGTGTCGCCCATTCACACCGGCCCTTGTTGGTTTAGCCAACAATTAACCAATTATTCCAATTTAATTAACTTTCACTTTTTCAACATGCGCGGAAGTGGTCTACTAAAGTCTAACAGTTTCAAAAAGAACATGAAAGAAACAAGGATCTCATTAAGCATTTAACGAAGGGAATCTAAATAAATGAGTCATGACAATACTTGAACTAGGGACAATAATGCTCATATGGGTTTCTTTCAAGAAGATTAAGAAAGTTTTCGACGCATTAACTACACAATCCTAGAAACAAAGCAAGAATTAAGCAAAAACGAAGACTTTAGAGGTTTTTCACCCCCTTTTTTCTCCTTTTTCAAATTTTTTTTTTCAAATTTTTGGCAAAACAAACTAAGAAAAACAAAATCAAAAGGCTAGGTGATCTAACTTAGAGCAAACACATATACAAACACCAAGTACAAAGAAAAAGGAAAGCCAACATGCATGCCACCCCACACTTCCACACAAAAGGGTTACAATGTCCTCATTGTCCAATAAGGCGATACCATACACAAAAGAAAACAAAGATCACACAAAAGAAAAACACAAGCAAGCACGCCAAAAGAAAATCAAGAAACACACTAAGAAAAATAAAATAAGCAACTCACCAATTTTATTAAGAAGAAAAGGAAGGATATTACATGATTAGGTTGCAAATAAATCCTCCAATGACTTGTAAATGGAGATTGAGTATACAAATCAATGGAAGGGGGGAACACCATACATTCCTTAACCTTCTCAGGCAAAGACTTGGATGTAAACCATGACTCATTCCTTCTCACTTGACAATGTATAGTTAGGAGAAGCAATAAAGAAAAATCAAGAAAAGAAAAATTAGATGTACAATATATACAAAAGTTTCAACTCACCTTCCTTCAAGCAATGGATAGGTCATGGAATGTAACACATTCCACGTCAACAGCTTCAGGGAACTCTAAGAAAGGCTTCAACCTGTGCCCATTCACCTTCCACACAAAATTATTAGATGGGTCCTTAATCTCAATCGCTCCTGACGGGAACACCTGGGTCACAACAAAGGGTCTAGCCCACCTAGATCTCACCTTTCCAGCAAAAAGGTGCAACCAGGACTCATAAAGGAGTACCTTTTGCCCCGGAAAGAAGGGCTTTCTATGGATAATCCTATTGTGCAAGATTTTAGACCTCTTCATACTCAATCTCCCATTCTCATAAGCCTCTCTCCTCAACTCCTCAAGCTCACAAAGAGCAAGTCTCCTCACCTCACCAGCTACCGAAAGATGAAGGTTAAGGGCTTTCAAAGCCCAGCAAGCTCTATGTTCAAGCTCTACAGGTAAGTGACAAGGCTTCCCAAAAATAGCTCTATAGGCTGACATCCCAATTGGAGTTTTATAGGCCGTTCGGTAGATCCACAAGGCTTCAATCAGCTTAACAGACCAATCTTTCCTATTCCTAGACACAATTTTCTGTAAGATCTGCTTAATTTTCCTGTTGGAGACTTTTGCTTGACCATTACACTGTGGATGGTAAGCGGTAGTAAACCTATGCACAACTCAGTACCTTTTCAGTAAGGCCTCAAAGGATCTATTGTTGAAATGGGTCCCCTGATCACTAATGATAGCTCTAGGCATGCCAAATCTAGCAAAGATGTATTCTCTAAGTAACTTAGTAACTACCTGACCATCATTCTTCTTATAGTAGGGATAACTTCTACCCACTTAGACACATAATTAACAACTAGGAGAATATACTCATTCCCAAAAGAATTAGGAAACGGTCCCATGAAATCAATGCCCCATTCATCAAACACATCAACAAAAATTTCAAGTTGTAAAGGCAGCATGGCTCTCCTAGTTATCTTTCCAAACTTTGTCACCGAGAGCACCATTGGGCATAATAATGGGCATCCCTAAAAATAGTTGGCCAGTAAAACCCACTCTGCATACCTTATAAGCAGTTTTCTTTCCAATATAATGCTCTCTAAAAGGTTGATCGTGACAAAAAGAGACGAGATACATAATGGACTCATCGGGAACACATCTCCTAAGTATCTGGTCGAGATAGTATTTGAACAGGTAAGGGTCATCACACACAAAATTTTTCACGATGTGAAGAAATCTATCCCTGTCATGCTTGTTCGAATCACCAGGCATCTCTCTAGTCACTTTGAAGTTCACAATATTTGCAAACCAAGGTTCCACTCCCACACTAAAGAGGTTCTCATCAGGAAACTGAGCGACAATAGGGGTGTCATTCACATTATCAGGCACAATGCTAGAAAGGTGGTCAACTACAGGATTCTCAGCTCCCTTCCTGCCTCTAATCTCACAATCAAACTCTTGTAACAACAAGACACACCTAACTAGCCTAGGTTTGGAATCTTTCTTCTCTATCAAATACCTAGTAGTTGAATGGTCAGTGTACACTATGACTCTAGCACCAAGCAAGTAAGGTCTGAATTTCTCAAAAGCATACACAACAGCTAGAAATTCCTTCTCAGTCACAGTATAATTCAATTGGGCATCATTCAAGGTGTGGCTAACATAATGAATAACAACAGGTTTCTCATCAATTCTATGTTCTAACACAACACCAAATAGCATAATTAGATGCATCACACATGATCTCAAAAGGCTCTCCCTAGGTGGGAGGTTTGAGAATAGGAGGAGAAATGAGGGCATCCTTAAGTTCATTAAAGGCCCTCATACAATCATCTGAAAAATGGAATGGTACCTCCTTAGTTAACAGTGAAGACAAAGGCTTAGCAATCTTACTAAAGTCTTTTATGAATCTCCGATAAAAGCCGGCAAGTCCTAGGAATAAACGAACTTCACTCATGGAAGTGGGAGGAGACAAATTCTTAACTAAGTCAATCTTGGCCTTATCTACCTCTATCCCATCCTTAGAAATCACAGGACCTAAGACAATTCCCTTTTTCACCATAAAATGACATTTTTCCCAATTAAGGGTCAAACACTTTTCCTGACATCGACTCAGCACGCGAGTGAAGTTAGCCAAGAAAGCATCAAAAGAAGAACCAAAAACAAAGAAATCATCCATGAAAATATCAACACATTCCTCCACTAAGTCTAAAATCATAGAAATCATGCATCTCTGGAAGGTCACAGGGGCATTACACAAACCAAAAGGCATCCTTCGAAAAGCAAAGGTGCCAAAAGGACAAGAGAAGGTGGTCTTTTCTGGGTCACAAGGGGCTATGGAGACTTGGGTATAACTAGAATAACCATCAAGAAAACAGTAATACTCATGCCCAGCCAGTTTCTCAAGCATCTTATCCATGAAAGGGAGGGGAAAATGGTCCTTCCTAGTGGCTTTGTTTAGCTTTCTATAGTCTATACAAAGTCTCCAACCAGAAGGGACACGAGTAGGAACTAACTATCCCTATTCATTCTCTACAACAGTCAATCCAGCTCTCTTACGGACCACATATATTTGACTCACCCACTTTCTATCGGAGATGAGGTAGATAACATCATGATCTAACCACTTAAGGATCTTTTTCTTAACTACATCCTTCATCTGTTGGTTCAGTCTCCTAAGGGAATCTCTGTGAGCAACATTTTCATCCTCTAATAAGATTCGATGGTGATAAATGGAAGGACTAATCCCCTTAATGTCACCTAAAGTCCACCCCAAGGCTCCCTTATTCTTCCTAAGAACCTCAATCAATTGGTTTTCCTGTTCTCTACCTATGTCAGAGGCAATGATAATTGGGTAGGTCTCATTAGGGCTAAGAAAAGCATACTTCAACTTAGAAGGGAGGGGTTTCATCTCAAGAGTGGTGGATGAAGGTGGTTCAGGATCTACTCTCTCAGGTGTGGTTTAAGATGCAAACAAGGATTCATATAACACATCACCATCAAGCACATCATAATTACACAAAGAATTCACACTATCAGGATCATTTCCTAGTCCAGTCAACTCATCAACGCAGGACACAACAACAAAGTCAGGATTCTCACCATCAACTACAGCATCACTTACCCAATTAAGGGTACTCTGCTCATGCTCATCAAATCCTAAGGGTGACTTTTGCAAATAAAAAAAATGTTCAAGTCCATAGTCAAATTCCCAAAGGTCAATTTCATTCCACCATCTTTACAGTTAATCCAAGCATTAGAAGTAGCAAGAAAGGGGCGGCGTAGAATAACGGGGATCTCATCTCTAATACTCTGAACTCTAGCAGTTTCTAGTACTACAAAATCAATAGGAAACACAAACTCCCCAACCTTAATCAAGCCATCCTCCACTACCCCCATAGGTACTCTAGTAGACCTGTCAGCAATTGCAAAACCATCCTAGTAGGCTTTAGTTCACCTAATCCAAGTATTTTATACATATGAAAAGGCAACAAATTCACACTAGCACCTATGTCAAGCAATGCCCTTTTTATCAAACTATCACATATGGTAATAAAGATAGTGGGGCATCCATGGTCTTTGTACTTAATAGGCATCTGGTTCGACAAAATAGAACTCACATTCGAGGCTATGAAAGCCTTCTTAGGCACTTAGGTGACCCTCTTGGTGGTACAAAGCTCGTTAAGGAAGCGGGCATATTTTGTCCAAAAACTTTTGGTCCTTATTCCCGCTTAACCTCTGAGAATAATGTGGAGGAGGCTTGTAAGCCCCTGGAGGTGGTGGACTAGTCAAAGGGTTGGCTTTAGACAAAGTTTTGGCGGTAGGAGGCTTAACTGTGGTAGTTGGCCTCCCTTCCTCTGTCTCGCCCTCAATAGAAACAAGCTCATCAAAAAGGTTCATCAATCACAATTTTTTTTACTACACACATCAGAAGATTTCATTTGCAACCTATTATCTACCTCTTTCCTAGAGCGAAGAGTGATAACAACATTCAAACATCAAACCTGACTAGGATCACTAGAGGACGAATATGAAGCTTGCCCATTGGGGTTTGCCTTAGGTTGTGCAGGAAAGGAACCTCTATCCCTATTGGCCAACAAAAGTTGAGAGAAGTTTTCATTCATTTTATTCATCATTTTCTCCATAACACTGTTCACAGTTTCTTTTACCTCTCTCAAGCCATTTTTCAACTCCCTAATCTCTCTCTCATGCCTATCCTCATTGGTGTACCCTGGTGGAGGTCGGGTTTGGGCAATCTGAGACTGGATAGGTGGCCCTCTAGGAGCTTGATAAGCTCCTTAGGGTGGTGGTCGAGGTTGTGAAAGATGGTTTCCTTGGAAACCTCCTCCTTGGTTAAGTGTGGTGTCAACACATTTTGGTTCTCTTGGCCATAAGAGAGTAAGGGATGCTTGTGAATCCCCTGGTGGTGGTAAGGTTGGTAGTGGTCAGGCCTATAGTTATGATCACATTTTCAATACTAGCAACTAGTTGTTGAATGTAAAATGGACAAACAGAAACAACATGTTCAACACTTTGGCACAAGGCATATGACACTTGAGACTGGGGGTTAGGGGTAACAAGATGATCCCAAGAGTTAACCTGAGCACAAGTTTGGGGTTGTGAGGTAGCTAACTGTTATTGGGCTAAGGTCTTGATCATGCTTTCAAGGGAAAAAAACCTAGACTTATAACTTGTACTCTCACTCACAGCGTGTACACCCCCCTTGCATTTGACAATTGGGCTCCTAAGGACTCATCTTTAGTTGTACCCCATTGCATAGCTCTCTCAAACATGCTCTCTAGGAAATCCCAAGCCTCTTCAGTAATTTAATCCATGAAACCCCCCCTGACACATTGACTCTAGTGTTATCCTAGTGTTTTGGTCGACACCCTCATACATAATTTGACACAATCGCACCAAATCAAAACCATGGTGAGGAAATTGGGACAACAAATTTTTAAAACGTTCAAAAGCTTTCCAATAAGGTTCTCCTACGTCCTGTCTAAATTTCAAAATCGAGTTTCTAAGTTGGACAACTAAGGAGTTTGGAAAATACCTTTTCATGAAAACCTTTAGAAAACTATCCCAAGAATCAATGGACCGGGGTTTGATGTTATACATCCACCACTTAGCGGCGTCCCTCAAGGCAAAAGGCAGGTATTTTAAAAGCACATAGTCCAATGGAACTCCTAGTGGAGTCACCATACTAAGGTATTTCTTATACTCTGCGGTCCATATGAGTTCTAACCTAGTAGCCGTGAAAAGTGGTAGGTTCTGGGTGTGGTATTGCCTAGGGTCAAAAGTCACACCTGGAGGCAAGGTCGGTAACACAAAGCATGAGGGCGGTGGGTTGTACAATGGGTATAATTGGTCATTCAGAGTCAACCTTGGTGCTTCCTCAGCCATACTCGGTGATTCTACAGAAGGTTTCTCTATCCTAACCAATCTCTTACTAGCAGGATTATGAACCCAAGGCACAGATTGTATTCTACGCTATTTTTGTGATTTTTCAATTTTCTCAATTTTTAGTTGTTTTTTGGATTTTTAAGACTAATCTATGAAAGCAATAGACTATTTACAAACAAACCAACAACCTAATCTACCAATAACGCCATTCCCAACAACAACGCCATTGTTCGGTTGTAGATAATTGGGTTTCCTAAGTAAGGGTTGTCATACCTCAGGGATGAGTGTTAGGTTTCTAGGAAATTGGTTTGATTGGGGATTTTCAAATGCAAAAAGCAATAAATAATTGAAAAGGAAAGCAATTAAACTAGCTTAAACATGGATTCATAACAACAACAATCAAGCAAGCATGAAAAGATGAATGAAACCTAATTTCAACAAGAAAGAAAATCTCTAACTAATTGGAAGCTATTGAAAGCAATGAATAAGAAAAAAACATCAAATTCA
The DNA here is from genome assembly GCA_029582165.1 of Portulaca oleracea. Classification (NCBI taxonomy): domain Eukaryota; kingdom Viridiplantae; phylum Streptophyta; class Magnoliopsida; order Caryophyllales; family Portulacaceae; genus Portulaca; species Portulaca oleracea. The sequence continues at coordinate 2,309,110 of CM055885.1, read as the reverse complement.
ATCTGATAATGAAATTGAAAACAAGAAATTATACCTAGCATTCCAAAAATCTTCACTCTACTCTAACCTGGAACTTTGATCCTTCACCTTTGAACTTCTTCTTGATCTTCATCATGAACCTTCTCCTGAACAAACAAGAATGTTGTGATTTGGATTACTAAGAATCCCCAAATCCTCACTTGGCAGGAGGATTTACGAGACACTTAATCCTCCTCTTCACTTAAATTGATTGGATGAATTTGTGACTAAAACTAGTGAAACTTGAATAACAACACAACAATAAAAACTAGAGAGAACAAAACTTGAGAAATTTCTTGAATTGAAATTGAAAGAGAGTTGACTACAATTGAAAGAGAACTTGAGAAAATCTAGAAATTAATTTATAATGATGCTGAATTTACATAAGTATATATAGAAGGAATAAACAAGGCCCAAATCCTACAATTAAGCTTAAATTAAAAGAACAGTTGTCGCACACTTTTTCACAGATTTCTAATCGGTCCGGGTGCTACACTCAGCATTGCGGGTGCGACGCATGATGTGGTCCATTTCATCTGTCACTCGCTCAACAGTCGTCGCGGGCGCTACCCATATCGTCGCAGGCGCAATGAGTCATCAAGGTTTGTGGCATATGCTACGGACTGCCCTGTGGTTAGCACTGTTTCTCTTGGCAGATTTTGCATTTTTGGCATTTGGATGTCGTGGGCGTCACCCTTAGCGTAGCGGGCGCGACACTATGAAGGAATTATTCTGATTTCTCAGATGCTGCTGTAGCGGGTGTCACGTCTGGGGTGGCGGGCATTACCCATGTGTCGCAGGCGCTACACAGGTGGGTTATTTATGATTTTTATCTTTCTGTCCTGGTTTTCCTTAATCATCATAAGTAATATATAACCAAGGGGCTAAAACAAGCAAATCATATTATAAATGATATCAATTCGGCTCGAAACGAGACCAGACATTGGCTTATTACAATTTTGACTATACAAAATTCAATGTTTGTATGTGTGTATATATATGTTGAAAGAACCCTAGAGGGGGGTGAATAGGGTTATGAAATTTTCTGCACAAAATAGCAACTTGGTAAAGGACGTTAGGATCTTAATCCTTCTAGATTAAGATTCAATAAACGATAAAGGCAGTTTAAGCTTTAAAGCGAGGAACAACAAAAGTAAACTGAATAACCTCATTTATCTTACTGAACTGGAACACAGAATAACCCAAGGTGAAGGACCTTAGGGTTTACATCATAACCTAGCGCCTTTCATTGGACGCTTCTTATTTTCTGGAAAACACCCACTAAACTCAACTTTGGTGTAATCACTGATCGATCCTAAGTCCTTCTAGGAATCGATTACAAGAGTATCAACCAAATCCTAATTCCGTTAAGGAATTGGTTACACTCAAACATAATCTCACTCAAACTCGGTTTTCTCACTCAAAAGGAAACTCAATCAAAATAGAGAACACTCTTCTTATTTTGAATACCCGATTTCTTCCATGGAATCGTTAAATTTCTTTGTCCTTGATGGTCTTCTATTTATGTTGATTTCAGTCATATATAGCCGTTTGAAGGATAGCTTCATTCGGATATTTTCCTTCATTCAAGCCTGATAACTTCCTTAGTCAGCAGCTTCCTTCTATATCTTGATTCCGGAAATCTTCAGCCATATCTTCCTTCCATGTCATTAATTAATTGTTTCCTGAAATAAGAAAAGTCACAATTAATTAGTCTGGTTTATAAAAGGGTAGAAAAATGATGTAAATCATTCAAGAATACATTCAACAAACTTCCCTGATATTTTGCTCCTTTTATCTTTCACGACGAAGTTTCTCGTCTAGGGTGAACGTCCTTGTGATGCTATGAGTAAACCTCCTTATGATGCCCTAGGTGAATGTCCTTCTTCCTGCTTTGAGATTTCTTTCCTTGCGCATCATATCTTTTCTTGGTATTCGAATTTTGGCTTTCATTCAAAACTGATTCAGTGCGAAGGTCCTTGAGCCTGAGCTATCAACGTCCTTGAGGGGTTCTAACAATCTCCCCCTTTTTGATGAAAGGCAAAATTCATTTGTAGCACTTCTTCCCCTTTTTGGCTTTTATCAAAAAGTCTATAAAGAACTCCCCCTTAATATTGTAACCATTTCCAATAACCTGCAAGACTCAATAAACTTGTTAGTTTTAAGAGAGGGTGCTCTCCCTCAATATACGCCATAAAAATAATCAATAACACTACTTATTTGAGTAGATCCATTTGTCAAGGTCCTTGATCCTAGGTCGGCCAAGGTCCTTGTGGGGTTCTTATTGCTAATGTAAGTAATGTCCTTGATTGCTCCAAGCTCCCTTAAGCATTCACTCTCCTGGATGCTGAATATACCTGCAAAACTTTCTAACACCCTTCCTCAAGCCATAATTGACATTAAATTTAGGTTCTTGACTACTAGTAACAACCATGTTAGGAGGTCTTGTTCCTTTTGGAACCCAAACTTGTACAATTTTAGAACGATAATGGTTGAGCTAGTGAGATTTACCATATTTTCTTTGGGGAAGAGATGAATGACCTTGGTATCTTGTCCCAAGATAGTTGTGTCGTTCTTGGTGCCACGCGTGAAATCTGTGGCCTTGGTACTGCTCATTAAGGTCCTTCTGTCCTCCTTGGTGCCTGGTTCTGATGGCTGGTCCTTGCGAGACAGAATGTCCTTGACGAAAGTTCGCTCCTTAACAGTGGATGAGCTATTGTGCCACTTTCCAAGGTTTTCTTGTTGCTTGGTTACCTTAGCCAAAGACTTGTCACAATCATCAAGGTTGGCCTTGAGGTCTAGTATTTCAGCTTTGAGAATGTCGACCCTGGAGGTAAGCCCTTCATATAATTTCTCCAATTTCTCATTTGTCTCTTTCATGACTTTGTTGGTTTCTTTTAGTGACCTAATCACATTTAAATGCTTGTTCTCTCGTTCTGCAAACTTTAAAAGGCATTTTCCCAAGTACTTTTTAGGATAAGTGAGGAGATCATCAAATGTTACCTCCCTTGATTCATCCTCGTCACTGTCTTGGTAGTCATCACTGGCTGGACCAACTTCCTCTGTGTCGTTCATGTCTTTTCTCATGATGTAATGACTAGTAGTCTCCTCATCATCACTCCAAGTGGTCATCAGGGCCATGTGATTTCTCTTTTCTTTGTTCTTTCTGTGGTAGGGACAATCCTTGATCAAGTGATATGGGTCACCACAAAAAAAACAAGAGAATGTCTTAGTTCTATTATTTGATGACTCATTACCTCTTTGGTTGATTCGTCCAGATGAAGGTCCTCTAGAGGTATGACTTTTCTTGCATGATTTCTTGAGATCCTTGGCCATCAACGCCAAGATCCGGTTCTTATCATTGTCTTTAGGACCATAGATGTCCTTATGGGCTACGTCTTCCTTTTCATTTTGCTCTTCCTGGAGACCCATTTCGTGAGCAAGAAGCTTTCCAATGAGGTCATCTAATTGGAGAGTTTCCACATTGTGAACTTCCTCTATTGTAATGACCTTTGATTCCCATTTCTTTCTTGTAAGACATCTGAGGACCTTATGAACTTTTTCTTCATTGGAGTAGGTTTTCCCCAAGGACTTGAGATTATTGACTATGACAGTGAATCATTTGTACATGTCCTTGACGGATTCTCCATTCTTCATTTTGAAGGATTCATAGTGCTTGACATAATTGTCACGCCTTATTCTTTGAACTTGGCTCGTTCCTTCATATGTAGTGTAACGCCCCGATACCCTTCAGCTGGGCCGCGGACATTACCGATAACTACTTCAAGGATCGCTGATTGGCCCCACAAATCACCACGAGGCTTTCCAGCGTGCTACGTCCTCGCTCACACGCTGCCTCAGAAAACTTCCCAGGAGGTCACCCATCCTTTTGACTACTCCCAGCCAAGCACACTTAACTAAGATGTTCCCAACGGATGAGCTACCATAAGAGAAGGTGCATCTTAGTGATATAAGTAGTCATTTCAATCTTTTTAAGCCACACTTAACCATATACCTGGGGTACTACAGTCACCCCCACTTAAGCGCACAACGTCCTCGTTGTACCATAATCCAATCCAGAATCTTTGCCCC
>CM055885.1:1695000-1700000 GCA_029582165.1 Portulaca oleracea | reverse complement strand
CTCTCTCTCACTCATCACCCACTACTCCACTACCCTCTCAAGTGTATTCCCAATCCTTTCCCACTTTCAATCTTTCCATACTCTCCATCCTTCTCCAAGAGAGCAATTGTAATTCAATTCTCTTGTACATTTGATTTTCATTCAATCAAAGTAAGTTTTGATTCATTCATCTTTGTTCTTTGTACATGTTTCATTTCAATTGTTTTGCATTACATTTTCATTAAGGCTTTATTACATTAAAATCTTTTATTACAATTATTTTACATTTCGAAAATCGATTTGTTGCTCCGCTCCCCTTGCCCCCAGGCTATACCGAGTCCTCTCCCGCTGCGTCCCCTAGCTCTTATCCCGGTCTTGCCCCCGATTGGTATCAGAGCCAAGTTTGCATATTTAGTTACTATGTTACGCTCATAGCTAGCGTTGGTCAGCTGTTGGTCAGCCCCAGTGAGTCAGTTGGTCAGCCGTGTGTTAGGTGGTCTCGAAAGGGGTGGTCCCAGTGGTCCCGATAGTATGTGCATGACTCTTTAGCTAAGCGTTCAAACGTAATTCAGATGGCTTCTTGGATCAGAGATCGTCTAAGTCTAGGTAGTAGCAAGAGTTCTAGTGTGGTCAATAGCAGGGAACTTAGCTGTCAAGTTGATTTGTCAAATTGGTCTATTCCAAAACAAAAGATAGAAACAATTCATCAAATTGGTAAATTTGATTTCAATACTGCTTTTTCAATTAAAGATCATGAAGAAACATTTAGTTTGGATGAAGAATTTCAAACTATTAAATTACTTTCAAATATTTCTATTAAAAAATATAAAGAAAAGTATAGATATATTCATTTTGGTATGATTCAAATTGCTCTTAAACCTTTGACAATATTAGGGTTAGATTGTCCTATATTCATGGCCCTTAGAGACAATAGACTAATTCGTTACAAAGATTCATTATTAGCTATGATTCAAACTAATATTTGTAATGGTCCTATTTATTTCAATTGTTGTCCAAATTATTCAGTTGATTTGAATGACCCTTGGATTTTAGATACATTAATTTCAGATGTTCATTTGCAAAATGATTCAAAAGTGCAATTTAGAGAACTTTCAAGAAATTTTGCCATTACGTACAGAGTTTATTTCAAGTTACTTTCCTCTCAACTCAATCCAAAATGTTTATTAAAGCCTTCTTTGGATGAAACAATTTTATTAAAAATAGAGTCTGAAAATATTTCTTCTTTTACTCCAAAATTATTAAAGTGGAATGAGATAACTATTCCTCAAGAATTTATTATTCAAAATATTAAGCCTCCTAGAAATATTTCTCAAAAGAATATACAACAAATTGTAGAAGAGCCAGATGGTAGAGTATTAATAAGATTTAATTCTATTAAAGAAAGAGCGTCATCTTCAAGATTTTCTGAAAAGATAGACTTTCCTCGTTCTTCCTTTTCTATGCCTTCAAGATCTACTAATTTTGATTACTTAAAAGATAATCAAGTAGAAGAGTCCTCAAAAATTTATTACAAGTCTTCGATAGCGGAACTTGTTGATGAAGTTAATTCTTCAATCGGTTCTCCAACTCATTCAACTATGCAACCTCCTTCCTATTCTTCTATTAATGTTATTTCAAAGCCTTTTGAAATTAATAAAGAATATTTACGTGAAAGCTTTAATTCAATAGAAAATAACGGTAAGAAAGATTGGTTTTTATCTCACTTTGATAAAAACGCTCAAGCTTTTATAAGACAAGAATGGTATTTATTAATGGAAAGAATTGAATGCAACATTCCTTTCTTTACTAACAATGTTTGCGAAAGAAAATAATTTGCCAGATCCTCATGGTATTCAAAATATAAACACTAATCACGATTTCAATAAAAAATGGACATTAGTAAATGGTCAAGTAATTTCTTCTTTTGTTCCTCCTTTACAAGAAATTATTATTCCTACTAGTCAAGGTCCTATTACTGCATCTCCATTCAAGGTAGGTAGAAATGATCAAGAAAATAGTCAAATAGTTTTAGATGACATTAAAAAGGTTTATCATCAAAATATTTATACTAATCAAGTATTACATACAGTGTCGCAACAAGTTAATATGGTATCTACTCAAATAGAAGCTATTTCCAAAAAAGAGGATATAGATTTATTATCCAAAAAATTAGAAAATTTAGATTTAAATAAGGATTCAAAAAAGTTAGGATTTTTAGATGATATTTCATCTCCTCTTATTAAGATTAATAAAAATAAAAATTTAGAAATTCCAGATAGTCCATTGATTAAAAAGATAGATGAAAAGTTAAAACAAGTTGCTAGTTCAAGTAATACTGTGAATGTTTTAGATGAAAGTATTCCTCAATTAGATGATGATCAAGTAACTAATGATATTCATAAAATATTTTCGAAAGATAAGACAATTCCTTATTATTCAAGGAATACTCCTCCAGATCTTCAATTAGAGTCCGTTAAAGCAATGATTACAGAAGCTTTTGATGGTACTTCAATATATGAATGGAATTTAGATGGAAAATCTGAACATGAAATATTAATTACACTCCATAGAATGATGATAGCATATTCTGCTTATACTTCCAAAGGTGCTCCAGATAGTCAAACTTTTGATTTATTAATTTCAGGTTTTACCGGTTCACTAAAGAATTGGTGGGATAATTACTTAATAGACAATGAACGTCTAAGTCTCAAGAATCATAGAGATCCAATATATACTTTAGTCCATACAATTGTTGTTAATCTATTAGGTACTCCAAAAGATTTATTAGGTGCTCAAGAAATTCAATTAAGTAATTTAAGATGTCCAACTCTAGAGGATTACAATTGGTATAGAGATACATATATTACATATTTATTAAAAAGGGATGACTGTCGTCAGCCTTATTGGAAAGAGAAATTTATTTCTGGTTTACCAGCCTTATTCTCTCAAAGAATATTCAATAAATTAAAAGAAGTAACTGGTAAAGATCCAATTCCATATGATCAAATTACATTTGGACAATTATTAGGATTCATTAAGAAAGAAGGTATTTCTTTATGCAATGAATTAAAATTACAAGCAAGATATTCAACAGATAAATCTGCTAAACGAAAAGAATTAGGTTCTTTTTGTGAAGCTTTCTGTCTTCCAAAGCTAGAAGCTCCTTCTGTAAAGAAGAGAAGGAAATATCAAGTTAATAAAAAGAAACAATATAATCGTCCTAATTACAAGAAAACAAGTCCTCCTAAGAAAGATATTACAAAAACGAAAGTCACTAATAAAGTTACATGTTATAAATGTGGAAAACAAGGTCATTATGCAAAGAATTGCAAAGTTAAAAAAGAATTAAGTGAAGTATGTGCGGATAATCCCGAGATTCAAGAAAAAATTATTTCTTTATTTGAGCTTAAAGATACTCCTATTCAATCTGAGAATTCATCATCTTCTGAGTCAGAAGAAAATGGCATTTATGAATTAGAAAGTGATTCAAGTGAGTATTCAACAGGTAATGAGTCTTCAAGAATATGTTTTAATTGTATTAATGTTATTACTGCTAGTAAAAATGAAAAAGAGTTTTTATTAGATTTGATTGAACAAATTCAAGACCCTGATTTACGAAAAGATTACTTAGAAAAACTCAAAAGTATTTTGATTAAAGAAGATTTGATCAAAGCTCCTCCACCAAGTTTCAATATCAATAAAATATTTGAAAAGTATGAAACTCCAAATATTTTACAAGTTGTGAACATTCAAGATTTGAAAATGGAAGTCAATAATTTGAAAGAACAAATTAAAGAATTGCAACACAGTTTATGTTCTTTACAAACTAAAGATCTTGAATTCGATACAAGATTAGCATTATTAGAGAATAAGCCAAGTTATTCAAGTTCTAATTTTGAAGATATTCCTAGCACTTCAAATGATCAACAATTTATTTCTATTATTAATCGAATTAATTTTCAAAAATGGTATATTCATATTACTCTTAAAATTAATGATAGTTTTGAATTAAATACTATTGCTTTGTTAGATAGTGGTGCAGATCAAAACTGTATTAAAGAAGGCTTAATTCCATCCCAGTTTTATGAGAAAACTAAAGAACGTCTTCATAGTGCTAATGGCATGGCACTACAGATTAAGTATAAATTACCAAATGCTTATGTTTGTAATCAAGGTTATTGTTTCAAGAATTCGTTTATTCTCGTAAGAGATATAGGTCAAGAAGTTATTCTTGGTACTCCTTTTATTACCCAAATTTACCCTTTCAAAGTAGATTAATTTGGTGTTCACACTGAAATTATGGGAAAATCAATTTCTTTCAGATTTATTTCTCCTATTCGTACAAAAGATTTGTCTCTACTCCAGCAATCTACTATAATCAAACAAGTCAATATTATTTCAAAAAATTTGATAATTGGTTTTTCAAAAGATTTTGCATTAAGATTATATTTGACTGAATTTTCTCTATTTTCAGCTCTCAATATGAGTCAAGATGGAAAGAAAGAAAGATCTATTCAAACTCCACAACATTATGCAATGAAGCCTTCTACTCAATTGCATTCTCAATATTCAATACCTGTTGCCAACACCTTTCAAGCTCTTCCTAGTCAAGATTTTCCTCAAAAACTCAAGTAATATCAAAACCACCCTCCAGTACCAATTCCACATACTTTACAAAACAAACCAAAGACCATGTCCTTTATACAAAATTTCGACAGCCTCAATCTATTCCCCAACTCAATGAATTTGTCAAAAACACATTCATGCCTGATTGTTACTTTTTCCATGACAATCCTCAAAAAACCAGACTGTTTTATGAATTCATACTTGTTGATTCAAAATCAGTCGAAATTCAACATATTCCAGATCGTACCAACCCTAACCTGATAGCCTATTCAAAACTTAGGATCCTTAAAGTACTAACGGGAAAAGATTTTCCCACTCGATATTCAATAAAACCTTTTTCCGTATCATTCAATCCATCAGGCTACAACTATGTTGATTATGAAAACGCCTGGTAC
>CM055885.1:1002500-1017500 GCA_029582165.1 Portulaca oleracea | reverse complement strand
AAGGGCTTTTCCTAACTGCGTTAGGGCCCCTACCCTATTAGTCAATTGATTTTAAGCCGATCAAAGGTGCGCCCGACGTTACTCGACCTTAGGAGAGGTGCAGTGACGAGGCGATCAAAGGAGAGTGCGAAGTCACTCGACCAACATAAAGGAGAGGCGTAGTGACTTACAAGGAGAGGGGCGAAACGCGTCACTTAGTGCTTGCATGTTGGGATGCGCGCACTAGCGCTGCTCGCCGCTTTTGTTTTGTTGCGGAGCTCGCTTTTCATTTTGTTAGGAGTAGGTGCTTGCCCTTAGTTGGTTGGGGAAGAGGGCATTTCCATCGCGAAGGATTCAATCCACGAGTTCCCCTACGGCTACCTTGTTACTTCACCCGATCGAAGACCCGCGTGGTATCGCCAATAAGACCACCAAAGCCTTTGTGGCACTAGTGGTACATGAAGTCATGGGTGATCATTGGTCCGATGCTTCGCGAAACCAATTCCTGTGGTGTGACGGGCGGTGTGTACAGGGCCCGGTACATATTCACCGCGCATCGTCGATCCGCTGACATTAGCGATTCCAACTTCATGTTCTCGAGTTGCAGAACAATCCGAATCGAGGCAATCTTTCGATTCGCTCCGCCTTACACCTTGCTTCTTCCCATTGTAATTGCCATTGTAGCACGTGGCCCGGCCCATAAGGGCCATGAGGACTTGACGTCATCCCCACCTTCCTCCGGTATATCGCGCGGTCCCTCGTGAGTGCGACGCACCTTTTGTTTGTTTGAGCCGTTTTGGCGGGCGTACTAAACCCACTACGCATCACACCACCGGGCGGCTCGCAATGCCGAGTCTTTAAAACTAAAGCGCACAAGCGTCAGTACATCGAAAAGCGCCGGCTCCCTTCTTCGACAAGACAACGTACGCGGCACTCAATTAGTAGCGCTGGCACGTCACTCGGCTCCTTGGCTCACTTCGGTTGCAAAACACTCATATGGAGCTACGAGGGCTGCTCGCTCTTCCCCACCTCCCCCTTACCCTGACACATGCGAAAAGAGAAGAGTTAGGACTGAACTTCGGGTATGGAGAATCTACTGCGAAGTGGACCCCTGGAGGGGGGTGCACGAGCGCATAATGAAGTTGAAGCTAAATTCATAAACCTTACATGAGAGCCGAGGAGTCATTCCACGGGCATGTGAACCCGCTGCGAAGTGGACCCCTGGAGGGGGGTACACGAGCGCATTAGAAGACCAGAACTCGTCTTACATGAGGCAACAAGTTCTCAACTACAGATGAGCGAGTGACCCGAAGGCTGGAATGCTCAAGTGTAATTGGCCTTGCCTATTCTCCCGCTCGGCGTCGCCCCAAAAGCAGAGCATGCGGGAGAATAGGATAGACAGGGCCAGAGAGAGCGTGTTGCAAATGCGGTCCTCAATCCTTGTTCGTAGAGAACAAGCATTGAGTAGGACCGCACCTTTGCCGTAGGGCGCCGAATGGGGTCCTCAATCCTTGTTCCATGAACAAGCATTGAGTAGACCTCACCTTTGCCGTAGCGCGTCAAACGCGCGACAAAGCGCCGGAAAATATTGCGAAATTTTCGGGTTTACCCGAAAAATCCGCTCTTCAACTTCAGTAGTAGGTTCAACCATAGACCTTTCTCCCCCCCGAAATCATAGGTTTATACAGCTTATCGCCTATCGGCGATAAAGCTGAAGCAACATATGAGTCCTAGGGGTTCGGAAGTTCCTCTTCTTCTCATACGTATGGCTCAGGATATATCAAGGGGTATGGAGCCGGCGTCGCATTCACAGCGTGTCGATGGGATGTCTGCCCGCCTGCAATGACCCTGCGAAAGGGCCACTCCTAACCACTCCCTAAGTCCCTTGATGGACCCTCGGTTGGAAAGGGGAAGGTACATTAAATCATCTATTCTGGGTGCCACCTCAAGGTTGCCTTTCGGAGAAGTTGAACTGTCCTATTCGACACGGCGCTCTTAGCCTCTCGGTCCGTGGGACGATACCCTTAATTCGCATTCCGTCCAAGGTCTCTCATCCTTTCGCGCTTGGGATTGAACCCTAGACTCCCCAATGGAAGCCGCACTAATAGGCCCCGATCCTCTTCATGGTGAAGGTAAGGTAACGCTGTGATTCTTGCTCAAAAAACAGACCGAAGGCGTTCGAGTTATTGGCTCGTTCGATCTGGCAGCATTCATGAGTCGCTCGTTCAACTGTCCCTCGGAGACACGGTCGAGAAATGCCATTACGGGTAACCTCTCCTTTATTTCTCGGTCTCACCTAACAAGATACGGCTCGGCTAAAAACGTGGCGCCCTGCGAGCCTTATTTTATTAGTAAAGTAAAGTCATGGCTCCCAAAGACTAAAGAAATGGATCAAACAAAAAGGGGGACTTCCGCGGGCTATGCCACCCAAACCAACCGAGGGAAGTCGCATCCGTCCCATCGCAAGCACCTACAATGTCATGATCACATTGGTTTACCCTTTTTCTTTGGTAGTTTAACGGACGGTCGCCTCCAACAAGAAAGGGTATAAATATGAAAACTTCTGCCATTTGGATCGGAGAATTTATGGAGGAAGTCGGGTTTTAAATTTCCAGAAACCACACGATTATATAGCCAAAGGGAATAGGCCGCGCCTAAAATCATCCCAAGCGCTGCTAATGTGGCTACTAAGCTATTTCTTTGGAAAGCTCCTACTAAGATGAGAAATTCCCCGATAAAGCTGCTAGTACCTGTAAACTCATATTGGCTAAAGTGAAAAGAAGAAAATGGTAGAGAAATTCGGCATGGTGCTCACTAAACCCCCGTAATATCTAACAAGTCGAGTCTTATGTCGGTCATATAGAACACCAACACATAGAAAAAGGGTCAAGAAACCAGTCCATGACTTAACATCGATAGAATGCTACCTCCAATTCCTGTATGTTCGGACTAAACATACCAATAGTCACAAAATTCATATGGGCTAATGAGAGTAAGCAATGATCTTCTTAAGATCGATCTGTCTTAAAGTGGTCAAGGAAGTATATATTATAGCAATCGCGCTTAGAGTATAAATGAAAGGAGTGAAACAAAGTGTCGCTCAGAAACATGGGTATTGAAAATCTTAAAAACCCGTAAGTTCCCAATTTTAAAAGAATTCTGCCAAGATAACGGATCCTGCCGTGGGTGCCTCTACATGAGCTTGGGTAACCAAATATGAATCGTACCATAGGAACTTTGACAGCGAAAGAGGCGAAAAAAGCAATCCATAAAAAGATTTGGCGCCGCTCACTAAATTCTGTGGTTAATAAGATTTGTAAATCGGTGGTTCCTGTTTGGAGAAGAATCAACAGAATAGCTAATAGCATAAAAACAGATCCAAGTAAAGTATAAAGGAAAAACTGATATGCTGCCTTGATCTTTCTTTGTCTCGAACCCCATACCCCTATAATAATGGTAGAGTAAGGGGTGGCTGGCAGAATTGACCGGTAGTGGTTGGTCGAAGCTCCAGTAGGTAGCCACTCCCTTCTCAGGGAACCGTACGTGAGACTTCCGCATCATACGGCTCCGCCCCGAGCTTCCGTCGTCGGCCCTTGTCATTAGCCCACTATCTATGCATGTATTTTCAGCCTGGACTCTCGAATCTTTTGCTTTTCGGGTAGTGGCGAACAATGCTGAATGCGTTGCGGGAGATGCCCGCTCGTAGGGCCCGGCCTGCTTCCCGCCCGAAAGAACCGCTCACTAGCTAGCCGCCGGACTAGTGAGGGGGCCTTGCCCGAAGCTCTGTTCCTATCACGCAAGAAAGAGGCATCTTTAGCTGACATGGATATCTTTCAGTCTCCATTCTCCTATTTCAATCTGAACTGCTTGGTCGGAAATTCCATATCTGTTGACATGTCACTGAGCGATCTCCCTCGTATGGAAATGCCAAAGCGAAAGAGTAGAGCGGCGTCTCACTCCAATGAATTGACCAGATTGATGGAATTGCACGATGCCGAGTTCTCTCCTTGTCCACTACTTCTGATGAACGAAAGTATAAATCGGCCAAATGGCGTCGGTTTCGGCTTCTTTTCCTTCGGAGTAAGTTACCGAGGGATTTGCTCCTTGGTGGTGGCCTTCCCTTAAACCCAGTGCTCTGTGCCTCCATATCTTCAGGGGCCCTTCTCAGGGGTCAATGGAGCGGAGACCTAACCTAGGGCCAGAGACGGAAGCCTTTGGACTCCATCCTAAGTAAACCAATCTGAAAGAAAGATGCCACTTTCACTATTTAGAATATGCATTTTCCTGGTACACCAAGTCTAAGCGGCTGAAGCGCGTAAGCCAAACAGACGGTATATGGCGCTACCGCTACTGTCAGGGAGAAGGTCTTTGTCCTCGAGGGACGGGATATGAAAGAACCTTATTTATGATAGATCTGTTGCGGACGCCTTGATGACTTTCCACCATTTTATGCCGGTTGAAGGATGCTTCAATGTCCAGCACCAGTCACCCTCAGGTCATAATAGAGTGACGTATGACATCAGTTGGAAGATAATGCAGCTATTAGAGACTTCCTTCTGAGGCATTTCAGACTTTACTTGCTGTTGCCGATATGATCTTTTCTCTTGTTTCAGAAGTTAAGTTAAATTCCGTTTAAAGTCCCAACCTACTACGGAGTGAAATGAAATTAAACGAACTAAAGGCCTATTAGTTTACTTAGTTACAAATGGAATGAAAAAGACTTATATCGTGACGCTACAATGCTTTGAATGCAGACGTAGTTAGTTTAGTGCTCTTACTCCTCCACACGGATATGACTACGAAAATAGGCTTAAAATAGGGAGTTTTGTTGAAGTTTGGGGTTATATTCTGATAACATCAAAAGTAATGGGTCTACTGGACAAGAAGTATGATATGAAAATGGAATAGTGTTCTTTTCTCTCTTAAGTGTGAGAACCATAATTATGCCATTTCTATTCATAATCATCAAAATACAGTCAAGCCGTTAATTCGTAATTAGGGACAATTCCTGGAGTTAGTCCCTCGTGGAATACTGAGTACTCTAACACACGTTTTAGTTCCCTTAGCAACTCTTAGAACTTACTTCCGACTAGGCCTTGGATTTCGATTCTTACTTATCAAATGGCGAATCTTAGTTCCGAGTACGGGTAAACTTACTTCTCATACGAATCAGCCGGTTGTTTTAAAAAGGCAAAGTCGAAGATCCTCCGCCCTTCTTCTCTAGTTGATCTAACTTGTGGAACTTTCGCCTTAACTTCCCTCTCCTTGACTGACGACAGACTATGCAGAGTGCTTTCGAGAAGATGTTGACCAAAGGAGTGAAATGAAATGTAACCGGCAACTCTACTAAGCGCATGAACCAATGTAATGTATGTAGCCAGTCGGCGACTCTTGCCCCTATCCTTTACGAGTCACTTGGTTCGTACCTCTCCTGTGGCGCTGCGTACCTCTTCTTCTTTCGTTACTAAGAGAAGATTGAGCGAGAGAGAAAGAGTGAGGAAAAGCCAATCGTTCTTGTCCGTGAGTGCGTAGTGACGAGGCGTAAAGGAGAGTGCGAAGTCACTCGACCAACATAAAGGAGAGTGCGTAGTGACTTACAAGGAGAGGCGATAGCCACTCGGCCGGCCGGAGAGGATCACTCCTAAAAGCTAATCCGTACCTAAAGTCGATAATTGAATCACACTAATCAAGTCAAGCGGCTAGAAGACCCATACTTTTTATAAATCCCTCGGGAAGAGAAATAGCCGGAGGAAATTCCGTAAAAAAAGAAGAAGATGCGAGCCGGGCCCGACAAATAAGCCGAGCTACAGATAACAAGTGACCAATAATACTCTTTAGTATAGTTTTCCACCGCCGATGCCTGTGCCCAAAAAAGGTGAAGCCAAAACAATGCCCTTCTCGTAAGAATTCAACTAGCTGTGCCTTCGCTAGCCCAGTTGATGGTTTATCGGCAAGGAATAATCGCCTAGAATCAGCGATCAAGCGAGAATGCATGGGATTAGCCCGTAATGTGCAATCTTCACCGGCTCTCATGTCATATGACTCAGTTCGGCTTTTGGATACGGACCGATACCGCTTCTTCTTTGCTTCCTCATTAACGAAGTATAAGGGTTTGGTTATAAGGGTCGACCCCATTCTTCAGAGCGGATTGAGTGAGAGATTCGACGATCACCCGATCCTAACTTGACGGACCGGATATGGTGAAATGATACCATGACTTTTCTCTTTGTTAGGGAGAGTACCCCCCGTCCGAGTCCTATCAATCCAAGCACCACCCACCAAGGAGCGCAGTGCTCGTCCGGATCCACGCTCATTATTCAAAGACAACTTCTGGGGAGGGCTCTATTCCCGTGTCTTACGACAAAGGCTGGGTCGATCATCCTACCCTTTCTTTTGGCTTTTAAGAGAGGGGTCTCATTCACCCTTGCTTAAACACCTCAAGGTGATCAAGGTCTTTTTATCCGCTCATTTATTTTTAGGAATTTCTTTTTATTATTTACCTTCGCCGAAAGGAAAGGTCAACTGGGGCTAGCGACTCGGTGGGGGGATTGGTCATAGGGAAGTGTGAAATTAGCCAGTTGTTCCTCTCCCGCTGGTCGAGTGACTTCGTACCTCTCCTTTAGAGTATCGTCACTACCTACCTGAAATTGAGTATTGGAAGTCCTCCCTTGTTTGTTGTGTGGCGGGTACAAATCCCCCATACAAGGTCTTTGCCGGCTTCATGTTCCGAGTATGGGCTGTCTATCAAGTCCAAAAAAGAATTGCCATGGAAGGTGGTTTGTTTTTGGTTCGATTCAACACTGGGGAGGAACGAGATCGGGTTTTGAAAGCTGGGCTGTGCTTCTTTGATAAACGCCCTGTTCTAATGCAACCTTGGCAGCCAGACATCCAATTTGATCGGGAAAATATTGATAAACTCCCAATTTGGATTCAACTACCTCAATTGGATCAACAATTTTGGGGTGCTCCCAGTCTAAGCAAAATTGGGAGCCTCATTGGCCGGCCATTGAAGACTGATAAACCAACCAAAGAGAGGTCTGTGTTGGGATATGCTCGCCTCTTAATTGAGGTTAAAATTGGTGCTACTTTACCTGATGAAGTAGATATTGCTGATGAATATGGGGTTTTGCAAAAACAGAAAGTGATATACGAATGGAACCCTGTAAAGTGCGCTCACTGCAAAATGTTTGGCCATGAGGAAGGACGGAAAAAACAGCAAGTGCGGCAGGTATGGAGGCCTGTGGTGAGGCCGGCTACCACCCCTCAGGAGTGTGTGGTTGCAGAACCTCCTCCACCAGCCCCTCAGACCTCAAGCAAGCAACTGGTACCTGATGCAGATGGCTTTATTGCTCCTCGGAGCTCTGCTGTCCGAGGTAATATGTTTTCTCAGACTAGTGAACATGCATGCTCTTACTGTGAATCGATATGAGTTGCTGGTTGCTGATAATCCTCTCGATCCTGGGGATCTCACATGACTATCCTATGCTGGAATGTTCGGGGCTTAAACAAGCCGAATAAACATGATGATTTTCTTGCTTTTTTGTACAAAATAAAGCCAGGGTTAGTGGGTTTGTTAGAAACCAAAGTGAAAGCTGAAAATGTTGACCGGATTTATACTAAGTTGTTTGATGGATGGGAGTCTTTCATCAATAATATGCACCACCCCCTTTTGGGAGAGTGTGGATTTGCTGGAAACCTAGTTCCTACTCTGTGGAAATTTTGGAGAGTGATGCTCAATTAGTTCACTGCAAAGTCACATGCTTGTGTTCTAAGCAGGTTTTTTTGTTAACAATGGTTTATGGATTCAACAAAGAGGGGCATAGGAGGACCTTGTGGTCCCATCTGAAATTGATTCAGGCTACTGTTTTGGGGCCATGGTGTGTCATGGGTGATTTTAATAATGTCTTGGAACCCGGGGATAGGATTGGTGGTAGAGAGGTGACTGCTCATGAAATTAAGAACTTCAAAAGTTGTATTGAGGAATGTGACCTTCAGGATATTACTGCAACAGGAGGCTCTTTTACTTGGTCTAATAGGCAATCTGATGGTACAAGGATTTTTTCCAAGATTGACAGATGTCTAGTGAATTGTGATTGGATTCTCCACATGGATTACACTGCGGAATTTCTCCCCGAAGGTATTTCAGATCATACTCCGATATTGCTCTCTGCACACTGCACTGTTTCTACCAAGTCTGTGTTTCGATTTTGTGATATGTGGATCACACGCCCCGCTTTTAAAGATATTGTGCAGTCTACACTTCTTACTGAGGTTAGGGGTTGTGCTATGTACACATAGATGAAGCGGCTCAATATGATGAGAAATCCATTGAGGCAATTGCATAGGAGGGAATTTCATAACATTCACCAACAAAAAGAGGTCCTGAAAGCGCAGCTTGATACCATCCAAACTCAGCTTCACCAGGATCCACCTTGCTGCTGCAGCAGGAGGAGCACTCTGTTAGGGAAGCATATTTGACTGCTCTACAGGCTTCCATTACCTTACTTCAACAGCAAGGGAAGGAAAACTGGGTTAGGTGGGGTGATAAATAAATGTTCTCGCTATTTCTTTGCGATGCTTAAAAAACGAAGGCAACAAGTGTCAATGCTTTGTATAGCAATGGAACCAGACTTGAAGGCAGAGATGCAGTTAATCAGCATATGGTGCAGTTTTTTACAGATATGCTTGGTACAAAAATGGTTGGAAGAGAGCCTTGCTGCCCTGACATATTTCAATTTGGCCCTGTTTTGTCTCTTGAGCAACAGGTTCTTCTCTCCAGACCTTTCTCTAAGAATGAAATGAAAGCAGCTCTGTTTAGTATTCCTAATTTCTTGTAAGTCCCCTGGCCCGGATGGTTTTTCTAGCGGTTTTTTTAAGGCCTGTTGGGCTGAAATTGGTGATTATGTGATTGAGCCAGTTCTGGATTTCTTTAAGACTGGGAAATTCATTATGCAAATTTGCCGCACGTCTCTCACTCTGATTCCCAAAGTGGCTTGTCCCAAAGAGGCTGGGGGCTTTCGTCCCATTGCTTGTTGCACTACAATATACAAAAGTATTTCCAAGTGTGCAGCAGATTGAAAGAGGTCCTCCCCTCTCTTGTTGATGATTCACAATGTCATGCTTTGCCAAGAGCTGACCAGAGGCGATAATAGAAAGCATGGTCCTCCTCGTTGCATTATGAAAATTGATCTTAGAAAAGCACTCGGTGGCTCATGATTTTGTTGATGAAGTTCTTAAGCATTGAATTTCCTTCTAAGTTCAGAGAATGGATTATGTTTGGCCTGAGGAATGCTTTTTTTCAAGGGAGAAAAAGGTTTGAGGCAGGGTGATCCATTGTCACCACTGCTGTTTGCGCTGGTCATGGAAGCATTCAGCGGATACATCAAGCTTCAAATTCAAAATGGGCAGTTCCACTATCATTCTAGATGTAGATCCCTTCGGCTGTGTCAACTATCATTTGCAGATGACTTGTTGCTGTTTTGCAAGGCGGAGCCGAGCTCTGTTCATTGCCTCTTGAATGCTTTTCATAAATTTGCTGCTGCCTCCGGCATGCAAATTTACCTTCACAAATCAAGCATGGTTATTGCTGGCTTGCCTGAGGATGCCAAGGCTTAGTTATTACATAGCACCGGTTTTCAGGAAGGGTGTTTACCCTTTAAATACTTGGGTGTCCCCATAACCTCCAGCAGACTATCCACATCCGATTGGCAGCTACTTGTTCAGAAGATCACAGCTAAGATTCAGGTATGGAAATTTCTATACCTCTCCTATGCAGAGTGGTCTTGATTAATTCTGTTTTAGTGGGGGTCTTTGGGTTTTGGGCTTCTACCTTTATCCTCCCTAGTGAGGTGATTAAACAGATAGAGGCAGTTTGCCGGAATTTTCTATGGTCAGGAGCTGAAACCTATTCGTTACGGCCTTTGGTAAAATGGCAGGGGGTGTGCCAACCTAAAACAGCTGGGGGCATTGGTCTTAAAAATATGAAAATATGGAATAATGCTCT
This sequence comes from Portulaca oleracea, assembly GCA_029582165.1. Classification (NCBI taxonomy): domain Eukaryota; kingdom Viridiplantae; phylum Streptophyta; class Magnoliopsida; order Caryophyllales; family Portulacaceae; genus Portulaca; species Portulaca oleracea. The sequence continues at coordinate 1,007,518 of CM055885.1, read as the reverse complement.
AATCGCAAAGCACATTTGGGCAATCGCCAACAAGAAGGCTCTGACAAGAGGTACGCTGGATACATGCACATTACTTACAGCACCAAGAGTGGGTATAAGTGCCCTAGTCAATACAACTCCCTATTGTCACGGACTAAGGTTGTGTGGAACAGGGCTTCTCTTCCTCGACATGCTATGTTACTATCTATGGATCATAATGCACAAGAAACTGTTCTCCAACGAATACAGTTATAGTTTCGGGACCTGTGCACTGATTGCCCCTTATGTGGGTCTGCAGAGGAGTCACAAGAGCACCTCCTGTTTGACTGCCAGGTCAGTGCTTTAATTAGGCAGAGAGTGTTTTCCTGGCTGCATATTGGAGTTCAATTTCGGAATTTCAATCACATGATACGTTGGTTGATTAACTTGAAAAAAGGCAAGGCCTGGAATGGGATAATCAGAGCAGCGGTTGCAGCACTATTATAATAAACCATTTGGCAGGCTCGAAACAACTTGGTTTTCAAGAAGGTGCAGGTAGATGTGGAGCAAGTTGTACGCACAATTAAGGCTAACCTCACTACTAGAATTCAGGAGCTCAAAAAAGTGGGCAAATGTTTTGCATCTCTAGTTTTGAACTAGCTCTCCTAATCTGAGCTTGCTTGTAATTCCACCCGGGTGTTGCGGGTTTTTTCGTTGAGAAGGTCTCAAGTATATAGGGGGGGGGTTCCCTACAAACAAAGAGATTGGAAGTTAAAGCGCCTATAAAGAAAGTAGAAATTGAATAAGAGAAGGTCGCACGACGTGACTCTTCTCTCTTTATTTGTTGGTTTCTTTGGACATCTTTCATCCTTTCTATCCTATTTTTTTCTTTCCTGGTCAACAGCCGGGCTCAAACATCTTCAAAACTACTCGACGGGGCTTGATTAAGCTATCTGTCTGGAGGGAATTTTATTGTCTCAATGAATTGAATCATGCCTCAACTAGATAAATTTACGTATTTTACACAATTCTTCTGGTCATGCCTCTTCTTCTTTACTTTCTATATTTTAATATGCAATGATAGAGATGGAGTACTGGGGATCAGCAGAATTTTAAAACTACGAAACCAACTGCTTTCACACCGGGGGAACAACATCCAAAGCAAGGACCCCAACAGTTTGGAAGATATCTTGAGAAAAGGTTTTAACACAGGTGTATCCTATATGTATTCTAGTTTATCCGAAGTATCCCAATGGTGTAAGTCCGTCGACTTATTGGGAAAAAGGAAGAAAATCACTTTGATCTCTTGTTTCGGAGAAATAAGTGGCTCACGAGGAATGGAAAGAAACATCTTATATAATATCTCGAAGTCTTCACCTAGGACTTTTTTCAATCATCGGTGGGCCATCACTTGTAAGAATGACATAGTGCTAATCCATGTTCTACACGGCCAAAGTTTATTATTTGAACTACTCTCACTCTCACAATGCGATTAATTATGGAAAAGGGCATCTTTATGGTGATCCCCACCATCTTCATTTTTTGAAGAATTTTTTTGAGATATTCTAATATCCCAAAGAACGCAACCGTTCGTTGGGGTGTTAACTGTGTTCCCTTGGAATTCGTCTTTTATTTATATTTATAAATATTTCATTCTATTTTAAATATGGACGTGGCTTGGGCTTTTTACAATCCCCCTGACCCCGCTGAACTCGAGGCCTTTATACAACAACTGCAACAGCAGCAAGTCAACGCGGGGTGGGGTCCCCCCTATACCTCCGGACATTCCTGTATTGGAGCCGCCCTTAATTCAGGATGAACTAAGACGCGCCCAACTTTCGCAGAGAATAAGTCTGCATTCTTGGGTGGGGCAGTTTGACCTGAGGACTTTCGTTGACACCGTCTATCAACAGGCGGAGGTGGAAAAAAAGATCGAGGCTGCCCTTGTTTTCGACGGGATTCCTCCAATGCGAGTTATTTATGAAATGAACCGCTTAAGGGGAGTTCTTCTTTATCCCCATGGTTCCCCCGTTTCGCCAACCACTACTTTAGCTCGTTATATACGACAAATTGCCCAAAGTGGCACCCGTCAAAGCATTCCTTACCAACGGGCGGGCAATAATCAACTATGAATTGTTCATTGATTTACTATTTTTTAGAAATAATAATAATAATCAATAAAAAAAGGCGTATATGTTGTTCAGGCCGATTAGAAGGCGCTTCCAATACTTGCTTGCTGAAAATCAAAGAAAGAAGGTCCATTTTTTTCCCACGTAGTTCGTCGGTCAAACCAACGATTTTCTTCTCAAAGTAAAAGAGAGATCTTTTTCTAGTTAGACCTCTATCAATGCAATGAAAGAACCATCCCTTCCTCTTTTTTGTCCTGTCAGATAGAAAGAAGATTATACCCCATTCAGTCCTTCTTTACCACTTTAGGGGGTGGGGGTGAAGGGGGGGTTTACATACAACTGAGGCAAAGTGGTTTATGATTGAATCTCAAAGGCATTCTTTTCATTTGGTAGATCCAAGTCCATGGCCTATTTCGGGTTCACTCGGAGCTTTGGCAACCACCGTAGGAGGTGTGATGTACATGCACTCATTTCAAGGGGGTGCAACACTTCTAAGTTTGGGCCTTCTTTTTATCCTATATACCATGTTTGTATGGTGGCGTGATGTTCTACGCGAATCCACGTTAGAAGGACATCATACCAAAGTCGTACAATTAGGACTTCGATATGGTTTTATTTTGTTCATCGTATCGGAGGTTATGTTCTTTTTTGCTTTTTTTTGGGCTTCTTCTCATTCTTCTTTGGCACCTGCGGTAGAGATCGGAGGTATTTGGCCCCCAAAAGGGATTGGGGTTTTAGATCCTCGGGAAATCCCTTTTCTTAATACCCTTATTCTTCTTTCATCCGGAGCTGCCGTAACTTGGGCTCATCATGCTATACTCGCGGGGAAGCAAAAACGAGCAGTTTACGCTTTAGTAGCTACCGTTTTACTGGCTCTAGTATTCACTGGCTTTCAAGGAATGGAATATTATCAAGCACCCTTCACTATTTCGGATAGTATTTATGGTTCTACCTTTTTCTTAGCAACTGGCTTTCACGGTTTTCATGTGATTATAGGTACTCTTTTCTTGATCATATGTGGTATTCGCCAATATTTTGGTCATCTGACCAAGGAGCATCACGTTGGCTTTGAAGCAGCTGCATGGTACTGGCATTTTGTAGACGTGGTTTGGTTATTCTTATTTGTCTCTATCTATTGGTGGGGAGGTATATGAAGGAACGAATCAGTGGATTGAAGAATGAAAGCTCGAAGACAAAGAGAATCGGGCTTTTCCAAAGAATTACTGCAGCTTCCCCACTCCCTTTGATTATCATATACAAAAAAGTCTCTTCCACTTTCCTACCAAATCTCTCTGTATTCTGGCACATAAATGAAGGAATCGAAGAGATTATGGCAGATCATGTTCACCAAGAAATGACCCGAAATTTGATCTTGGTCTATTTGAGATTGTTTTTTTTAATTGTAATCAAAGATGTTTTCTTGTCTCTCGTTTCTTTTCTGAACAAATCGAAGAACCTAATGGATCGAACTCATCCTTTCCAGAACTCCCCTATGGTGAAGGAGATAGGGGCCTCTAAGTACGAGACAAGTCTAATATCCTTTTACAGCTACTCAATTTCCTATTCATAGTAACCCTGATATGGTGAGAGTTACCGTTAGGTAACAACGCAGCGGCATTCCTCCAACCCCCGGAATATATTTGTTATGTTTAGGAAATTTACTTTGAGGCTCTGTTCCATCATTGCCTTTATGGTAGGGTGGGCTCTCACTCGCTTCCTAGGAGCGGAAAACTGCACCACCACACTTATAACTATTGTCTCGTTAGTAATCCCTTGCATTTTTTGGTATCGAACATTGAGAGGAAAAAGGGGTCAGTGTCTATTACTAGGCATTATTTCCTTCTTCCTTTTTCTTCTGGCATACCTTGTGAAAGCCGCCTTGGCAGCTTTTATTCTGCCTTGGGTGGCTTGCGGCATCATTTTCCACGTATCCTCGGGGTCCCTTGAGCACCCCGCTTCAAACGGAACAAGCGGGGAAGCCGCCCCATCGAGCCCCGGATGGACATCCATCCAAGGGAGCGGGAACTCTGGGGAAGGGGGCTCGGAAGCCTCAGTTAACCAGCCTTTTGTCATTCCAGAGCATCCCCCCTTACTGGATGACCACACCAGGGAGGACGAGATACGCGCCCGCTTGGGGATTCTTCGATGGGCGGTGCCGTATAACGAGGGGGCAGTAGACTCCGTCGTTCAAGCTCAGCTTCAAATTGAGCGAAGGATCGAAGAAGCCCTTGTTAATGCCGGCTATTCGCCCGAAAGTGTCTTTTACAAAAGACATGAAATAAGGGGTATTCTTTTCTATCCGAATGGGGAGGTTCTGGCTCCAAGAACCTACTACCTCCATCTAAGACAGATAGAGAATAAAGGTTTAGAGGTAAGCACTCCCTATAAAAGTATTTGTAGGTCCCTGAGGAATTACCATCTTTTCTTAGATCGCGTAGATGGTCTATTGTAAAGGGCTCCTCCCCGAAAATGCCTTAAGTTGGGGAGGGAATAAGGGAAAATCCCTTGTGCCCAGTTCTCGTTCTTACCGCTAGCCTTTTGAACCGGCTAGTGAACAGTGCTCTTTCTTCATTTTTTTTTTAATAAAAGCAAACTCATGTTTCCACTCCATTTTCATTACGAAGATGTTTCACGTCAAGATCCGTTGCTCAAACCGAATCGCGCCAACGTTATGGAAGTTCCTGCATTGTGTGAAATAAGAGTAGTACCAAAGGCAGCACCTTCTGATTTCATAATCCAAAATGGAAAATTGGCAATGGAGATTGCGTGCGGTCAGAAATTAATACAGACACACTGGGGTTCGACAGGAAAGTCGTTTCGATCCAATCCATTCTTGGGGTCAAATAAAGACAAAGGATATGTCAATGACCTAGCACGACAAAGCACTCTCCGAGGGCATGGAATGTCTAATTTTTTGGTCAGAATCTCGAC